>JAWNNH010000144.1:0-600000 GCA_035043045.1 Hirtodrosophila alboralis | reverse complement strand
AAGTATGAAATTGTTGTGTTCACACTAAACTTAAGTAACTGAATTAAAATGCGGCTAATAGAGTAGCTGCAAACAAATGACAACGTGGCAAAGGGAACGAAACACACGACGTGGCATGGAAAAGGCCACTTGGTCGACAACTTAGCAGCTTAGTTCACAACTTTAAGCCCAAGTCCTGAGACATGTGTGTGCGTATGTGAGTGTGAGTGTTTACTAATGGTCAGGCCCAAAAACTGAAGCTGGCACAATGTCTGCATGCCACTTAACTTAGCTCTACATTGCTCAAGTCCTTTTAGATGGCCAAGGAATATGAGTGTCCTGCCCAGAATTGCTTTGAAGCACTGACAAAACGTGGGTGTTGTGAAAATGTGCTTTACCTGATGAAACACAATTTTGTTTGTTGTCAGTTGGGAATTATAGTGTGAATTAAATTCGCTTGACTTGAACTGCAGTTTCACACAACTCGCACTCAATTTTGATTGCAATTTGTCATTAGTTAAACGCGTTGTGCTTGCTTTACTTACTGTTAATGCATATATGTATAAAAGCTGCTTAAAAACAACAACAACAACAAGGACAAGGACAACACAGAGCAGGAGAAGGAACATCAACAGGAAGTGAAACTTTTGTCGCCATTGTTGAAAAGTTTTGCAATCGCCAGTGTCTCATAAACTTTATGCACATGCAGGCAGCCATAGAAAATGTTGAGAAAAAGCAAGAGAATAAGAGATTTCGATAAAGAGAGTGAGAGAGAGCGAGAGAGAGAGAGCGGGAAAGAGAATACATCTCATAATATGCGAACTGGGGCTGCCTCATAAATGAAAGTTATGCCTTGGCCAGAAAATTAACGCCTTGAGATTTGAGCAGACTCGCAAAATTAATGGCTCTCCTGTTGAGTATTTTGAAATTGGAATTGCGATTGGCTCTGAGATTGACTTTGCGGTCTTCCAAAATGCCCAGTGTTCTCTAATTATGAATATATCTTGTAAAATAAAAACACAAAGCAACTAAAACTATGACAACAATAATCCGCTTAAGCCGCAAGCTGACAAATGAAATTGAAAGGCCGCCTGCAAATATTTTAAGCTAATTTTCTTATTTTCACTTAATTTGCAGTTGTAAGAAGCTTACACCACACACACACACACACACACACACACACACACATAGTACACTTGTCAACTGTCAAGTGCGTTGACGTCCTCGTTCCTCGTCCTCGTCCTCGTCCTCATCATCTTCGTCCTTGTCCACATTCTCGTCGAGGGTTGCCCAAAGTCAACGACGCCTTCACCAGTTAGACTAATAATAAAAACTTAATACGGTAATCCACTTATGCCGCAATAAACCCAACGCACAGTGGCACAAAGCTTATTACAAACTGATCGAAAATGATAATGAGTTAAATATGAGTAAAATACAAAGTGTTCAAATTTGCAAAATTAAAAATTAAAAAAAAAATTATTCAAATCAAAAACCCAGAAAAATGTTGGCTTAAAATGTCTGTTTCTAATTTAGATCTTATAGTGGAAATTACCAGAAATTTAACCAATTTTAGGACCGAACAGCAAATTTTCTATATTTTCAAAAAAATAATTTTCTTAACTGAAAAATGTTTATGAAAAATATAATTAAAAGTATTGTTATATGTAATGTGGGCTTTAAGAAAAAAATACTAGTTTTTGGCCTTCCTTTTTCATTTGTTGGATAATTTCTAAGATATTATTTTCTAATCAGATCCGCAAAGTGGACTGTTGTTCGATTAGACACATAATGACCATTTTTCAGAGAACTATTCCTTGATTTAACAGCTTTTGAGCTATCTTGATGAAATTATCATAATCAACCAGATTTTAATTTGTTCAGAAAACCTTTGCAAGGATATGTAGCATCGATTGCCCAAAATATCACTTTCTTTCTTATTAAGTAATAAATTCAGTACTAGTATGGAAACTTTTAAGCAAATCAGATTTGACTTCTGAATTTAATACATGAAATATTTTTTTGTTTTCTAACATTTATTGCAGGAGCATGCTTGGTAATGGACAGAAAACTTCTCAATTAACTAAGGACATAGACAGTCAGTTGTCGCTTAAAACTAGTTGAAAATTATAAGCGATAACAATTTTAAATTATCAGAGTTCCACAATTTGTATACAAAGCTATGCGGATTTTTTAAGTAAATTTATTTAAATATTTGCTTTCAAATTTATCAAGAAAAGCTGTTAGAGCATATATATATATAAAATTTGTTGTGTTTATGCTTTGTGGACTTGGTTATGTAGGCTAGTATCATGGCAGAAATTATAAAAAAAATATATATATATATATTTCAACATATAACCTACAATTTTATATATAATTTATTAAATTTTTAGTTAAGCACATTTTCAATGGAAGCTATTCGATATCGATGAATTTTTTCTTAGATTGTAAATATAAGTATTTATAATCCATAAGGAAATTCCACTTCATCGTGGAAATAATAATCAAGCTGATTGGTATTAGATATGATGAATTATTTTTATACCTACATATATGGAATAATATAATAAACTTAAAATTATATTCTTAATTTTCTTAAATATTATATTTCAGATGAAAAACTATTTATGTTGAGACACTGTGCGCCTTAGCCGCAGACGTCCCCACTCCCACCGCTTTTGCCTATATAAATGCGTGTGGGATTTTACTTCACTTCTTTGGGGACTGCGGGTGCAGGTGAAGGGTGAAGGGGTGAACGGGAAACGGAAACGTGGAAAACCAAAGTCTTGCGGCGGGCAAATTTTTCGTGTTGCCAACTTAACACTTTTGCTTAGCACACATACGCAAATAAATTATGATATGTGTATGTGTGTGTGTGTGTGTGTGTGTGTGTGTACAGAGAGTCAACGAGCGGCAAAAGTAAACATTTGGCAGAAAAGAAAGCAACAAGAAAGCACAAGAGAAAGAAACAGAAATGAACTATAAAGTGTTTGAAAGCTGAGACCGTTGACTTTGCCTCGAGAAGCAATTCAATTTGATATGAACTAACTGAGTGTATTACTCTAAATGGGCGATACTTAAAAAGGGAAACCAAATGAGAAAGTGGAGATGGACCCTGGTTATTTCATATACATATATATATGTATATATATAGGGGCATTTGTCGACTGGAAACGACTTCAAGTGTATACAGCAGAATTGAAAAGCACAAAGTAATCAAGAAATTCAATGTTGAACTTTGCTTTGATGGATACAAAAGCCCGCACACTTATAAGTTAAATTCTGGGTATAGAAAGTATACATATTAAGTATACATATTATATATAGTATTTGCATGTATGCTCTTTATAGACATCGGAACTAATAAATAGATTATCAATATATTCAAGAATTTTTGAGTTATTCCAGAGCGTTTAATAGAATTCTCAAATCGTTTTTTTTAGAACTTTATAATCGATTTAATTGCATGACAAATAAAAAATAGCGATTTCATCCTATTTCGGGCTTTAAATATCGAATTGCAGCATTGATTTTCATACAAAGTTTTTGATTTTCATAATTTGCAAGAGTTTAGCCATTTTTCAGACGTAGCACATTTTTCGTCGATCTATAACTCGTTTGTTGTTGGGTTTCTTGAAAAACCTTTTTCAGCAAAGTTGTTTGAAATATTCAACGGCTCATTTTTCACAAACACACCAAAACTTAAAATTGAGATCCTGTAGGTATTTTGGGCTAATATAGTGGTAAATCGTATTTTTACAGCTTTTTTTTTTTAGTTTTTTTCGGATGAAAACTGAGATTTTCTATATAGAATTTATTGTTATCAAACCCAAACTTTACAATTTGCTAAAGTATATTTTTATCTAAAAAACAAGGTGACTAATGATCACTTAAATCAGATCACTCTATCTTATTGGTGTCATAGGAACAAGCAGGTGCAAAATCAGTTCTTACATGAACAACTTTTTTTATTTTTAAAATATTGGAAAAAATCACGATATTCTAAAATTATTTTACATTTTTTATAAAATTTAGTTTTATAGCAGTTTGATTATTTTATTTTTTATGTTAATTTATTGTCCACAAAAGTGTGCATTTAATTAAATTAAAAACTACGCTAAAATTTTGAATCTAAATACTAGATTAAGCTAAATTATACGATTTCTAAGACCCGAAATATGGTAAAATCGTATTTTGCGGGAATGTCGAATTTTTCGATTTAATAAAGTTTACTTCAAATTTATAAAAAAAAACATTGATATTGATAATGCTGCAGAACTATAGAGAAGCCCTAGACACTAAGAACTTAAATTTTAATTTTTTTTTTAATATTGTTAAATTAAAACGTACATTAACTGTAGTAATTAATTAATTTAGTATACCAATTTGAGATCTCACAGGAATATTGTCATTATAAAAGTGAATAGAAGCTCTTACCATAAATTTTGGTGTGATTGGCATCTGTAATTTCCTTAAGAAAACTTCGATCTTTTCACAATCCGAATATTCTGCCCCTAATTTTTTTTAAAATTTTTTTTTTGTTGTTTGCTTCTGCTGCTGAGCTCAACAGATTAACAATTGTCGTCTCTTTGGCTAATTTTCGTTTGCCATCTGGAAAATTGTTTGCTTTTCATTTGGTTTGGCGTTTTCACGCCTTCCGCTTTTCCTTTTGTCCGGCAAAAGTCAACGCATTGGCTTTGAATGCAAATTTGCCACAAGCTCCAATTTGCATGATTCCCATTGCTCCTTGTTGTTGCTGTTGTTTGTATTGCTGCTGTTGTTGTTGCTGTTGCTGTTGCTGTTGCAATGTCTGACTCAGCAGCGATAAGGATTAACCAGCGTTTAGCGGCAGGAGGTATCCACAAACCAGACTGGCACCAGCTGCAATTGCCAAGCGCCTATCGTCTTTCAATTAGTTAAAATTCGATGCAATTTTGTTATTAACGCCACAGCAACGTATACCTATAAAGCTGTTCATTAAACATATTTTTAATGGCATTTTGAATACCCTGTATGCAATATAAATGTATAATACATATTTGTGTAATAATATGAAATATTGAACGATTTGATTTTAATTCAAGATTTTTGTGTCTCATTTAAAAATATATTGTTAAAGTTTTTACTAAATTTTTGTGGCCGCTTTTTTTGTGCCTAATATTAATAATAATATCGCAAATAATATTTGCATTTAATTTAAGAATATAAAATTAATTTAATTTAATGTAGAGACACCTGTTTGCCATATAATTATATTGATTGCTAAGCCCAGTTGAGAATTACGTAAATTGCAAAAAACGGCGCCCATAAGTATGCAACCCTTTGTATATTCTTATAGTGGACTATTGTAATTTCTTTTTATTCAATTGCATTCCAAATTGTGTACATGTTTTTGAGTCTACAAATGTTACTCAAATATATAAAAAAAAAATCATTTAGTAACCACCTAAAACACAACGTGTGTGCCACGTGTGTGCCACGTGTATGCTACATGTCTGGGAGTAAGTATCACAATACTACTAATACTGTTATCTCATTTAATGATCAATATCGCACTTTTTATACTCTATTTCATTAACTATTCCTAAACAAAACTCACAAAAAAAAAAGGAAAATATTATGTGTACATTGAGGCTGCAGCTGCAGTTAAATTCAGTTGGTCTGCTGTGGCAACATTTTTTGTTTTTTTTTTTTTTTTGTAGCTTAGTTTGCCGCAACAATGTTAGCTTGCCACACCTGCTACATTTTTAGTCCTTCAACCCACACAATCTGCCATGCGGCCATCCCCAAAACCAACCCAACGCTTCTTGCATTCGGCACGCGCCGTTTGGGTTGCTGCTCATTTGGAGCAGTGCCAAATAGGGTTGCCAGCGTTTTCAAAGTTATTGCACCCAACACTACCCCCCAAAAACCCTCTGACCCAACGCTTGACCAACTCACACACACACACACACACACATACACATAGTAAAATGGAGGTTTGTCCAAAGTGCAACAAAATGACCTTTTTAATTCGCGGCCATGCACTTTTCGCACTCACTGTACCTACACTTCGCCCACTCGCGTTCGCTGTCTCTCTCTCTCTATCTGCTTTGTATTGCTATCTCTGTTCATTTTCTGGCTGTGTCTGAAGTTTTCGGGTGTTAAATGAAATTTGCTGCCTTTGGTGCAAAGAAAGTTGCAAAGATTTTTAAGCGCATTTGTCGCGTTTTGTTGTCGCCATTTTGTGTTGTTGTTGCTTTGCATTCTTTTCTTTTTTTTTTTACCTGTCTATGTGTGCTCTGGTGTGTGTGTGTGTGTGTGTGTGTGTGTGTCCTGTAAATGTGTTAATGCGCTTGCCGCGCTGCATTACGTGACACTTGGCCAGCGTAGTTGCTACCTTCATTTTAGACCATCTTCTTCATATATATAGTATATATATATATATATATATATGTGTGTGTGCATGTGTCTGCTAAAATCAGCTTAAACATTAGTGCAGCTTGGCTGCTGGCTGCTCCTGACCAGATCCTGCTCAGTCCTTTCACAGTTCCCCTGCTCGGTTCCTGTTTTTTTTCTCTTTTCGTCTTTGTGGTTAAGGTCAAATCCATTTGACTCACTAGCAAATTGCTGGGCTATACTCCAGCGACATCGTTACACCTGACCGACCAGAGCACACACACACACACACACACACACATATATATACACACTCGCATATAAGCATGTGAGCAGCGCTGTGAAATTAGTGCAAAAAACTGCCAACAGTGCATTTAAAAATGTTAATGGATTTGGATGTTTGCATGTTCTTCATTTACTTCAAAAAAAAATTAAATTAAAAAACAAAAAAATACTTTCAACATATACTAAAAATATATATATATATATATATATATAACTTGAGAGTTAATACAAGCCCGGCATAAAGCTACATGACAAATGGAAATAAAAGTCAAATTTAAATTCTTTTCTTCTTATCATGATTGAAATGTGAATTGAATACGAAAGTTTATTTTATATTTTATTTAGTTTCATTAAAGTTATTAATTGAAATTCAAGAAAATTTTTATTATATTTTATTTAGTTTAAATAGAATTTTTAATCGCAATTCAAGTTTTGAAGCACATCCGAAAGTTGTTTTAATTTAATAAAAATTCAAATTGATTTCTACATCCTTTTCGTTTTAGATACAAATAAAAAATAAAAAAATTTTAATCCAAAATAAATAGAAAGCTCTTGTATTCTCAATTTAAATGAGTAAAACCAATTTTGATTTTGTTTTGCTCGTTAATTTCGAATATTAAATAATTTAATAATTTAAAAAAAAATGCACTAAAACTGTATCTAAAATTAAAAAAAAAATCTTTTAATAATCCTACTGAAAAGCTTTGAAACTGTAGAGCTGAACCAAAACATTTACCAAGTTTCCAGATTAATCAAAAAAACAAAAAAAATTTATTTTTAAGTCAATATGTATTCCATTTTTTTTTATCATGTCTTAAAATTTCTGTGAATGTCTATGTTTATGTTGAATTCAATATGAAAATTTGCATTATATTTTAATCAGTTTAATTAAATTTATTAATCACAATATTCAAGTTTTTATGCACATTCAAAAGTTGGTTTAATTTAAGAAAATTCAAATTGATTTCCAAATCCTTTTCATTTCCAATGAAATAAGCTAAATGTAAACTTTTTCTAATATTTCTAGCACATGTTGTTTAAGGTGCAAATAAATAAAAAATTTAAATCCAAAATAAATAGAAAACTCTTGTGTTTTCAATTTAAATGAGACAAAACCAATTTTGATTTTGTTTTGCACGTTTTATTTGAATATTAAACAATTTTTAGTGCATTAAAAATTATATTTAAATTTTGTAGAAAAAGGAAGTTCTTTAATCTGCAGAACTGTCCACATTACTTTGGGAACAACTCATTAAGCTTAAGGTCGATAAAAATTATCGTTAACGTGCTAGGAATGGAATTTATTGTCGTGAAAAACTAAATGCTAGCTGCGAGGTGGCCGGAAAAATTGTCAGTTGCATCAAGGTATCTCTCAATGGGGTACTAAATGGGGATAGCATCACGTGAATACCCCCCCCGCCCACATTTAGACCCAAACGCCCACGCACACACACACACACACACACACACACACACACACCTGTGTAATTGACGTTCTCACGATTCACGTTTCGGTTTTTATTATCCCAAAAGCCAAATGAAAATTCCATGGTGACGTTTTTTATGCTGTGAGCGTTTGGATGAAGGGGCGCTAATAAACAAATAAGTGGGCGTGGCAGGCGCAAAACAGACGCTCAATTAAGGCTATTAACGTTACAAGGACACACGGCCAACAGAGAGACAGAGGGACAGAGAGAGAGAGAGTCAACCATTGGCAACAATTTGGTTTTATGGCTCTCTCTATAAAAATTCCTTAGTTGAAATTTATTTGCGCCATTAGACGCGCATTAGAGGCGTCTCCCCCAATGGCAACAGCCACGCCCACACAGCCATGGGCGCAATGATTATGCAGTCTTGTATGTTTTAATACCCTGTAACCATAAAATAGGCAAACAACAAAGAAAAAAAAAACGGAAAATTTGGTCATGATCGAATTTTGCAGCAAAAAAAAAAAAAATAGATTTGATTTATATTATTCAATATATATTTTTTTTCAAGTGCCTGTGCTGATCGGTTGTCGCAAAAAAAAGGCTAATTTTTTATGTTTAATTCGTTAAAATTCTGTTAAAATCTTGTTAATATAGTTAAAACCCTAACTAAATTTTTTTTTTAGTAGAATTCTATAAACTTTATTTTGGTAAAAAGTTTAACTTGAAAGCTTTATAGAACTAGTAGATATTAAGCTTCAAAGTCGGGCAGTGTATATAATAATTCTTCAATTGAATAAAGCTGCCTTAAAGTTAGCAGCATGCTATTTTTTCTATTAAAAAAAAATATCCTTAAAAATAAATATCCCTTTAATAACAATACATAATCTTTTGATCAGGGTTGACAAAATATACATACAACAAAAGTATTTACATTTTTTTTTTGGGAATTTCAGCCTTAAATTTTCAAATTAAAAGTAAAAAAAAATAACAATAATTTTAGCTTTAAATTTAAAGTTCTATTGCTCAGCTCTGCCATAAATTTATTTAGTAAACATTTGTAGTTAGACTTTTTCTTAGACATTTTGATTAGAATTTAAATTCATAAGCTGGTCATAATTATCTATAATTATATATACTTAATAAGCTTAATTATTTGCCTTTAGCATTTATAGCTAACTCAAAGTAACTTCTCTGTGTGTTAGGGCATTTGCTAGCAGAGTATCTTAATATGTTCCATTGTCAAAGGGGAGCTGGCCACAGAAACTGAAACTGAAACAGGAACAGGAACTGGAACAGTAACAGGAACAGGACCCTAGACGCAATTGAAGAAGTCTCTGCCTTGCAAATTCAATAAGTCAAGTTCAAGTTTCTGTCGCTCGCCCAATTTTGGTTTATTTATGAGCGATACAAGCGAATAAATTAGGCACAGGCAGGCGCTCTAGAGGATGCTTATCGTCCTTCTAATGCTCAGACATACACACACACGCACACACACACACGCACACGTGTGTTAGGTTATTCAGTTGTTTAGTTGGCCGCCTCGGGCTTATTCCCGCTTAACCCATTTTAGGGGGTCATTCGTCAAATTGGCCATAAAAACGCTTAAGCCCACAATAAAAACGAAGCACATAGCAAACAAAATGAACGATAGGCAAAAATACAAAAAAAATACTGAGAAAGAGAGAGAGAGAGAGAGAGAGAGGAGGAGGAGGAGGAGAGAGAGAAAACGATAACAAATCAAGTTTCAATGCACCGAGATTTTAATGCTCTTGCAAAGCAAGTTTTTAGCTTAAAGTAAAAAGAAAAAAGCATAGTAATCGATTTTTTAAAATTTTTTTATTTTGATTAAAGTATATTTTACAAAACATTAAATATAAAATAAAATGAATAATATTTTTTTTAAATTTTGTAAAATTTAATAAAGCTTTTTTACAAACATTGAAAATCTAATAAATTTACATTAAATTGTACAAATTGGATTTAAAGGATGAAGTGAATAGTTGAAGACTGTTTGTGTGTTAAATAAAGGATCAGGGGTATATATATGTGTATTATATCAAAAAACAAAAATTTTTTTTTAACTTCTATATACTTAGAAATATTGTGTGTAAATGACATAATTCTTAAATTTTAATTTGAAGAGATATATAACACATTTTTTAAAAATATGCTTAATTTTAGTTACTTTGTTAATTATATTTAATTATCAGCTTAAAAAAATATATAGAAAAAATTAAAAAAAAAAAGAAAAACTTCATGATTCGTTGTACAGAAAGCTGTATTCTAATGAATTCATGAAAGAGCATTATAAACGGCGACAAAACGAGTTGGAAGTTGGGTTGGCATTTGGTTAGGATTACACGAAAGGTGCTTGATCGAAGGACAACAACAACAACAACAACAACAAGCAGCACTCAATGCAATCGATTATGTCAAATCCTAAGAGCACATCATTTGCTGTCCTGGAACTGAGCCTGGCCCAGATTGAGTTGCTGTTGGTGTTGCTGATAGAGATAGAGATGGAAATGGAAATGAAGATGGAAGCGGAAGTTGATACTGAAGTGGGAGAGGATAGAGAAAGGGAGGGGGTTAGAGTGCGTGCCTAATGTCAGCACATAATGAATATGGTCTGGGCCAGGAAATCCGTTTCGAAAACTGTTTGCCAAATCGTCTCACTGACTGGCAGGGATGTGTCTGTCTCTGGCAGGACGAGGGCGCCCAGCTACAGAGCTTAAGGCTGACTAGTAAGTCCTTAAACTAAAGAGCAGCAAAATCATATAAATACATGGCAACAAAACTATCTAACTTCAAAAGCTTATATATTCAGGGCTGGTTGGCGTGGTTAAATAAATAATAATAATAATATTAAAAATACAACTCTAACTATAAAATAGTAGCTAAATTTTAAAAGGTAAATTAAAAATAATATTTAGATCAGTTTCCCGTAGCATAACTCTAACAAACTGTTGCAAACAATTTGTGTTTTTTTCTGAACATAATTTTTGATATTTAATCACAGAGGTATGAGGTGATGGCAATGTATGCCTTGTTGTGGCATTGATAGTAGCTCAGATTCATTAAAAACAGTTTAACCGAGTGGCAAATTGCCAAATAAATGGCCCAGTGGCTAAGCATATGCCACGTGCCCCTTCAGCCTTGCAACCAGCTCGCTGTGCCACAAGAGAGTTGAATTTGTTGCAGCAGACGGCAAAGCAAATATTGCAATGTCTGTATGCACTTTTATCTATGTATGTGTGTGGTTGTGTCTGTGCGTGTGTGTGTGTGTGTGTGTATATGTGTGTGTATGTGTCTTCATAGTTTATTCTTGTTATTGTTTGTTGCACTATGTGGTTAGCATTAGTCGGAGCCACACGCATGTGGTTAAAGCGGAAGATAGAAACATGTTTTTTTTTTGTTTTTATACCCAGTATCAAAAAATAAATAGGGTATTTAAATTTATAGAAATTTATGATGCTTTTATTTTAGTGTTATAATTTTTTAAATGATGAAAACGAAAATCACATTTTTGTTATGTCAATATTACTATAGATTGTATACAAATTAATAATTAAATCTGCAGTCAGGTTCGAATTGAAACCCAATATATAATGTCATAATAATAGAATATATAAATGTATTAATTACAACTTATAGATTCCTTAATTGCAAATAGGTCAAAATGTAAGGTCAATATCAAAAGTTTTTTTTTTAAAGGCGCACCTGTAGCGCAATATAAAAAAGTGGGCCATAAATTATATTTATTATAATATTTACTATTTTTTTCTAAAAGCCAATAGAACGAACTAAAATATTACGTCTTTACTTTTATTATAACTATAATTCAATTGAACACAGAATTTTTGGAAATATGGCAAACTTTGCTGTTCGAGAAGTCGAACAAAGGGCAAAAAATGGGATAATTTAATTTTGTGAAGTGTACACAAAAAGTTTTAACACAATTCTTATCAAAATAAAGTAAATTGATTTTCTATTTATAAAATTTCAATATTTTCAATATTTTCTTAAGCAAATTTTCAATTAAAACAATCAATAAACAAACAATAATTAGAAGGTTAATTTGTATATTAATTACACCAAACTGTTTATAATTGCAGAATCTTTGCGTATAGCGGAAAAACTTATATTTGAGACTTAACACAAAAAAAATTAGAATAACAATTATTCTTAACTTTTATAATATGCGTCAACAATAATGATTATAACTGAGTTTTAATTTTTTTTCCAAAGTCCCGAATAATTGTTATCTATAACACTAGTTTACAATTTTTTTTTGATCGAGTGAGCTGGACTCTCATAAACTTTTTTTGATGTATTTTTGGGCGCTGATTTCAAAAATGCAAACCATTTTTTTTTATTCAAAGAATGGTTTTCGAGAAAACCGCGAATAGCTAGTTTTTTGGCAGTCTTTCCACTTATTTGTTCATATCAACATCCGATTTTATTTGATCTTAAATAATGTTACACCATTCAAAAGATAATTGCATCCCCTTTCCGTTTATACGGATCAAATAAGAATTAAAGCCAAAAATACATCAAAAAAAGTATATGAGAGTCCAGCTGCTTTTTTGCTGTAAACTAGTGTAATATATCTATGAAGTCTATATTATCTATAATAGATTTTCTTAAAGTTCTTTAATAACTATTAAAAGTGAATTTATATATTTGAAAATAACTGTTATTTTCGGTCCCTGACACATTTTCATTATTGGTTTATTTAATAAATTTTTTATGTATAAAAATACAATTTAAGTAGATTACAAAGATTACAATTTATGGGTTTATATATTAAGGCAACTCAAAGCTTAAGTTAAAAAGCTTCTTGTCTGCATTTTCGACGTCATTTCCAGTTAGAAGATTAATATCGATATTTATGCAGAGCCAGAATTTTAATACAGGGCATCTTCAGGTCTAACATTTGTTAAAAATTGTTTTGGAGTTTCTTCATTTTTTTTTTTGTATTTGTTTTTAATTTTTTTTTTTGTTTTTTTTTTTGATAGCGCAGCGACAAACACACGCAAACATACTGATGAGTCTCTGATGCCGTGCCTGTCTGGCTTTGGCTGCAGCAAATGTGCCTGCCAAGGCATTGCCACAACAAACACTCAAAGTCTGAAAGGCTTTTCGCTCACAAGTGGCAACCGGAAGTGTTGTGCGGCTCAAGAACCCACTCAGCATGCACACACACACACACACATACGCAGGCTGGACAGGAACAGGGATATACAGGATATACAGGGTAGAGGGTACTGGCAGCGGGAATGTGAATGTGAATGTGAATGAGATATATGGATAGGGAAAACTCAACACCAGATGGCAGACATGTTGATAGGTGGAAATTGAAGCGATTTACTTTTGAAAATGGTCTCCATCTCTCTCTCTCTCTCTCTCTCTCTCTCTCTCTCTCTCTCTCTCTCTCTCTCTCTCTCTCTCTCTCTGTACAAGTTTTATGCACTC
This sequence comes from Hirtodrosophila alboralis, assembly GCA_035043045.1. Classification (NCBI taxonomy): domain Eukaryota; kingdom Metazoa; phylum Arthropoda; class Insecta; order Diptera; family Drosophilidae; genus Hirtodrosophila; species Hirtodrosophila alboralis. The sequence goes on along the minus strand of JAWNNH010000144.1, from coordinate 586,450 downwards.
AAAATCTCAACTAAGGCACATATTGTCGAGCTGGTGGGCAATTTGTTCAAGTCCTTGCAGCACATGAATCCTTTGATTTGAGCCATCACGCAATGAATGATGATTGACCAACTGAACGACAAAACGCCTGAATGAAACTGAAATTGAAATTAACCCAGCTGGACATTGTTTTGTTGGACCGAAAAAACAGAAAATTTGCAAAAAATTAACAAGTTTAAGGTTCACAAATCCCAGTTGAAACCGAAAGGCTTTCTGATTATTTATTTACCAAAACCATTTGACAGTGTAACAATCTCTATTTACAATGCTTTTCCGGCATAGAATGTTTTCTTTCTCATTCATTTTTATAAACGTAGAGTGCTGCCAGTAAAACGTTTATGAATGCTAGACAAAAGTGTAATTTAATAATACATTGCTACCGTCATAAAATTATTCTAGTAACTGATACAGCCTGAAAATTGAAATTCTCATATCAAAATTTATGAAGCATTTAATTTAATCACGTGGCGCTTATATAATTTATATTATAAAAAGTAACTTTCTAAAATTAAAGACGATTATTTTTAAATATATTAAAAATCTCAGAAAGTTACGATTTTTTTTTTGAGTCAAAAAAAAAAGATCGTAATTAATAATTTTAAAATGATTTAAAAAAAAAAAAAATCCTAAAATAATAATTTCAATAATAATTTCACAAATTGAATTTGATTTGATTTTTAAACGTCTTTTAAATCAAATTAAAAATATAACAATTATTTTTTAGTAAAATAAAAAAAATTTTATTAAATTTATTTGATTAAAAAAAAAAATGCTGCTAAAATTTGTTATACCCTGTAGCTAAAAAAATCGATATAAAATGGCTTGTGTTACCCCAGCAAATGTTTTTGTTTTAATAAAAATTCGAAAACTTTTGTATGTTAATGAACAATAAACTATGGAAACTCTTGATTATTCAGATGTCTTCAAATTGATGGAATTCATTATAATTTTTATATAAATGCTTAAGCGTGTTTTCATGATATTACAATAAAAATTTCTCAAAAATTAAATACTTAAAATCTTTGATCAGTGAAAACTAAATTTTAAATAATATAGACTATATTTTTATTTTATTTTGGATATAACAATATTTGCCTAAAAAGCTACGACAAATTAAGACAACATTTGGTTTGAGAAGAAGAGTATTAATGCGTCTGCTTGATAGCCAAATATTTGACTATTTTTCAACAAATTTCTCTTAATTACGCGTCGTCTGTTTTATGGGCGCCAATTTCCTCGAAACAAAAGAGCAAAAAAAAAAAACCAGAGAAAAAAAAAAAAAACTTGTGCCGAAATTTATGAAAATGACTTTGGCGAAGTCGTCGCCCAAATAAATAAAAACAGAAACAGAAACAGAAAAAGCGAAAAGTGAAAGGCAGAGAAATGCGAGGAAGTAGAAGAAGAGAAAAGCGGAAAAGCAGAAAACAGTTACCAAAGCAAAGGTGTTCAGGCAAAAGAAGGGCGTCGTCTGGGGGGCGGTGACCAACAAACTAATCACAATAATCACACTGAAATAAAATTAATAAAAATGCGTGGCCCGTTGGCACGACAGGGAACATTTAAGAACATAAATAAAAATTAGCAAAGCCAACAACAACTAGGGCAGGACGAAGTAGGAGTTGGACTGCGACTTGGACTTGGACTTGGACTTGGGGTCCTGGGAGCTGGGCAATAATAAAAGCCACAAATATAAAGAAATTACAGAAACTGGCGCAGCAAACGGCAGAGAAGTGGTAAACTGGCTGCCACACACCGGAAAAGTTAAAGCAGCTGGCGAATAAACGAAAAACTAATAAAAAGCCTTTGACCAACATCAACAACATCAACAAAGGCAACAACAACGCGCCAAGAAAACAAATATGAAGGCTATTTGTAATGACCCCGACCCAGACCCCGTTTCAGATTCCGTTCTAGACCCAGACCCAGACCCAGATCCCGAACCAGATCCAAGCAGAGAGACCCACAACCTGGCTCACCTGGCTAATGACGTTGCCAACGGCTACGACTTTGTTACGTCTAAGTATGTCCACGGCCAGCCAGGACTACTTTTTCTAATTGATGTCAACGAAACTTCCGATCATAAAAATAATTAACTTTTAGTGTAAAATGGCAGCAAACCCACAATATATATAGGGCAATTTATTGGGAGGAAGCTGGCAAAAAGGACAAATAAAATGAAAATTAAGAAAGATTTCATTTTGGCATCTATGGGGAATCCTATAAACATGCTCAAGAATTATGTTGTTCACAAATTAGTCAAAAAAAAAAAAAATAATCAATTTAACAAAAGCGTAGTGTTCAGGTAGGTATAAGGATATTAGATTCAAAAAATCAAATAAAAACAACAACTTCTATCTTTAACACACCTTGCAATGTGTCTCTAAGAAAATTTTGAAGATTCACTTGATTGTTCCTATGACAGCTATATGATACATTAATCTGATTTCAGTCAAACTTTATCTGAAAGTACAGAACGTGTTTCAATATCAATATGGTGAGTTTGCTACTGATATCTTGAAAATCAAAAAAGGTCATTTTTCACCCAATTATTCCTATGGCAGCTATATGATATAGTTGTCCGATTTTGATCAAAATAAATCAAGTTGTTTAGAACATAATTCTACATCGAACTGTTTTATTTTTGACCGATTTATCCGATTTTGATTAAAATTGGTCAGATTTTTCAGAACTTTATTCTGCATCGATGTGACAAGTTTGCCTGTAAGCCCAGTTAAAAGTAAGAAAAAGTAATTTTCTGGGCCAAATTTTTATGAGAATTTTATAAAAATTTAGTCATTGTTGTAAAACTATATGCAAAAAATATAATTTTATCAAACTTTTCAGTTTTTGGTCGTGGTTGACTGTGGAAATGCCCATAAACATCTGTCTCAAGTTTCATTAAAATATCTCAAAGATAAAGCCAAAAAGTTAGCATAAAAAAAGATGGATAAGACTCTCAGCTTGTCATCCTGATCAAAATATATATACTCTATAGGGACGGAGACATCTCCTTCTATGCTTTACACATTTCGTAATATAATATTAATACCCTTTTGCATGGGTATAAAAAGTAAACATATTAAATAGTGTTTTGTGACATTATAAAAAATTTCCACAGAAATTAAAAAATCATTAATATTTAAACGATCTAAAATACAGCTTAGGAACAATTAGGAAATCTTTGGTAAAATCGTTTCAATTACAATAAAGTTAGGGAAACTAATGGGAATTCTGGGAAAATTAAATAAATATATAAATTTCCAAAAGACTCGTTTCAATCAAATTCGATTACTTAGATTGATTATATGTTATTTCTAAATTGTATTTGAATTTTTCATTTAAGAGAGGCAGTAACTAGAACATTATATTAAAGTAAATGTTTAAGCGTTCACTTAATGTTTAACAATATTCCGTTTATTGACTCCATTGAACTTTTGGCATAAATTTCATTTAATTTATGCGGCAACATATGTATTGTAGCTACAATAATACGACTCGTTGCAAATACTGTTGCAACACGCCCGTCTGCCTGCCCCACTGCCTGCCAATTGAATAACAACAAGAATATGTAGCATGAACAAGCATAATAATAACAGTTGTTAATTTTTGATAATTAATTGAAATTGCGAGTAAAACAATTTCAATATAGTCTAACAGAAAATGTGCAAGCACATACATATCTCAAACTATGCCAATAAATTAGTCCCACGATGCACAAAAATGTGAAATGAAAACAGAAAAAAAAACACAAAAAAAAATGAAAATTAATGAAACAAATGAATGCTTAATATAAAAATGTTAAAGGACAAAAATGGGGACTGTGCAGTACATCCAGCATGTCCTGCTACGTGTTCCTTGGTGCGGCCAATTAGACTCGAAATGCACGAAAAATTTAATTAACATTTTGGAATGCTTTGCATGCCTGGACATGTCTGGCATAACTTTCACACACACACACACGCATTTACTATACCCTTTTTGCATGTAATTTGTCCAACTGTCGTTGGATTTTAGCCAACTCCAACTCAAATGATTACTCTCTTACCTGCGTTCCCCCCTCAGCTCAGATTCGCATGCTGTGCAAAATTCAATGGAAACTAGTTTTTATGACACATAAACTGTTACATGGCAACAATTGTGCTACCTGGTGCTACCTGGTGCTACCGTGCCACCGTGCCACTGTGCGGTTGCCTCACCTGAACGCGGACACGCCCACATATGTGGTTGCTACGTGCCTTAATACGCCCCAAAGCTTTTGGCCCATGTTTGCCCAGCGGTTGGTAAGAGCAAAAAGTTCAAATGCAAAATGAAAATTAAATACAAATGCTAAGTACTCGACTGGTAAAAGCTGTACACCCTCCCCTCCTACACCCTCTATATACACAATCCTCCTACTGTCACACACACACACACACACACACACCCATTCCTGTATCTGTGTGTTTGTGTGGCTAACACCTGACTTTTGGCCAAACAAAATGTTATATATCGCACAAACATTTTGGGGCAAAACATGAAAATGCTGTTCGTCTTGCTCGTAGTACTTACCCCAACTTTCGCTTTGAATCCATTTGCTTGGCAACATCATCATCATCATTATCCACATCATCATCATCATCATCCACATCATCATCATCATCATCATCCCCATCAGCCACTAATCCACAGAGAACTTTGTTGCATTTAGTTAGTCAATTTGATAATTCCGAGAATCACTTCATGGGCTAAGTCCAAGTTATTTAATTTCAATTAAAAAGTCACGCAGGCCATTTGATAGAATTTAAAATACTCTATAATGTTAGTACAAAAAAAAAAATAAAAACACAAAAATATGTATTTACAATAGAAATTTTTCATCATGAATAATTAAAAAAAAAAACTATTTAATTCGGGATATAAAATAGAAATGGACTCAATAAACTCCTCATATTTCTAAAACTTATATCAGATTGTTTTTTAGAGAAGTTAACATCTTTTTTGATTTTGAGTTAAATGCAATACTTTTTGAAAAGTTTTTTAAAATATGTATTTAGAATAGAAATTTTTTAAGAATAAATAAATCAAAAAAAAAAAAAAAAGAAAATAATTCAACTTAATTCCACATGCACACAAAATATAAAACGACTCAAACAGAATAGCAAACAAATGAACATATTAATTAATATTTTTTAAACTGCTTTCAAATGGTTTTTAAGGTCATATTACATATTTTTTGGATTTAGGAAAAATTCAAATACTTTTTGATCAATTTTTTAAAATTGTTGCAAAGGCTGCTGAATAATGAAAGAAATACAAATTTATGATTTGTGGCAGTGTCTGATTTTTTTGTCATTTTAAGAATGGTTTTTGAAAATAAAAACATAAATTCGAAGTTTGTGAATTGTCAACCACATATTCATTAATATTTCTTAATCTGCTTTCAGATTATTTTTGGCAATTTATGTACATAATCGTTGAGTCTTTGAATAAATGCAATACTTTTTGAACAGTTTTATAAAAAATGCATTCCAAATAGAAACTTTTCATAATGAATAAATAAAAAAAAATCATTAAAATTCGACAACCCAATCAGTTCTTATTATTGGGCATATATTTAAAAAGATTTTTATTTTTTGGGATAAACGAAATATTTTTTAAACAGTTTTTAGTATTCTTGCTGAATAATATCATAAATATTTAAGCGATTTGTGACAGTTTTTGATTAAAATTTTTTTTTTTTTTTTCTTAGAGAGATTTTGAAAAATTAAATATAAATTTCAGACTTGTGAATTGTTGGCAATTTACAAGCAAGGAACCTACTCTGATTGGCTTTAATTGCAATGACAGCAGCTTTAAACATATTTAATTCAAAAAACTTTCAATATATTGCTTTATATTAACTATAAAAAAATTCCCGATATATTAACGATGGTGGCACGATTTCTACTCGTGTTGTAGAGTCCTGATTTATGAGCAAATTCTCGAAAAAAAAAAATATATTCACTTGGATTGCATTATGCTTACTTTAAGTTTCTTAAATCTTACGAAATGCTGCTAAGTTCAGATTTGGCAATAGAAAATAAAGGCAGCTCCGGCGCTTTATGATTGTCCAGTGCGTGGGTTTCAGCACACACACACACAACACACACACAACACACTGAGGCAAGTCAGTTTCCATGCATCTGAATTCGAGACGATATTTGTTTCGCCCAAGACGCAGATAAAATTAAAATCACACAAAAAATAAGTAAAGAAAAAAAAAATATAAAGGAACTTTACCTTGCCGAAAGTTTTCTTTGTGTATACAATATATATATATTTGTATGTATATATATATATACGTGTGTGTGTGTGTACTATACCTCTGAATGAGATTTTGTTAATATTTAAACAAAGGTCGCCACCATTTTGTTGTTGTTGTTGTTGTTGCTGCCGCTGTTATCGTCCCTTAGGCCTCACAATTTTTCATCTGGCATTGTCTGCTCAAAAATTTCCGCGCTTCCATGGTTTGGCAAGCGGAATGTTAGATTGGGTCAAGGGGCATGTGGCACGATGAATGTGGCCAAGGGGATTGAGGGATGAGGAAGCAGGTATAAGGTATAAGGTAGAGGTAAATGTAGAGGGTATTTGACGCTGGATGTGTTTTGTTTTAGTTTGCCAGTTCCAGCCCGAACTGCCCCTGCTAACCTGCCCCTAACCTGCTCCAATGCCCTTTGTTGTGCTGCTTTTTGGGGGGGGCCGTGAGTCTTTTATAGTTGTTGCCTGATTTGCTGGCAGCATTTAGAAGGTTTTTCCAGTTCAAAACAGTTTAATTCGTTCCAAAAAACACATTCCATTCTCCAAAATACACATTGAAGCGAAATTCAAGAGATTCTGGGGAAAATTGGCAATTCTGCAATAAATTAAAGTTAGATTTATAAATGCGTATGCTTAATATAAACAATAGATTTTTTATACATTTGCTAAATTATTTATTGATATTATAGTCATTAAAATAGCTTCCAGCCATAATTAGATGTGTTTTCATTTTTGAATTGAAGAAAAAACATGTTATAAAGCAAATTCAATAAAAATTCACAATTTATTTTATTTGAAAATTGAACATTTTTTTTATTTTGAATTTTTTTTTTTTTTTTAAATCCTCAACATATTCTTTATATTCTAACATTTTTGTTTGTTAGCTTAATAAGCGTTTTGGAGTTTGGGAACAACAATCGTGGAAATTTCTTATTTTGTTTGCCATCTGCCTTTGTCTTTAACTTTGGCTCTTCTTCTGCTACGTCATTTGGCTTGGCTTTTATTATTATTATTTTTACGAGCGCGTTTTCTGTTCTTTCATTCTGTTTCTCTTCTTCATCTTCATCTTCATCTTTTTTCTTTTATTTTGTTTTTGTTTTTTTTTTTTTTTGTATTTTGTCACAATATAATGGAATTTATTTTATGGCCAACAGGTAGAAAATTTGTTGTCCTCTTGCGTTCGGCTAATTTCGCTTTTACTATTGCCCGGCCAAAGGCCAAGGGCCAAAAAGCACTGTAGTATATATAAGTATAAGTACACGGCATAATGTCGGCCATATGGTTTTTTCGTTTTTCGTTTTTCGTATTTTGTTTTTTTATGCAGCAATATTTTTTAATGCCCCAGCCAGGGGGGCGTAAAAAGGAACAACTATAACAACATAGAAAACATTGCGACATCCGAAGACAATTAAAATTTATTCAACGCTCTTAAAAACCGTGGCGTGGTGAAAATAAAAACATAAATATGTAATAAGCGACATTGAGACGAGGTCAAGAGTCCTTTCCACCCAGGACACTCTGGACAAAATGCGGGCATTATGCGACTTACATTAGCGTGTTAATACAATTAAAAAGTCGGCTCAGGCAAGGACCCGCCACGCCATGCCACGCCAGGACAATGAATCTTCGGCCACCTGTCAAAAGGCAACGCGAGTCACACAGAAAAAAGCAAAATGAAATTAAAAATGCTTTTACTTCGCACCCTCCCCTTCCCCCTGGGTATAGTCTGTCTACAGGGGTGGGGGTGGGGGGTTCCGGCCTATACTACGGCTTAAACGAATGAGCCAACAAATGGTTAGATAAAGCCACAGCATAAATATATGTGCTTTGACTTTGAATAACATTTACTGGAAAACTTGACTATGGCTAAGACTTAGTCACAAACTAGATTGGAATGCTGAGAAAATTCAATTTGAAATTCATTACATTTAACAAATGCGTTACACTTTAGTATTCTGTTTACAAAACATCTAAAATAATTAAAGATTACACATTGATACAAGTTATAATTCAGATTTATAGTTAATATTCGTGGAACTCAAAAAAGTGCATTAATTCAAATTAAAACTAAACAAAATTATATAATATGATTTTATATAAAATTAATCATTATTTTACAATTATAAAACAAATAAAATTATATTGTTTCAACAAAAAATAAAATATATATACGTATACGTATTATATATATTCAGATTAATTAAAATAATAAAAACAAAAATTCCACTACTGAAAAGCTTACGTTCAACACTGTAAAATAAATTGTTCATTAGCTATCTTAAATATATTTGTATTTTAAGGAAATAAGCAATGAATAAAAAAAAAAAATAAAATTTAATAATTTAGATTTTTGTAAAATAAATTGTTCATTAGCTATCTTAAATATATTTGTATTTTAAGGAAATAAGCAATGAATAAATTTAAAAAAAAAAACAAAATTAAATAATTCAGATTTTTGTAAAATAAATTGTTCATTAGCTATCTTAAATATATTTTTATTTTAAGGAAATAAGCAATGAATAAAATAAAAAAAATAAAATTAAATAATTCAGATTTTTGTAAAATAAATTGTTCAAGAAAATTCGTATTTTACGTTAATAGTAATTCATTAAATAATAAATAAAATAAAAAAAAATAAAATAATTAAATTTTAAATATATTCCCACTTGAATGTCATATTCTTAAACAATTTGCTGTTGTGGCTATTTATATATTTGTAATCTTTCCTTAAAGACAACTATCATCATTCATATTTAACATAGCTTTTTGTCAATTGAGTAGCAAACTTTTTTTTATTATTTATTTAATACATTTCATTTTATTTTTTTTTTGTTCATGGTTTGCCTTGGACAAGTTTATTTTAGTTTTGATGCTATTTATCACAATCAAAAAACCTTTGCCAGTATGCTTCTATGCTCTTGACTCATCTCATCTATCTTAGCCTCGTCAACTTTGTGTCACCTTTGTGAACTCTCTCTTATGCAACACATATATCATATATTCTCCATACTCGCTCAATCTCGGTCTGCCTCTGCCTCTGCCTCTGCCTCAAAATCAACAACAACTTTAAAACACTTTGCATTTATGCGACAAATGCGACACACGGTCAGGAGATGCCATATATATACGCTCTCGGTGGGCCCCACAGCTCTTTAACTGGCCTGTCATGCTGTCTGGTCTTACCAGTCATCCAACCGACAAGCTCGCCATGTATGCGCTAGCGTACTCACCCGATCGGTATGCCCAATCCACAATCCTGAATCCCGGCCAGGCACAAGGCTGCGTCATAAATCATTTTCGTGCCACGTTGCCGCAGAATGACACACATTTGGACAGGCTGCCTATTTCGGGGTGTCCGCCGTGTCCAGGTTATGGATTCTAACTTACCTCTGCTGGCTCATTCGACCAGCAGGTGCGATGCCAAGTTGCCACGTTGCCACTTTGCCCCGATGCCACACGCAACCCACACCTATGTAGACGCGTTGTTTGCACTTTTTAGGGGTCACAAATTGTTTTGCTGGCGGAGGATTCAACAAATTGGAAAGTGTTCACAAGTAGCCCGCAAAAATCCCTGCCGCCCCACCCCCCCCCTCATCAGTCATGGGCGTCGCTGTCCGCAGCCATTTAATAACAAAAATTGTAACAAAAGTTTTTGGCGGCTTTTTTGGGTGAGTTCTCCATTATTTACATGCATATATAAAAATTCAAATTAAATAAGATTAATTTGGCTGCTGCTGCTGCTGCTGCTCAATCCACTTGACTTCAGGCTCAACCACTTTGAAGTTCTGTCCAGTCCCGTTCAGTCCCGTTCCTATTCCGGCGGAAAACTTTACAGTAACTAAGTGTGGGACCAGTCAGAGCTATGGCTACGACTTTGACTTCAAGTGGAATGCCATTTATTGTTGTTATTGTTGTTTTGCGCGTGATTTTGGTCACTTTGGGGCAACTTTTGCATAATTCCACTCAATGCCCACTTCAAGATGACTAATGATGGAGCCAAACAGCCAACAGACCGGCGAGATGGCAATATGCCGCAAATGTGTCACATTTGTCTGCTGACAAGCAGCCGCACTGACGACCACTTCAAAGTTGAGCACACACAGATAGATACACCCACGCACACACACACACACACACTCTCACACTCAGTCAGTGCGGTGATTTTTCTAAACTGTCATCTGCACTGGACAAAAGAGACGCAGTCCATAACGCTAATTGCCAACCAAAACTATGCCTATAACCAGAAACATTTCCAAATAACATTTTCTTCTGCATTTCAACATAAGTTGTTAAGCCAAAAGTATATAAAATATATATACAAAAATGTATATAAAAATTAAAAATATAAGTAAGAAATAGAAATATTTTTGTAATGTAAAATATTTTATATTTAATTTTTTATTTATCAATTGAAAATACCTGGACCGATTTGGCTTAAATCTTTTTTCAGTTGTACGTAATTAACGTGAGAAAATTTCTAAAAAATTAAATTTTAGGAAAACTTTAAGAAAAAGTCGCTAGCGCCTCAACAGATATACTCACTGTTAACGTATACAGCTCTGCTAACGTTTACAGCACTGTTAAAACAATCACAGTAAGCAGTATTCTTCAAATGAAATACGAAAATCACAGTGAACAGACTTTTTTTGAAGTAATCAAAATTAGGCTATCTGAATATATATAAAACTGTTCAACCTGGCTTACTGACTGACTGACTAATGGGCGACTTAGAAACCTGAAATTTGTGACCATAACTTTCCATTGAATCGTAGCTTGACACTCTGGAAAATTTTATTAAAAATATGTCGGGAAGTGGGTGGAAAATGCACTTTAATATTATTAGAAAATTGCCATCAGCTGGAATATATCAGATTTTGCAGATTGCTAAAATAATAATGATATTGTAGAATATGATTCGTTTGTATTTTCTTTCTATTTTTTTTTTATTTATTTTTTTTTTTTGATCTAGTTTTAGTAATAAATAAATAAATATAAATAAATTATATGGCAGAACAAGGTTTGTCGCGTCAACTAGTATAATATATAATATATACTCTATAAAACTGCTAATAATTTTTAGCGAGATATATGCTAAAATCTCTTCTCAAATTTTTAAAAGGAGAGCGTAGCAACGCACGCCGGGTACACTAGTATAATATGGTTAAACACAATCAAACTGCAGATTACTTTCAGCTATACATATGCTAAAATCTTTGAAGAGATCTTCGCGAATTTTGTGAGCCGGGTACACTAGTATAATTTAGTTATACACTATCAAACTGCAACTAACTTTTAGCATGACATATGCCAAAATCTTCACAAAAATAAAACCCTGCTCGAAATTTCTCACAATATTTGACGAATTTGAGGCGAATAGCAAATAGCGAAAGCGATCTAAGGTAAATTTCCACTTTTGAAGCGAAACTAAATCGAATTAGATTTGAAACTGGACTGCAGCTGCTGTGATTGATGTGCAAAATGCGAAAAATATTGTGACAAATCAAATTGTCAAAGGCGGGATTTGGTTGTGTCTGGCAAATGCATCGAATGCAGCCAGATGTGTCCTGCCTCCTTGTAGTCGTCCACCTCCATATTTAAGTTTAACTAAAAATTGGAACCTCTCCGATGCAATTAGTGACAGCCTGCCGCCAGGTGGCGCCACCTGAACAGGCTCCTTTGCCCCGTTTTGGTGTCAAGTTTGTTCGCTAATGAACAACAAACTTGAACAACTTTTACAGCTGTCGAGTGCTGCTGCAGGTGAAGAGAGAGTTTTTTTAGTTTTATATTTTTTTTTTTTTAAATAATAGAAGCGCCAGCAAAAGGAAATGAAACGGCAGCAAAATACCCTTAATAAGGATGCAGAAATTAAATGAAACGCAATTAAAATAACTAAATGCGAGCTGGCCAGATTGGCTGAGGAATGCAAAATTAGCAGAGAGTCTGTCCAATGAAACCAAACCAAACCAAAAGCTGCAGCCAAAATTCCAATTGCAATTTTAATTTCTACCTGAATCCGAATCCGAAGCTGAATCTCAATCTCAATCTGAAATCAGAATCAAAGCCATAACCAAAACTTGGACATGCAAATGAGTTGAGAATGAAAAAAAAAAAAAAAAAAATTAAATAAAATAAGGATGCGCTGCAGCAGAAGCTTCTGAAGCTGCTCAAACTGCAGGTAACATTCTGCACATCGATTGAATTCGCATCAGCGAAATGGATTACAAAAGTTGCCATGGGCCACGGGACGCATGCAACCCAGAGAGGCGTGCCACGGGGCGTGGCAAGCGACTGCTGCAATTTTCGATAAATTCGTTCGCTCAAAAGATGTCGCTGGCCAACGGGGCAGCAGAGTAAGATGCTGGGTAAAAGGCAGCAGTGGCAACAACAGCGGCGGATAAGTATTTCATTCATTTCCATAATTTTAATAAAATTGAAGAAAAATATTCAAGGCGCTGCCAGAAAGGCAAAGAACAAAAAAAAAATAACAAAAATCAGCAACGAAATGAAAGGCTTTCACCGAGCTACCAAACATTTAATACCCTCTTTTTGGTATTTAGAAAATCTGGTAAAATATATATTTTTTTTACATATTTAAATTCCACAAGACTACTTATAAAATATTTGGTTGAAACTTTTACAAAAAAAAAAAATTCTTTATTTAATAATTCATTTTTTGTCGTATGTTTCAATGGCAGCTTTAAGATGTGGTCTACCGATTTTAATCGCACTATATAAAGCAAAACAATTCTGAAATTATGTTCAGATTTCCTGACCAATAATAAAATTCTTGCTATATGATATAGTGATATGATTTAACGGATTCCGATATATGAAAAACTGACTATATCGACTATCGTTTTTATGAACCTAAAATATATAATTTGCAAATGCTTTCTTCAGTATGTTAAACATTTTTTAATAATTTTTTTTAGGGTATAAGAAATTGGAAAATGAAATACGCAAAAAATGTGCGGCATGTAATGACTGCCTGGGAAATCGCTGGGAACCGCTAACTGTGGCAGTGTGGCAGAGTGGCACAGTGGGCCATGTGACTCAGCATGAATAGGCCTAAAGTTGTCTTAACGATCCAAATAAAATATAAATATAAACAGCTTCATTTCTTACGTTTATTGAAACAAATTAAATGGGTAAATTTGTGATGGTTTAGCAAACTTATTAAATTATTATGATGATATACAGTTTATTTTTTTATGTTAAATGAGTTAAAATTCTGTTAAAATGTTGTTAATATATTTAAAACCCTAACAATATTTTTTCCTTATGTAGAATTTCATACATTTTTTTTTTGGTAAATAATTCAAGTTAAAAGTTTTATAGAATTGCTAGATATTAAGCTTCAATGTCAAAAAACATATGGTGTGCTAATCGAAAAATTTATATATTAAAGCCTTTTTTTTTCTTTAGTCTAAATATACTCCAAATCGAAAAACAACAATTAAAATTTTTTTGCTTTATTTAATTACACTTTTATTAAATTCAATAATTAACCATTAAATAGGAAAAATTCTTACGATAATTATGTCTTAAGGTAAATTGTTAAGTTTATAAATTAAATACTTTTACTGCTTCGAAATTGAATTAAGACTTAAGCTTTTGTTACACTGTGCCATGTCTACTTATTGGCATACTTTGCAAGCCATCCCCATGCCCCCAATTGCCATGTTGCAATGTGTGTTGCATGTGGCGCCGTTTACCTCCAAATCCAGATCCATTGCTGTACGAATCCAGCTAGAGGCTAACAACAAAATGTGGCTCAAACCCAACGATAACCACAGCATCTGCATCTGTGCGCGTCCTGTCAACCAAATGACATAATTCAGTTGCTGGCAAAGTTTTGACTGATGCCTGGGCACGATGTCCTTGTTCTGGCACTGGCACTGGTACTGGTACTGGCTCAACCTATTGCTCCTTCTATTGGCATGGCATGGCAGCCAGTTGCTGTTATTGTAGTATGGTAAAGTTGAACGTTGAATTTTGATGTTCGTTGATTGCCATCACCCATCTGCACACTTGTTTTCGAAGATATGTCACCAGGTGTAGCTGCGCATTTAATCCGACCAAAAGTCGCAACATCAACATCAACAGCCAAACGTCAGACGTCAGACGTCAGAGTTTTTGCCAGGACAACGACGACGTCCATGGATGCCCGCCAGGCACTTGTAAAAGTCAAAAGTCGAATGGAGCTTGTAACATGTGCCGCTTGCTGCTCCTGCTCCTGCTCCTGCTCCACGCTCCTACTTCTGCTCATCCAGATCCTGTGGCTGACTCTGTCCACAATGGAAATGACTTTCACTTGAACTTACTCGTATTTGTGTCATGTAACTCATACGCCGCGTGGCCCAATAAAAAACAGAACAAACACACCAAAAGCAACAAATAAGCAAGTATGTAAGTGAAATTAAAATGTAGAAAAGTTCAACGTCACCCAGGAAAGACAGGCAAAAAGTTAAGGATCATAGCATTAGGGTTCACAACAAAAAATCTGAAATTTCAAATAATTATTTTAGCATTCAAGTGCGACACATTTAGCCGCAGCTTCAGGCTGATGAGCAATTAATATGACAAATCAAAAAATATATTACCAGGCAACCAGAGCGCATTTGATCCTGGCCGTGCTTGGCGGCAGGACGAGAGTAGACAAACACACACACACGCGTAACCCTAACCACCTGGCAGAGGTCAAGGTTAGCTCTGTCAGTCTCTGCCATATGAGTGCAGCACCTTTTGCCCACACAACCAAATAAATGTGTGTGTGTGTGTGTGTGTGTGTGTGTGTGTGTGTGTGTGTGTGTGTGTGTGTGTGTGTGTGTGTGTGTGTGTGGGTGTGGCAAAGTTTTATATTTATGGCCACTACGTGTTGTAATGGGCGTGTTGCTTTCTGCTTTCCGAGTTTTTTCCCGTTTTGCGTTTTATTTTATTTTATTTTTGTTTTTTTCATTTTAAGGGCCAAAGCGACAACATAAAACAGTCGTCAAATTTATTAAGTGACATTTTGCGAAAAATAAAAAAAATGATGAAGAAAACTGCACAAAATAAAAATATTTGTCAGGACTCACACACACACACACACTCATTGTCCTTAAAAGCGACAGAGAGAGTTTGCAAATAAGTGTGAGAGATGTAACGAAAAACTCATTTAAAGTTAATTAGACGAGCGCGAAAATGTGACACACGGTAAAAATATGAAAAAAAAAACGAATGGAAAAAATAACAAATATGATAAGTATGCAGAAAAAAACAAAAAAAAAAAAATAAACAAAGAAATAAAAATTGTTTTTCCGCGCCTCGGCAAATGCCAGGTAAAATAAGAGGAAATAAGTTTGAAGGCACCAAACACGTGTATGCACGACTCGTAGATATCCTGCGCAAACGTTCAATCATTAAGCAGCGCACTGCCTGCAAGCAGTTCAACTCAAACAGCAACAACTGCTTCTTATCGCTTCATGCTGCAGCAATTAATTGAGGTATTTATTTAATATTATTATTTTTTTTGTTTTGCATACAATCATTAAAAATAAAACAATCTGCTAGTTAAACAAATATTTATTTCATTATTAAATTATAAAATATATTATATTTATTTATTAACAACTCTCTTCAGCTCTTACAGTCTCAGAGATTTATATTGACAAAAAGATATGGTTATGTCAAGAACTAGAGATGTCACCCTCTGCATTTGCACAATTTGATCATGCCACGTTCAAACAATTTTAATGAGTACAGGGTATAATTAGAGTGAAGGCACAAAAACAACCAAAATAAAAAAATTAAAAAAAAAAAATTTAAAATAAAATAAAATAACATCAAGAACTTGTTGAAATTGTTGGCACAATTGCTCGGGCTATAAATTAAATATTAATTAATTGGCCTGTTTGTCCTTGGCCAAAAGGACTTGCGGCATCAAGGATGCCCCTTGCTAAGTCGCTTCGTGTTGCTAATTTTGCATTTTTTAATTGCTCATCATGCCTAACGCCTAATACATCGCAGGACATCCCCTCATCCAGCCTGTCCTATTTGCATTTTATTTCATTTCGCTTCCTTATTGACGATATTAAGCTGTCATTTTATTTTGCTGTGAATATTGTTGCTACCAACGGAACAACTTCACAACAAATTCAAAGCAAAAGCAAAAAAGTGACACAAATTGTTTTTCTTATACTTACTACCCATGATAATTACTTTATCTCAACCGCTTTCTTGCAACTCAGACACTAATTGCAAAGAAGGATCCTTTACATTTAAGATTTCCCCTCAGTTACATCATTTTCCACGCTCCGCTTAACAACTCGATTAATAGCCGTGTTTATCGCTTTTCGTTTCGGCCTTTTGGCCAATCAATCACTTCGAAGTTCGATTAACCAATTGGCACAGTTTAATTGGCGATTGGCCAACAGACAGCTTAGAAAAATGACCAGCAGCCTATATAAAGAGCTTGCTAATAGATTAAAAATATATACCTACTACCTACCTATAAGTAAAAGTTGTTTTATAGATGGCACTTTCGATAGTATTGATATTTTCCTATATAAACAAAACTACATTTTCTGATACAGAGTATACGAAATACGGCTTTAAAAATATGTCTATGGGGAGACATATTGTTAAAAAAAAATTAAATTATCTGGTAGTTTTGGTTACACTAGGTAACTCAGATAGTATCATTTACCAAAACAAATTTTTCTGCTACATATGTAGCTCTAGATGATAAAAATCTACTTTCAAAATATTTCTATAATGAAATACGAATTAAAAAAATTTTTTTTTTTTTAAATTTATTTAGCTTTTTTCAGAGATAAGCATGCAGTATTTTTTGGCAGTCTTTCGACTTATTTGTTCATATCTACATGAGATCTTATTTGATCTTAAATAATGTTACACAATTCAATAGATAATTGTATCCTCTTTCTAACGGTATGCCGTTTATGCGAATCGAATAAGAAACAAAGCCAAAAACCCTCAAAGTTGAAAAATGTGAACTTTTTTTGCATTTTTGAAAAATTGCTAAATTTCAATTGGTCTTTTAAAAATTTAAAAAATTCGTTTAAATACTTTTTAAGGTTTATTATGTTAGATAATTCTTTTACGAATATTTTAAGTATACATTTGTCCAAATCAGTCGTTAAATGTGGTAGTTATTCAGCAATTAGTAAAAACACCCAAGAAAAAATTTACCCTATATAAAGAAAATTTAGATTTTTTGTGTGGCATTTTTTATGTTTATGTTACCTTTAGTAAATTATGATATATTGTGCGGAACTTTGACTTTAAGATTCGGGAAAAAGTCAAACAAAAAATAAAAAAATTTTTTATCTGCATTTACAAAGTTGCTTTAATTAGGCGTCGCTGAATATATCAAACACTGAAATCGACTGACAGAAGACGAAATAACATCCAATTGCTGTGTTACCTATAATATTATCGAACTACATATATATTCTATGCCACTATCCGCAGCTAAAAGTGCAAAATATGTTTTGTAATCATTTGAAATATTATTCTTTACTTTTCTACACAGTCTACGACATTGATGATTTCAATATTAACAAACAAAATGAGCTGCTAATAAAACGTTGGATTGAAGTCTGATTTATATAAAGAATTACTTTCGATTATTCCCATTAAAAATTTTGTTTGAGCTTTTTTAAATATATTCAAAAATGTTACAAGCTAATTTAAAATTTAGTGTATCGAATTTACATTTTTTGCACTTGACTTTACGTTGGCCATT
Organism: Hirtodrosophila alboralis; assembly: GCA_035043045.1. Lineage (NCBI taxonomy): Eukaryota > Metazoa > Arthropoda > Insecta > Diptera > Drosophilidae > Hirtodrosophila > Hirtodrosophila alboralis. The sequence goes on along the minus strand of JAWNNH010000144.1, from coordinate 568,386 downwards.
ATTTCTGGCTCTACTGTAGCTTCTACTTCATTGCTATCTGGTACATTCAACTTCGGTTGTGGCTCCCGCACAGGTGGCAGAGGAGGTTGCAATTTCCAGGGATAGACACCACTCACAATGTGCAGTAGCTCGGCCCTGGGCACAAGACGCATCGGGACCGTCAGTGGAAATAAGCCTTTTTGTTGCATGTTCGATGTGGCATTAGACTCGCTATTAAGTGCATTGTAGAGTTATATTTTTTTAAGGACTAAGAACTCCTAGCTGAGTCAATCGATGCCTTGGCAAATGCAATTATCGCGCCACAGCTCGAACTCTTCGCATGTGAATGCCACATTCCAGTTGGCATTCAGCTCGTAATTCATCTCAAGATCCTCATAGCTCAGTTTGAGCACAATATTTGTAGGCATGCTGTTCACAAAATATCCTTCGTTTAGCTCAAGTACATTCATAATTTCGGCAATGCGATACTCCGGATTAATATTAATCCGAACAAAACAATTGCGCACCGCCAACTCAAAGATGTTGCTCTGCATCAGCTGGACAATGCGTTGTCGCGTCAAGCGCAGCTCATTTAGTTGCTCCAGTGTGCTTACTGGATTTGGCGGTGTCAAGGATAATTTATCCTTCACCTGACCCTCGGCCTCCTCGCCTCCGTTGTTGCTCCTGCACAATATCAGATTTGGAACTCCGGAGCAGCTTCAATGGCAGCATAAACTTGGGCAAATGATCCATGCCATGCAGAGACGGTGAATTGTCATTTGCCTTGGACTTGTACCTGATCTTCGGTTTTTTGTTGACATTTGCATTTTTCCGAAACTAAACCCCAGTGCTATAAAAATATTGTACAGTCCGTAAATACACCGATTACTTTCTATATCTCCGTCTCTCGCTCGGATTGCAACGCCTACTCCGGCTTAGGTTTTTTGAATGTGCCACAGTTAATAATTTGCAATTTCAATTGCTTTTGAATGGTGGCCAAGTTTGCCTGGTTGCTCCTAGGGAAAGAGAGAGAGAGAGGAGAGAAAAAGAGATCTGTCCAATTAATTTTTGGTTTTCACATTTCTTAATCACTGCATTGGGTATATTAGTTTGCTGTTCAGTATGAAGGTCTTTTAATTGGTTGGAAATTTATAAAAAAAAAAAATATATATATATTTTTGTATTGCAGTCTCTGCATTTGCCGGATATCACAACTTTTAGCAATTTTTATTTAAAAAAATTTTAAATTAAAAATAAAAATAAAATAAAACTTTTATTTCTTAAGCCATGAAATTAAATAATGTTATAATAATTCAATTTTAATTTATTTTTTTAAAAATCAAAAAAAATCTAATTTTTTTTTTATAATAAAAATTGATAATACCAATTATATGCCCACTTTTATATTAAATGTTGAAAATAAAAATTAGTTTTTGAATTTTTATTTTTATTTTGAAAGCAAAAAAAATTTTACACCAAGCTCGGTTCAAAAAATATCCAAAATCAATTTAAAATTGTTCAATTCAAAATTGAATATATTTTGTAAATTTATCAGGTAGTCTGAAAAAAAAATTAAAAGAAAATAAAATGATGAATTATTTGTAGACTTCTGCTAATTCTGTATTATTTTTTTTTTTATGTTTTCTTCATCTTCAGTAAAATAAAAAAATGTTCACGTTCGACAATGTGCATTTAAGGCTTAAACCCATTAAGTAGCATTAACTGTACAGCAAATTTTGATTTAGGCCAATTTTTTCATTTATTAGAAAAATTTACGTTTACAGGGTATTACAATTTCAATGCAATTTCTGTGTTTATGGATGCATTTAATGACTTTTCTCACCCATACCTAATTTTTCGCTTACATTTATGCTGCTCTAGTGTGGGCCATAAATGCCAGCCAACTATTAAATTTATATTAATTTCGAATCTTTATTTTTTTGTATTATTTTTCATATTTTTTTTTCTGCTCTTTTTTTTGGCAACAATTACTTGGCACAAGCTCACCCCCCAGGCCCCGGTCGGTGCGATGGCCTAGCTACTGGTTGGTGCTGGTGCTACGCCCATTCCGAAGCATTTGCCATTAAATTGGCAAAAGATTTATGGTACAATTGCTTTAATTACAGTTGCAGCTAATTGTATGCGGCCGGGGCAGATGCTCCAGGCGATGCTTCCGTCTCTGGCAGTGCGCCCAGTCCAGGTCCGGGTGCCGGGTGCCGGAGAGCTGCCCCAGAATTCTTTGCATGCTTTGTATGTGAGTCTGCATAAATAACTTGAATGTGAGTTTTCCGATGAGCAGAGATGAGGTAAATGTTGCAGGAGGATGTATAGGTAGGGTAGACGAGATGGTCGAAAGCATTGAAAATGCTGCTCACGCATTGATTCGAAACATTCACACACACACACACACACACACTCGCCGGGCCACCCACACACTTAAGGGCAAACTCGTTTATGCAAGCGCAGTCATCATCATCATCATCATCATCATCATCATCATCCACATATCATCTTGGTCCGGCATCGTCAGAGTCGATGAGTTGGCTCAACTCAAAAATATTTTTCGATGTCTTCGAATCAGTCTCTTGATGTTTGGATGGATTTTTGTGTGTCGGCTTTATGATAAATTTATAAATTAATTTTGTTGAAGAACTTGCAAAACACCTATGGAACAGTGGAGCAGCAGCCAAACGATGCACAAAAGTATTCAGATTGAGGAGACGCCAATTCAGAATCATCGAATCACGTACCGCATGAATTCTCCTTCATTTTTTTGGCTTTTTTTTTTTTTTGGCTTTTTTTTTAAGGAGGCGTGGCAGTTCGTGTATGCATGATAAAGCATCGGAGGTTACGCATAAACGCGTCAGGTTAAGTAAAAGATGAGCAATTTATTCGATTCAAGAGCTAAGGAAAATACTGAAAATAATGTCTCAACGGAATATCAATTGGAATGAGAGCGTAAAGAAAAGAAAATTGTATTGAATATATATATAGCAATGTGGCAAATCGGGTCCTAAACCAAAAAAATGTGTTAACCTACTTTTACAATTTTCAGATCAATTTTTGGTTAAACCTTGAGCCGAGTAAGTCAGCGTTAAACCTCAAACCGAATTTAGAAATATTTTAGAGTAGAAAATTCTAAAAATTGTTACATTGTTAAATTTGTTTGAAGATCTAAAGAGTGTGTTATATATTGCACGAACCCTAACGCTTATAAATTAAAATTAAATTAAATTAAAATATCTCGTAATTTTCGATCAAAAAAAATTAAATTTAAATTTTTATTCAAAATTTTTATTCAAAGTTATTTTAAAACTTTTATTATAAAAAATAACTTTAGAGCCGAATCTTAAAAAATTTAAAAACATTCACAATGTGTGTTTAAATACTTTTAATATAATACATCATAATTTTGACTAACATGGAGTCATATTTTAAGGATGCTTAATTTGAATATATAAATAAAATATTGAATGTAAAAGTAGCATTATGACTTTAAAATAATAATTAAAATTTAATATTTATTACATAATTTTTTTATTTAGATCAAAATTGAATAAATTGATCTTTATTATAAAAATTGAAAATAAGCGTTTCTTCTGTTTTCAAGACACTGCATCCTCTATTAGTACATATCAGATTATCTCATTCATCTAGATAATTAATTGAGGTTTGATTTTTTTTTAAGCTTATTAAATTAAACTTGCGATCCCTGGTTTTATTCTGAGTGTTAATTTATATTTTGGGACACACTGGATATACTAAAAAAATATATGTATACTTTACAAAGGATATAAATATTTTTTTAAGGAATAAAATTCCACTCATATCTCTGTCTTTAGTTTCGTTGAATTTAGCTTAAGATGTTGCTGCCCTTCCACTCCAGCTGGACAACCTTTTCACTTAAAAAAAAAATAAAATAAAAAGATCATCTATTTAATGCTCTTTGGCTCTGTTTTGCTGTGTGGCAAAACTCGTATGCTAAGCAAGCAATCTAAACACCTTTAAATGGCAAAGTTGTGCCCATGGCTTGGGGGCCTACAAAAATGCCTGAAAAGTAGGCAAATGCCACGCCTTGAAGTTGACAGCCGCATACAGAACAGAAAAGTTTTTTGTTGGCCTGGCCAACATGCAAGCGGCACCCTCATCCAGCTGCCTGACATGCCACGCAGCCGCTCGAGTCGACTCGACTCGACTCGAGTTATAATGTACATACAAGAGTATTTAACAGCGCTGGCGGGTTTCAGGATTCGGATTGGGTTTTGCCTTAGTTGAAAGCGGAAAGTGGTGAAGAGCTTGATGGCCGAGTGGGGGGTGGGGGTAGCGGTAACGGTAACGGCAGCGGAAGGCCGTCAAAGTGAAAAAAAAAAAATAATAAAGAAAGAAGAAAACAAGCAAATAAACGGGCGCCTGCTGCTGGAAACAGGCAAAGCTACAAATGAATCTAGGATACGGATACCCATGTCAAAAAATAAAAGTCCTGCATACGCCTAGCCCCTAACACACCCCCACCGTCCGACCAAACATTCGCGTTTCTAGGTGAGTGGGCGGGCATAGGCGTCGACCAGGACTAGGCCAGGGGCAGCGGCACTGTGGCACTGTGGAACTGTGGAACTGGCAGAGTCGCTTCGCGCAAGGAAACTTGTTTGTTGCACAGAAACAAAAGCGTTTCCGCTTTTCATGTAAAATGACAGAAACAAGTGTTAATGGTTTTGGGCTTAGAGCCTGAGAAGAGTCCGAGTGTGAGAAGACAGCCAAAGAGTAGCAGAAACAGATATTATGAGAGAAGTTAGAAGTTGGAACATTTGAGGCCATAGCTAGAATTAGAATAGGCCGACAATAGAAGACAATTTGACGGGATTTGAATAGCTCAAAATACGTATACCCCATTAAAAAAGTGTACTTCAGATTGCTAGATGATGATATATGATTGAGTGTCCACGAAATGATCGATGCGATAAGGTCGAAGGTAACACATGTACAGTTAACAATCAAATTGTAACTTTATAATATTTTTTTTTAAATATTAAATAACTTTAATAATACAGAAAGTCGTTTAAGGAAAAGTGCGATTTATTTTGAAGTTTATATAAGTCGTGCAATAACTTATATATCTCTTAACTCTATATCTCTTGGTAAATGAATTATCTATATTTTACAGAAGTTCTCTTATACTCAGAAATGTCTCAAAATTGGCAATAAATTTATATGAATATTTTAGAAGGCTTTTTAAGTAATTGTTACAATTTTTCTAATTTTATATTTGCAAAAATATTCTCTGCTATTTTTACAAGAATTTATTTATTTATTCTTTATATATTATATATTATTTATATATTATGGGAATGGATTATATATATTTTAGGTTTCTGGTATGAAATATCATTATTAGATAATGGCACTACTTACCAAGCAATAAATAATTTTCTTTATTTATTTTAGTTGAAAATATTTCAACTTAAGTTAGTTAATTGTTATGAATTTTCTTATATTATATTTACCAAAATATTTGAGACCATTTAAACAAAAATGTATTTATTTATTAAAAACTGAAAAAAGTGCTTTAATTTGTATATATTCTTATTGGGTTAAAGTACTATTTACCCAATAAATAATTAATAATATTAATAAATTAATTTTTTTTACTGATTTGTCAGGTTGATGCAAAGCTTTGAAGTTGAAAAAAGAATTTTCTAGTTTTATATTTACCAAAATATTATTTATATTTCCAAACTGAAAAAGGATTATACATTTTTTCCTTTTTTTTTTCAAGTTTTCATATTGGGTAATAGTACTATTTATCAAAATATATAAATTTTTATGTTGAAATTATTTAAGCTTAAGTTGATTAATTGTTTCTAATTTTATATTCTGCAAAATATTCATGGCCATTTTTACAAGAATTTATTTATTGTGAATACAATTGGAAAAGTATAATTAATTTTTTTTGTTTTTATGTTCAATGAATTCTTATTGGGTTAAAGTACTATTTACCATAAAAATCAATAATAATATTAATAAATTAATTTTTCTTATTTATGTGCCAAGCTGCAGAAAAGCTTTGCTGCTGAAAATATTAAAACTTATGTTAGTTAATTGTTAAAATAGAAAATAATTTTATATTTACCATTTCTATGTCATTTTTAAAAGAATTTTTATTTCTTATTTTTTGGTATAAAATATATCAAAAAAAAATATTATTAATAATTTAATTTTGCTTACTGTTGTGCCATGTTGCTCAAAAGCTTTGAAGTTGAAAATATTTAAACTTAAGTTGGGTTAGGTTTTCTAGCTCAACCATGAGGCACAGTCACAGCTCTCTCTCTCTCTCTCTCTCTCAATATCGCTTTCTCATTCTGCCCCTTGTCTTTCTCTCTCTCTCCTCTCTCCTCTTGTCACTGTCTCACTGACAAGCTCGCTTTTCATATGTCTATTTGTGTGCATATATGTATGAATGTGTGCTTTCCGCTGCTTTAGTAGCTTTCGCATTTTACCTCCAGGTATAGCGTATGCATGTGCAGTTGCATATATGCAAATGCCTCGGCCTACATGTGTCGGTGCCCCTCCCCTCGACACACACACACACACACACACTTCACCCCTTGCCTTGGACCGGCCTTATATGAAAGTTTGCCTGCACGTTGCCTACTTTTTTGCGCTAGTTTCTTCTCTGGCATTTTTTAAACCTTTTACCCATTAAAATTGTGTGCAAAGGGTATGATTAAGTTGTAGAATTTATGTCCGTTTTTGAGCGCATTATTATCTCAGAGATAATTATAGCTTGAACATCGCACTGATTATGAAATTAAAACGATATTAATATAAAATTGCGTTGATTGAATTTTTTGATTTTTTTTTTTTAAATATAGAAACCCTAATGTTGTTTAACATAAAGGATATATCATTTGTCAGCACATTTACTAGTTTGAGCATTCCTGTTGGCTTTAATTTTCACTTTTTGCTTCCTTCTGCACTGTAGTGTAAAATTACAATAATGAAAATGTATTTGCGAAACTCTCCTAATTAGTTGAATATGAGCCATGTTGGTATTCAAATATGCACATGCTGTGCCACTAGCTGTGGCATAGATAGACAACGCTCTGTTCTTGCCACCAAACACGTTGAATCAATTATAGTTCTGGTAGCTAGACTTACTAATCTGTGGGCTAATTGTAGGCCCCTAATTTAATTGACCTGGCTTAAAGTAGCCGCCAGTTGTCAGCCAAACTTCAGGCAACTTCAATTCGATTGACACAAAATTGTACAAACATAAAAAATTCTCAATTACTTAGAAGAGCTATAAATTTGTACGTAACATTGCTTGAAAGACAAAGAGTCCAAAAAGGGGAGGAGGAGCTGATTGTGGCAGTGTTTGAGAAGGGGCAGTGAGGAGTTGCAGGGGCAGTGGGAGGGGCTGCCGTGGCAAGTGTTAAACTTGTCGTTGTCGAGCATCGAACGCACCTGCTGCCCAGTCAGCTCTAAGCTCGTTTGACTTTTGTCGAAAAAGTTTCTAAATATATATACACCCATACACACACACACACTAAAGCGTAAGTGCTGTTGTTTTTGTTATCGTAACTGTTGTTTTTGCTACCGGCAGCAGGTGAGAGCATAAATTTCGCACATTAAAGCAAGTTATTGTAATAGGTCCGGGCCGGCCCAGGCGGCGTATGCGCAATATTTGTAGGAAATATCAGAAAAAAGCAAAAACAAGAAACAAACGGCCAGTTTCTTCGGCAAACCGAAGGTATATACCCTTGCAATAGTCTTCTAAGAAAATGTATAATCAACCGATTATTCCTATGGCAGCTATATGCTACAGTAGTCCGATTTCAGTCAAACTTTATCAGATCGTTAATATACATCGATCTGCCAAGTTTGGTTTTGATATGTTGAAGCACTTTTCATGAAAATAAAGTGTCTCCGATTATTTCTATGGCAGCTATATGATATAGTGGTCCGATCGGACTGATTTTGACATACAAACCACATACAATATCAAACTTGATCTGTGGCAAGTTTCATCATAGATAGCTCAAAGCTAAAGCCAAAAAGTAAGCATAGAAATAGACGGACGGAAGAACATGGCTATATCGATTTAGTTTGTCATTCTGATCATGAATATATATACTTTATGGGGTCGGAGACGTCTGCTTCTATACATTACACATTTCGAGACCAAATATAAATAATAATATAAATATAAAAGATACCTTATACGAGCCCCAACATAACCTTTCTTGTATTCTATTTATAACTTTTTGTTGAGCTATATTCTTATAAAAGTATAATAACTTTATAACAAAAATTATAAGGTATTTAAATTTGATTTGATTTTACTTAAAAATGTATTCAAAATAATTGACTGTATTTATTTAAAATTGAAAAACTTTACACTTTTCTAAATGATGTCCAGCCATTTAAAGTTTATCAATATTGTAATTTTTCTTCATAACACATTTTTAGATTTTTAACTATTTTAAGTACCATAACTTTGTTAAAACTAAACAGATTACTTTGTATTGTGTCTTGATAATCTTGGCTTGCTTTCTAGACTTAACTGGCACTCAAATCTTTACTATTTCCCACGACAAAAACTTAAAATGTGGGCCTATTTTGAATATAATTATTAATTTAATTTTCGCGTAGAAAAATGCTAAATTTAATCAAAAGCATATTTTAGCTGAATTTATTCGGAACAACATCTATATTTATAAAACTGTTTAACCTGATTGACTGACTGGCTGACTGACGGACGACTTACCGCCAGGCCAAACGGTAGAAGCTAAAAACCTGAAATTTGTGGCAATAGCTTCCTATTATATCGTAGGTTGGCATTCTGGAAAAATTTTATTAAAAATATATCGCGAAGTGGGCGGAAAATGCATTTTAAAATTGTTGTATATGAGGTGGCGCAGTAGGCTATAATTATAGTGACATTGTAGAATATAATTAGTTGGCTTTCTTTTTCGATTTTATTTAGCGGGGTGTAGCAACGCATGCCGGTATGATCTAGCTTTATATATATATTTATATTAATATGTCCAAAATTTGTCTGCTTACAGGATATACTCATAATATGTCGACCGCCAGCAAAATGTCTATCAAACATGAGGAAATAAATATAATCGGTCGCATTTGACAAGCGCATTTACACATATTACGGCAGCCAAGTGGGCAAGGCAGTCGTGGCTAGAGAGAGATATGTCACATCCACACACACACACACACACACACACACACACGCACACTCATATGTTTGTACAAATATCATAATCACAACACACATCAAGTGACAATTGAAACCGCAAACAGACAAAGAGCATGAGCAGAGCTGCGACTGTCTGCCAGTAACTTATATGCCCCAAGGAGCAGGCAGCAAATAGCAATCAACCCCCGTCCCGCCACACACGCCCATTCCACCCCAACCTCATCCCCATCCACATCCTCATCCTCATCCTTCTTGTGCTTGCATAACATGCGATTAACTGCGGCTGAGCCGCAATTAACTGTGAACATGCGGAAATACGCAGCTGTTGATGAGCTGTGGGGGTGGTGGGGGACACAGGAAACTGAAATTGACGCAGCCCCAAATCCCGACAGGCGATCCACTGTGGCATCCAATCAATGAATGCACCCATTGGCAGCTGTTGAATGAAAGCCGTAACTGAAGACGCATTGGGATGATTGATTTTGCTAAGTGAATGATGAATGATGATAACTCAAATATCGGCTTATATGTATATGTACATATATATATATTTTATTTTTAGGGCATCACTTAAATCACACACATATCATTAATTTACATTTATCAAAGTAAATGATTGTCTCAATTTAATATCATTTAGTAATCCAACATTTTTGTGAATTTTCTTTATTTTCGATATATTTACAAACGATTTGATTATTTTAAAATTTTTGTATATAATATTGTAGGTATTTCTTTGTTATTTAAATAATGTATTCCCTTTAATTATATATAACATATCATAGTTAAATAACATTTTTAATTTCTTGGCTTTAAATTTGTTTTATAATAATTTTTTATGTTTAGTTTCTTATTTCTAAAACTTCGGTTTCAAATTTTTAATATAGGCATAGCTTAAAGCTTTATGTAATTAGTTAATATTTTTTTTGATTTATTTTTGTTTTTAATTAGACAATTTATTTCAGTGCATTATCTTGCTCTTCCTGTGTTCCTGTGTTTCTATAAATAGTTTTAAATTTTCTGATTAATTTTTGTCTTTAATTGGTTTAATTTAACTTGTATATTTACCTTATTTACTTTATATATTTAGGTATAGAATATCCAATCGTTTTCTGGGCCTGTTTAGCTACCTTCGTCTTGCTCCTGCTCTGTATTATATTTTTAGTATTGCCAGTCTTTCAGTGTTTCTATACATATATATTTTTCTCTGATCAAATTTTGTCTTTAATTGGTTTAATTTAACTTGTATATTTACCTTATTTACTATAAAGTATCAAATCATTATCTGCGTCTGTAAAGTCGCTTTTGTCTAGCCTCCCGATCTGCATTTTCCTGCTTTATGCTAGTCACCAGTGTGACCACAGTTTCTGGGCTTATAATCTGCATAGGCTGGTCATATTTAAGCACGGCAATCTCAAAGAAACTAGCATCCAAATGTGTGCACAATACCAATGCCGACAGCACATATCTAATGGCAGCGTCTTCATTCGCTGCACTTTTTATTGCACTGAAATTCTTCTCCAAATATATATTTACAGTTTCAGCCATACGTCCGGCTGCATAGCATAACCATTCATTCAAATTTCCGGAGGGTTCCGTCACAAATAGATGCGGTTGCTGATCAGCATCGAAGCCACCGAGTAGACAGGCAACACCAAACGGACGCTTGCCACAGGTTTGCGTATATTGTTGTTTCCTTCTTGCCACACATTTTGCTATATATTTGACACTTGGCAGCATGCCATACTTTAAGCGATAATATTTGGACTCGTCTTGGCCAAAATTGATCAAATTGGCCGCGTCGGCTGTTATGCCCGCAAAGGTCATCATTAAATTTGAATTGATCATTTTAATTTTACGCACTGTACGCTCAATTAGCAGGCTATCAACAGATTTATTTTCCACGCCAAACACTACGCAATCCTTGCAACACAATCCCACCACTGTGCAGCTCTTGCGCACAGCCACTCCGGCGTATTCAACTTGCTCCAATTTGCCATCGGCTGAAAATATTGTTCCGGAAGCCATTTTAATATTTTTTTTTTATTTTTTTATGAAATAAATTAAAAGCGTTTTTAGTTTTGTGACAGAGAAGTTTGAAAGTTAATTTTATACGGGGTTTTGACAAGGCTGCTAAGATAAAAATTATTCGAAACTTAAAAAAAAAAAAAATTTGATATATAAGCTATTATAATTATTATTATTATTAGCCAGGTGGAACTTCTCATCTTCAAATATGACTGGAAAAGTGATGAACAAGGTGAATTTTTTCTTGGGTGTTTTTACTAATTGCTGAATAACTACCACATTTACCGACCGATTTGGACAAATGTATACTCAAAATAATTGTAAAAGAATTATCTAACATAATAAACCTTAAAAAGTATTTAAACGAATTTTTTAAATTTTTAAAAGACCAATTGAAATTCAGCAATTTTTCAAAAATGCAAAAAAAGTTCACATTTTTCAACTTTGAGGGTTAATAATGGCTTTAATTCTTATTCGATCCGCATAAACGGCATACCGTTAGAAAGGGGAAAAGGAAATTATCTATTGAATTGTGTAACATTATTTAAGATCAAATAAGATCTCATGTAGATATGAACAAATAAGTCGAAAGACTGCCAAAAAAAAACTAGCTATTCGCGGTTTTCTCGAAAACCATTCTTTGAAAAAATAAATGGTTTGCATTTTTGAAATCAGCACTCAAAAATACATCAAAAAAAGTATATGAGCTCCCTCGATCAAAAAATAATTTGTAAACTAGTGTTATTGACATTATTATTTATATATTCATTAAATATGGATAGTTAAATGCCAAAACAAAAAATATGTGTGCCCAAAATATTTAAATATTATGTAAATATATGTCTACTAAAAAAAGATTTTAAAAGATACAAGTTTCTAAAGGACTTGTTTTTTTTGTTCTAAAAAAATAAGTCTTTAGTGACGCATATTTATTTTTCTCACAAAAAGTCTTTAATAACTGTTATAGAAGACTGAAAAAATTAGAACTCAGCTTTATGTGTTATAAAAAACCAAAAGAAATTAAAGATTTGCTGTAATCATAATTGTTGACTGATATTATAAAAGTCTATTACTGGAAATTATATTTTTTTAAAGCCTCAAATATAAGTTTCTTGATTATTTATAAGAATTTGGAAATTATAAACAATTTGTTGTAATTAAAACACAACTTAACATTCTTATATCTGATTTTTTTAATTTAAAAATTGAATCAATAACTGCTATTTTCGCTTCCTGATTTATATAATTGATTTTATCAAAATGCGGCAAGTGTATACACCCCAAAATGATTTATATATCATTTCAGTCGCATGTGTGGCACATTGTGTGGCACATACTAGAGCGAGTGCGTGTGCACTTAATAATAACGGAACGCCAAATTAGACAAACATCAGATGCGACATAACGGTGTACGCACATGTCAAAAAAAAAAACACACACACAAGGATAAAGGATCTGGCTTATGAAGATGCCCAAAAAATTCAACTTGGCACATTGCTTTATCTTTATTTTTGGCCTCGGATGACAAGCAGCTAAAAGCCAACGTTGGACGACAATTGCAGCGCATATCCGCTTCCGGTTTGGCCCTTACAGTGTGGCAGACACACGCACATGCCACACGGCACACGGCACACAAAAGAAGGCCACATCAATTTGGACGCGTGCACATTTATCCTAATCACATACACACATACACACAAAAACCGATGGGGGGTGGCAGGGGGCAGCTTATTTATGTGCCTGCTTCTTTTGACGTTCTTTTATTATTTTAGTCGCCGGCATGACACATTCCACCCCCGCGACAGCCCTAATACGTCGACCCGCCCGCATCCGTTGCTCACTTTTGTCGCAATTTAGCTAAAAGCGTCGTCTAAAAGGAAGTTGTTTTATATTCCTTACTGGGGGGGGATTTTTTTTTTCTTATTTTTATTTTTTTTTTTTTTTCTATACATATTACTCTGTGCGTGTGTGTGTGTGTGTGTGTGACATTCTCTTATAAAAATGAGATGCACAAGTGCGCAACAGAACAACGCCCATGCCACTGCCAGGGCCAGGGCATGGCCTCCAGCCAGAGCTTGGTACTGCAAAAAAACGGGGGAACCGGAAATACGCCCAACCGCCATTGTTGCTTGGTGAGTTTTTCTAGCGCTTCGTTTAAGTGGATATGGTAACTTAGTCAGGCAGCTGAAAGGCTTCATCTGAGGGCATCTTAATACACAAATCAGCAGCATTTCTTTTGATCCACTTTATGGCAAACCAATTGAACTATCCTATGCAAACTTTAACTTTTAACAACAAATTCTTTAAGATTTGCTGAGCTTATATAACTAATTATAATAATAATTATTTTTATCATTAATTACAAAAATAAAAAAATGTAAATTTAAATTTTAGAGCTAATAATGTTGCCACAAGAAGTTAAGTTCATTTCAAGTCTAAAGCACTGAAGAACGTATTTCCTGCATATGTTTCTGTATGTAAGTTATGTGTGTGTGTGTTGGTTGTGTGTATGTGTGTGTGTTGGTTGTGTGTTTGTGTGTGTGTGTGTTAGTGTGCGTGTGACGACGCGCATTTGACACATGTCGCCACGATGGTGGCAAGGACAAAGGACAACTGTTGCTGTTGGCATTGCTGGGTTCGTGTGTTGGTTGTGGCGGCCGGAAATGGCGTCAATGTCAACGTCGACGCCAAAATTGCTGCCAGACACATGTCTCCATGTCTGTATGTGTATGTGTGTGTGTGTGTGTGTGTGTGTGTGTGTGTGTGTGTGTGTGTGTAAGTTGACATGTGCGTATGTGGTTACCAGCAGCACGTTTATGTCTATGGTCGCTGGCTGTTGCTTCACGTGCTCGTTTACAGTCATTTATCATAAAAATATTTTGTACTCGCAATTTTATAAACTGTTTTGTTTCACACCCCACACCCACACACACACACACACACACACATTGACAAGCACATGCTTTTTGAAGCGACATTTTTATGAAGCTAATTTGATGTTGTCATTCTTTATTTCTCATTTATGTTACGCCATTTTCATTTTTACAGCTTCGGCCCCCTCCATTTTCCAAAAAAAGGAAAACGAAAATGGAAATGAAAATGAAAATGAAATTTCAGACTCAAAGCAAGTTCAACTACTATGCTATAAAGCGACACCTAGCGTTCGTATGCCGCAACAGAAACTTATCGAGTGACACATGGAGCTCTTAACTTTCGATTTTTTTTTACCGCCAAATTTAACTGGAATTTTTCAAAAAATTCAAGAGCGAGTTGGCATAATTGTTGCAATGTTTTTTTTTTTTTTTTACTCATATTTATATAAGTGGCATGTACTAGGAACCATAAGAGTAGTTTTAATAAATATTATTATTAAAATTTTGCGTATTGATTTTTCACTATCAAAATTAATTAAAAATTTCACAAATTATTTTAAATAATCCTGTTTAATATATGTTGTAAAATCGAACAAAAAAAAAATATTATAAAATGCTAAAATAAAAAACCATAAATACTTTTAATTGATTTTTATAATACAATTAATTCTGAAAATCGCAGAAAATTTTTATGTTATAAAATTATAGAATAAAAATCAACTTAATTTTTTTTATTTGGCTAGTGAAAATTAAAATCAAAAAAAATTTAATATATACACAATGATGGCTTCTATTTCAGTTTCTTCGTTTCTATTCAATGAAAAAATTTGAAAAAAAAAGAGAATAAAGTTATTCAATAAAATTCGAGCGATTTTAAACATTATTAATTTTTTTTTTTAAATTTTTGCTTTAAAAAAAAAAGTTTGTCAATTTAATTTGAGTCAAAAGTATTTTGACAAGTTTATTTATAGATTTCAAATACTTTTATATAAGCTTAACTTTCAAATTATTGAAATACATAAAAAAAAACTTCCTGTGTTAGATTTAAAACTTTAAACTTAATTTATCAAACAAACTAAGTAAATTTGATTTTTTTTTCTGTATGCCGAAATTAATTAACTAAATATGCCAATTAAATTTAAAATGTACTTAAATCCTTTACAATTATTACGGTATAAAAATTCTGAAAATAATATTTTATGTGTGCTTGTTTTTCTAAATCCCATGTACCCATCAATTTACACTTTATTAAATGTTTAATATCTTAAAATGAAGCTTTAAAACTGACAGAATGAGCTTCAATTGGATGTGCATATATTTTCTTGATCTGTCAATATAAAAGTAAGAATTTCAGGTTTCGGTAAATACAATTTCATAGATATATTTTAAACTAGAAATACTCAATTAGAAAATCCATAAAGTGGAAATCAAAACAAAATTGTTTTATAATTCTAAAATCGTTTTGTGCAACTTTCATAAAAAAAATAAGAAAAATCCTCTTAGCATAAAAAGCTTTGCAAACTTTTTGTTACATTTTTTAACAACATTGTTAACATTGATAGCTATGCTTAAAAAACTAGAATTGTTATAAAACTACAATATATATGAATATATATATATATGTATATATATAACCAGTAACTCTGGGTCAGTCAAAGTAAGTTTATTTAGACTACTGTGTGCTGATATATTCGTCAATAACTTTGCTTGTATTTTTATTTTAATATTTATTTATTTTTTGTAATTTTTTTCTTTCCTTTTTAAACTTAAACCAGCTGACGAAACTTATTAATATTACCCTTATTAGCTGCAATTGAGGTAGTTGGGTTTGGGTTTGGGGAAAGTGCGTCTGTTTGCCTGGTAAAATTATGCAGCTGGGCCAGCTGAATGCCACGCCCACTTGCAATGAAACCGCCCACAGTTCGGTTGACTTTCGACATTGGCTTTGGCTTTGGCCAGGACTTGGGCAAAAATAGAATCAGGCTTTGAGGCTGAGCTTGAGGTTAAAACTGTGTGTGTGTGTGTGTGTATGCTGTGGGTAAATGAGTGTGCATTGTCCTGCTTGTGCCTTGCCAGCTTTTCCCGCTTTTCCTGCTGCTGCTGCTGCCTTTCCTGCTGGCTTGGCTGCTTTCCTGCTTTCCTGCTGCCAGCTGCCTGCTGCCTGCTGCCTTTGTTATTTGTTTAATTAGATTTCTCAAGTAAACCACAAGAACCGCACATTTTCTCAAGCCGCCCTGCCAGCGCTGAGGTGGGTCGGCAGCGGCTTTTGCTGGAATGTTTTGCTTAGCTTCAATGCAGGCTGCAATTTTTGAACTGTTGCTCCATCCCAACCGCACCGAGCTCTTCTTGGCCATTTTGTTATTGGAAGCTTTTGGCCCGCTGAAAGGCTATTTTTCAAGGCAGAGGTGAGGCAACACACAGTAAAGCAATTCGCATTCTCATACTTATTCGCTGTCCTGCACCTAACCTAAGTTTGTTCTGTCTTGTCTTAACACACACACACACACACACACACACACACATACACAGTCAGGGTGAGTGTATAAATTTCCATTTGTGCACTTTAATTTGCGGTGGGGCACAACTCACAACTTTGCCGCCCAACCGCATCAAAGCGAGACTCTCGGCACTCTTAGCAATTTTGTAGATAGACAAAAGCTAACGGCTGCGACACGACTGCTGCCAGCGGCTAACGGTAAACAGAGTTGCATTTTGTCCTCTTTAAAATTATCCTTGTTGTTGGTTTTTCATTTTGCCTGACGCGCGCGCGCGTCTTTAGGCAAAATTGTCACGCTAATAAGTAGAAACGAACTCAATTAAAAATTTCCTAAACGAAAGATAATAAACTTGCTGCGGCTGCAGCAAGGACTACTGACCGCAAGGATTGCCGGCACGCCCACCATTTTAGAAGCGTTTTTCTTTGCCATCCCTTTTGGGGGCGTATCTTGTTGCCACAAGCAACAAACTGCAAATTATACTAATTGCATAAAACTGAGATAAGTTCAACATGAATACATATGCATATACAATGTAGTATATATAAAACTGTTACAAATTGAACTAAGTTTATTGAAATAGAATAGAATAGAATTCATATAATATATGTCTGGTTTTGAACCTAAAAAAAACAATAGATTTAAATGCAAAATATGTAATATTATTTCTTAAAAATTGCATTTAAACGAACTAATTTTCAGCTTTTAAAAATACTCAACTACTGACTTTAAATAAAGAAATAAGTATTACTGATTGTGAGAAAAATCGGTTAGATAGTTGAATATATAACACTAGTTTACAAATTATTTTTTGATCGAGGGAGCTGGGCTCTCATATACTTTTTTTTGATGTATTTTTGGTCGCTGATTTCAAAAATGCAAACCATTTATTTTTTCAAAGAAGGGTTTTCGAGAAAACCGCGAATAGCTAGTTTTTTGGCAGTCTGTCAACTTATTTGTTCATATCTACATCAGATCTTATTTGATCTTAAATAATAATACACAATTCAAAAGATAATTGTATCCTCTTTCTAACTGTATGGATTGAATAAGAAGTAAAGCCATTACAAGCCCTCAAAGTTGAAAAATGTGAACTTTTTTTGCATTTTTGAAAAATTGCTGAATTTCAATTGGTCTTTTAAAAATTTAAAAAATTCGTTTAGATACTTTTTAAGATTTATTATGTTAGATAATTCTTTTACAATTATTTTGAGTATACATTTGCCTAAATCGTTGAATAAATGTGGTAGTTATTCAGCAATTAGTAAAAACACCCAAGAAAAAATTCACTTTGTACATCACTTTTCTAGCCATATCCTTTTTTGCTGTAAACTAGTGTAAAATAAATTAAAAAATCATCCGGTCTCAAAAATTCTTTCCAGTAACAGTTTTTATATTAGTTTATCGCCCGGCGTGCGTTGCTACGCTCCAACTCTGGTTCAACAAAAAATGAAAATAGAAATGGAAAAAGAAATTTTCTACAATGTCACTATGCACTTTTGCATTTATGCATTTTTCGGTCACTTTCCGATATATATTTTTGACAAAATTTTTACAGTTTGCCTATCTACGATATAATGGAAAGCTAGTACAAATTTCAGGCTTCTAGCTTTTACCGTTTGTTCTGCGGGTGAGTCGTCAATCGATATAAGTATTATGAATCTTAGACGTTATGTATAATACGTAGTACGAATATAAAACTTAAATATTATGCAAACTCGGGCCTTACATTTTTTTTATTGAAAAAATGCTACTATTTTTAAAGAACATATTGACAGCTGCAAAATAAAATAGAAAAAATAAAAATAATTAATTCTTAAGTTAAAATCAAATTATGCACGTTATAAGGACTTTATGCTGTTTTTGAGACGCTTGGAATATTTTAAAAGATAGTCACAGATTTAAAACCATCTTATTTTTTATGCATCGAAATAGAATTTTTCCATCTCATTCCCAACTATAGTCGCTTGCATATGTACATTAATCTAACAATAGTCTCTAATTCCTATAAAGCTCGCACAAATGATGCAAAGTCGAAATCCCAATCTCCTTCGTCCTTATTATTGTTGCTGCCTTTGTTGTCGCTGGTTTGTATCAATTTTTTTTTCTTTTTTTTTTTTTGCCCTTGCTCAGGTTTATTATTATAAATTTTTCCATTGAAAGAACCACCTTGACTTGGGTCTAGGGCTGTGTGTTGTTGGGACTTTATTGAATTGTCCTTTGGCTTGTGCCTGTTCACGGTCCTTATCCTTATTATTATGTATGTGCCGCCTGTCATTTTCTTTGACTCTTTTTTTTTTTGTGTTGTGTTTGCCATTTTTGTCGTCTCCTTTTAGTTTGCTTTAGTCATTAATCTTCTTTGACGCGCTTAAATCACATGAATAACAAATTAGCTGGCATATTAGTACCCAGAAAGGGCTGTTTTCAGCCCCAAACAATCAACTAACGCTCAACCCAGCCGCCGGGCAAGCCCGTACACACACACATACTACATAATGTCAAATGTTAAAAAATGTAATAACAAAAGCAGCGCTCAGTGTCATAGGAACCCGGCGGAACGCCCTCCATTTAGCTCATTGTCGTTTGCTATTTTGCATAATTCATTGGCTTGTCTAACGGTGCGTATGCTTTATATTCCACCCACTCGATCTCTCTCTATATATATATATATATGTATATATCTTTGTGTGCGCTGTCAGTTTACTAATTAGCAGCGCAATTTCATTGCCGCCTCGCGGCTCACAGTTAAACTCTCCTTTCATATGCATATTTACTTATTTTTTAATGCAATTTAATTATTTTATTTCCAACCCCAATTAGAGTAAACTCGCACACACAGAAAGAAAGAGAGAGAGAGAGAAGAATACAGCTTTATCTTGCTTTATGGCTTTATGTCTTGTGACATGTCAGTAGCCCATTTTGATAAATTAAGTAAATGCATTTTTAATCAAATTAAATTGCAACAATTTCTACATATTATTATATTAAATTATTTATACATGTAGCAGCTTGACTCAATGCCAATCATTTACCGTAAAATCACAACAACATTATTACCAATAATATTATTATACATATATATTTTATGAGTAATTTACTCAAGCATTTTTATTAAAAAAAAAAATGTTTATCAATGTGTTGCATAAATTGTAATCACATTGCATCATTATGGTAGATAAAAATAAAAATAATTTTAACAGGCATATTATTGCACTTAACATAAGTAGTTAAATATTCTTTTTTTTTTCTGGTTAGCCATTAAAATATTAATATGGTATAAACGTTGCACACATTGCTTTCAGCTATGATTTAATCGGCTTTTTTTTGTTGTCATTGTAATAAATTATAAAAAGAGAAAGAATACATATATCTGCTATTTAATATTTAAATTACTTATAAAATTTATATAAATTTGTTGCAACAAATTAAAGCACATTACTTACATTCTAATAGAAAAGAATTAATGCTTTATAGAGTATGCTCGACTGCAAGATTGAACGTTTAAAATTATATTTCCCAAGACAAAAATAAATTTGTGTAGATTTATAGCCAAATGTGATATTCAAGTGAAACGAAAGTAAACAGTATTTTTTGCAGTATTTTTGTAAAAATTACTTAATTCTTGTATTGTGCTGAGCACATAAAAATAATTTTAATTTTGTCTTTTTAATAAATTTATAATTTATAAAATACTAGCTTACCCGGCGCGCATTGCTACGCCTTCACTGCAAAATAGAAAAAAATATAATATATGGACGGAAGAACTTTAGTTTTTGGGGTGTAGTATTCAAGTGAAACGAAGTGTATGCTGTGTTTTAATCTTTATAAGAAAACTTGATTTAAAAATTTATAATGACGCAAAAATAAAGACGATATCTTAATCAAACAGAAATTTCTTTAATTTACTATGATATTTATTAAAAGATCGAATTGGTGATTGATTTGACAAGGAAACTTTATTTATATTTGAAGTTTTGTGCCGTTTGGCATGATATTCAATTTACAGGGAATTTATTTAGCGGCGAATTTAAAATTTGTATTAAAGTTAATGTGAGTTTTAAGCTGATTGAATCTACAGCTAAGATATTTAGCTTATATTTTGCTTGTGTTTTCATTAGCTTCGACCACAGATTTGAAAGGTATAATATTCTTAAACTATTAAGCGCCTTATCGATGTGAAACTATCCACCTTTATGACTCTGCCACAAAATAACATTCGCATTTGTAATCGCATTCAGATGACATGAGGCTACATAAGTTGCAGTTAACTTGGCCTGCTCTATGGCTGCTCAGCTGTTGGCTGTTGGCTGTTGGCCATTGACTGTTGACTGTTTGCTCTTGTTGTTGCTCTGGCTGGGGCGTGGCATATGCCACAGCAACAGTATGTGACCGCCAGGGCAGCCATAAAGCAGCGCAACTGTTGCGCGAATGGAGACGGAAGCCACTTGGATGCTAGTAGTTGCGGCTAACTAGGCGGGCATGCCCCGGCAAAACAGCAGGCAGCAGCAAGCCAAGCTGAATGCGGGCCTGTTGCCACATAAACAGCACATTTTATTAGATTACACATACGCCGAGTCTGCCGGCGTGCCTCTAAGACAAAAGTTGCCCCTGCAGCCTGCATTTTGCGGGCAAAGTGCAAAATTTTTATGACTCCCAACGGATGTTTTGATACGTTTTTATGAGACGCGCGCGTGCTGTAAGCGGCAAACTCGTAGGCGATGCTCCATCTTACTCTACCACTGCCCCCCACCACCCTCTTTATCCCCACTGCAGATCCACAGCCTTATCGTAGAGTTGAACATTCAGTTGATGCGCTTTAATAGAAAAATATGCCGCTGCCATTCGGTTTTATTGCAGCCAGTGGGGCACGCAGTGAAATGATAGGCATGCTTATTTCTGACTGGCACGGGCACTGTGGCAACCCTATCTCAGCTATCCTTGCGACAGGCCATCAAAAGATAGCCCTCGCCATAACCCAAAAAAAAAAACAATATAAACATATTATGCATAAGCAAATTCATCAACGAATTGATGACAACAAATTTTTATTTATGTTACACAAAATAAAAATATGCACAAAAACGAAGCTTTCATTGAGGCTGAATAAAGTATCAATGTTACTTTTAATATTATTGATATCACAGATATTATATTTAAATTATATTTAAATTATATATACATTATTATATTAAACATAACACATAAAGCCAAAATTAAGACGCCTATTATTATTATCGAACTATCAAATTCTTTTCTTTTTCCCAGCTTGTAAACATGTTATTTATACCAAATACTAATAGTACCAACAAATATGCATTTACCTTAACTCCTGAACATTCTGTTATGTGCGTTATCCAAGTCTTAGATATCTACTTATATATATAAACATACACTGAGAAGAAATTTTTATTCTAAAATTACTGAAATTATTACCTTTTTTTTTTTGCTATGAACTTTTTTTTTAAATCACTTAATTCAAAATTATTATTTCTAATTAAAAAAAAAAAAGTCTTTAATTGCGGCTGTTTTATTTTTGTCTAATGTGAGAATAATTTTCCTTTGTGCCAAAGTACTTACATGATTTTAGAACACAAAATTTTATATTTGTCAGAAAAATTTAAATTTAATTTTAATTAAAGAAACATTTTTACTTTACTAGATCATCATCATAATTTTAAAATGCATTTTCCACCCACCTCCCAAAATATATATATAATAAAATTTGTACAGCGTACCAACCTACCGTTTGGCCTAGCGGTGAGTCGCCAATCAGTCAGTCTGTCAATCAGTCAGTCAGTCAGATTCAACTATTTTATATATATAGATATACTAACTGAACGTTTGGAAATTGTAAGCACACAGGTGTGCATAAAACAGCACCTACAAGTATGCAACACTTTTCATAAATGCAATTTCAAATTTTTTTCCATAACTGGCAAACCAACAACGATTAATTGAGAACAAAATACATAATAATTGAAGTTCGATTGTTCTTAATTTTGTTATATAATTTTTCCCCAGTGTATATTATACATATGTATGTATGTATGTATGTCTGCATCAGCTCAGACAAGCCAGCCAACAACTCCCCTGTCCTTTGAAACTTTTTTGAACGCCATCCCCCCCGATTGCTCATCCAAGTCGAGCCCTGCAACTAACTAACTAACTAACTATGAATCTAGCCCATGAAGCATTCCTCTTTAAAACTTCTCAAAGTTTAGCACAAGCCAAGTTCGAAGCCCAGTTCCTAGTTCCCAGTTTCTGGCTTTCAGCTCCTCCAATTGCCAAACGCAGCGCCCCACCCCTTTACCCCTTTACCCCTTTGGCTGCCACAGGGAACATACTTTTCGGGCATGGCAAGTGGCAGCGCTGATTTACTTGGCAATTACAGCCAGTTGAGTGGCTGCTTGACGGACGAGGCAAGCGACGGGTTGGGGCATTTAGGGTTATATAGATGGCGGGAGGCAGAGGCAGAGGCTTGCCATGTGGGCGTGGCGCTCGTTCAATGCAATGAACTAGAAAGCTGTCTGATTAGCGTGGCGCTTGGCATAAAGTTAGCACGAGGCACGAGGCACAGCAAAAGTTGCCACACACACACACACACACAGCACGCACACACCTAAAGATTTATTGAAGCCACTGTCCGCGTCAATAATTTGCATGGGTTAACGCGCCGCCAAGTGCCTGTGCAGCAGCAGCAGCAGGGGGCATGTGGTGGCATGAGGCATGTAAATTGGAATATTGGTGGCAGGGTGGCTAACTCATAGGCAACATCAGACCAGGGACAAAACTCAACTCTGCAAACAACTCTTCTAACCTGAATCCAAGTGTCAATGGCCGTTTGGCTAAAGCTTAACCTGTGTGTGTGTGTGTGTGTGTGTGTGTGTGTGTGTGTGTGTGTGTGTGTGATCTGTGTGCGTAGGAGAGAGTGTAAAAGCGTGTTAGCGAAACTTTCTACGTTTTTTGCTCGAGTTACTTCTTTGCACATTTTTTTTTTATTTTTTTTTTTTTTTTTGCTTTTACACTGCACGTTGCAAGGCGGCAGCGTCAGCATCGACGTCGACGTCGACGTCAACGTCAGCGCCAGCAGAGTGACAATAAATTGTTAAGTGTAAAAAGTTTATAGCATTTGAGTGAGTAAATGATGGCATCCGACTGGGAGAACTGGCAAACTGAGCTTAGTAAAAGTTCAAGACGGATTTAGTGTTGGATCCCATGGCAACAACAACAACAACAGCAACAACAGCAACAACAGCAACAACAACAAAAACATCTACCAAATCTATGACACTTTAAGACAACAACAACAAAAACAATCGCTTGAGCAACTTACAAGCTTTGAGTTAGTTTTCGAGTTTTGAGTTGAACTCAAAGTAAAATCCAGAGACGATCAAAGACAGAAGCCATAAAGGTGCAACAACAATAGCAACAACAACAACAATAGCAACAACAACAGCAACTGCAGCTACAGTAAAATAAATAATAACAATATAGACAACAATACAGCAAAACTATATAAAGTGTCATAATAAGATATAGTCTCGAAAAGCACTAGATTAAAATACAGTGAAAACTCTGTTGGGCAACCGTCTGGAATTTTTTTGTCCGCTCAAGAGCAGTGTCCACCTAAATTAAAGGACTATATTCAATTGTTTTTAACAATGGTTAAGGAGAAAATGTCCGCCTATTAGAGCTATCACTGTAGAATTAATATACACACAATTTGTAAAAAAAAAATAAATAAAATGTAAATTTAATAATTACAATTTTATTAAAAAAAAAAACACAATTTTTATATAATTTATTTATTGTTGTGATTATTTATAACCTTTGTTTGTTAAGACCGCCAGCCGACTAAACTAATCTCCTATAGTATATTTAATATCTCAAAGGAACCGATTATTTTTTGACCTAATATTTCATGATTTTTAGGTAAAACTCAAAAAAAAAATTATTTTTTGGGCAATAAAATTCTTTTAATTTTAGGTGTTTTAAATACTATTAAAAAAGTGCAAGACCCAACAATTTTTTTTTTTGAGTAAAAAAAATCTGTAATAATAGATTTGAAATAAGGGCTATTATATAAAGCTACAGAGCTGGAAAGAATAATAGGAACGGGTC
The DNA here is from genome assembly GCA_035043045.1 of Hirtodrosophila alboralis. Taxonomy (NCBI): domain Eukaryota; kingdom Metazoa; phylum Arthropoda; class Insecta; order Diptera; family Drosophilidae; genus Hirtodrosophila; species Hirtodrosophila alboralis. The sequence continues at coordinate 543,679 of JAWNNH010000144.1, read as the reverse complement.
CTTCCTTTTTATTAAAATGCAAATTGCAGATCCAGGGCAAAATCGATGTTTTAATCAATTGTATATTTTTCTATTAGGTACCTTAAATTTAATTTTTTTTTTATTAATTAAATATATAATCTTAATATTCCTATTTAAAAATTAAACTTATATGTTAAAAACTAAATAATGGGGGACTCGTACCTATTATTCTGTCCAGGTGTGTATATAATGAAAACGACAACATTTCATAAACTGAGAATAAATACAAGAAATAATAAAATATTTACATTTAATTATTTCATAATACTCATATAACTTATAATCATTTTGTACCCTGCCAAATTGTGATCTAGTTTTAATCCGAAAATAATAATACAAATTTAAATTGAGTTTATAATTATTAATTCGTATATATTTAGCAAATGTAAAACCATCTTTTAACAAGCTTGCATGTTATTTTCAGAACATAATATAAACCTATAAATATATTTAAAATATATTATGACTTAAATGGCACGAGATTTATAAATTTATAGAACTAAAAATATATATAAAATTAAATAAATTTAAAAAAAAAAAATATTTTATATATATTGTCTAGATTTTTACTAATATGTATATAATTAATAAATTATATTCTATACATATTTTTAACCCTGGCAAAAATGTATTATTATTTTGTCCAAAAATTTGAAGGAAACGTGTCCAACCTCACAAAATATATATATTATTGAACTGGACAATGAGCGGCTGTCTGTTGTCTAGTTTCTTAGTTTTTAAATTTTAATTTTAATTTTCATTAAATTCAAATTTTGCAGATCGCTGTAGCATTATGTTCTAAATAATCTAAGGAAATTTCATCATTAATACGACTATCTTATAAATAATATCGTTTAAAAAATTTGATTTTAATATAAGCGATTTTTTTGTTTTTTAAGATACTTCAGCCTAGTATAAATAAATTTAATAAAATATATATAGCTGCCATAGAAACGATTGGACAAATATAGAAATTTTTTTAGAAGACCATTACATGGGTATTTAACCGTTTCTTTCTTCTTTTTTTTTATTAGTAAATTTTCTTATAGGAATTTTTGCGATATTTTTCCCAATACTCGATGCACATTGTGTTAAAGATCGGTAATATCCTTTATAATAGATGAAACGGTAAATGAATGCTAACTTGTGGGTTGCAGCAGACAAAAGAGGAAGAAGAAGAAGAAAAGGAACAACAATAACAACAACAAAGAGAACAACTGTAAAAGCGAACGCGCGCTGATAAGCCAACAGAGAAGAGAATAAAATGAAAACGAAGACAAACAGCGAGATGGTGGAACCCTCCCCTGCTCCCCCTCCACAATCAGCATGCAAATAGATGAAGAATTTTGTTACTGTTGTTGTTGTTGTTGTTGTTATTTCTTTTTGCGTTGCTTTTATCTCTGGCACTCATCACATTTCACTCATCGCAACAACCGCAAGGCGGCAGCGAAGCGTCGCTGCCATCGTCAGCGTCAATGGCCGCCGTCGCCGTCGCCGTCGCCGCCAGACGCCGTCGCCTCAGTCGCTCAATCGTTGAGCGTCAGTTGCGTTTTGTCAGCGCGTTCGTCACGAAGCAAAAGGAGTAATAAAAATAAAAAGAAGAGAAAAAAGAAAATATTTGTTTTTTTTTTTGGTTTTAAAAAAAATATTGCGAAAAGTGCCAGCCACAAAGTGAATTCCCATTAGCACATACTAGATTCTATTTGTTTTTTTTTTTTGTGGTTTTGTGCGTGTCTGTGCGTGTTGCCTGAATCCAGTTAACAAAATGGGCCAAGAGGATCAGGAGCTATTGATACGCGGCAGCAGCAGCAAGCATCCATCCGCCGAGCAGTTGGACAATGTGAGTGCATAGGTCGTAACCCTAGATAACCTCAAAGCCAACTCTGAAATACCCAAAAATAGACAATATTTAACGCATATAAAAGAAATCATATCAAGCAGTGCACCACTTGCACTTAAAGCAGTTCTAAAAATTAACTGACAATCATTTGGAAAGTTAATAATTTAATGAATTTTTATGAACAGAAATATCAAAAATTTTAAATAAACTTCGCAGTTCTAACAAACAAAATATTTAATGCATATTCTTTTTAAGCCAGCTTAAATGGGTTCAGGATTATAAAAGAAGAGACATTAAAAACCGCAGCATGCTTTTAGGCGACAACAGCGTGAGAACCACGAACTCATATTGTGAGCATTATAAGTATTTGGAACTCTGCGGCTCTCTGCCCGCCCCTAGCATGTAAAAAAAAGAACCGCAACCGCATATTACATCAGTCAAAATTCTGCACTTGTTTAGAATCTATAGATTCAGCTGTGACCCAGACATGCTGCATACACTATCAAATTGATCATTCACAGAGGAACGCATTATGCGAATCAAATGTTGCAATACATGTTATTGTAATTGGAGTCAAATGCAACAAGACTAACAACTAACAGCTATAGAACGTTGATCTATACTCGCATATTGAGGTAGCATTATGTACTATGGACATAGGCATAAACAGTGTCGGGTTTTGTTTTGCTATACCACTTCAAATTTATAACAAAGGGGTATATTAATTGTCAGCTTGCATAGTTGAACATTATACATAAACGTGAGCATAAAATGTATTTCTATATTAGCGATAAATGCACATTCAAACTGTGTCTCAAACCATATTCAAAAATGTTGTCTAATGATGAAAATTATTATTTATATGTAATAATCAAAATTTTCAAAATTAAATTGAACTTAAAGCTATATATTATGTCGATTGCAATAAATTCCGCAGAAAGGTTCACCGTGACCGAAATATTAAAAGTTAACCAATATTTTTATTTTTCTTTTATTATTAAAGAAAAATGTCTAAAAATTAAAAAAATCAAGAGTTCAAAACTTGTTTTTGGTTGCATTGACAAGTAATCGTGCTTTAAAGTTTAAAATAATGTTTTCGTCAACTTGGTGCATTTATTAGAGCATATACTCTTTAATATTAAGTTTTCTCATTGCATTCATTATTTCAAAATATTCCATGCAAATTTAAGTAACGTCACGTCATGTAACGTCACGATGCATACTAAAAAAAAAAAAACAGGAAAATATTTTTAAATGATATAGCCTACAAAATTAACTAACATTATTCCAAATTATAATAAGAAAAAGTTTGCACATATTGCAGAGCTTTGTGCTTTTACAACTTCAAGTCGAAACCGACTTATATTTTCGTAACGTCACGTCATGGCTGTTTTTTTTGCTTATATCTTTTAATCGGAAAGGTCGAATGTTTTCATCTCTTTTACTAAATATAGTTCAGCTGGATTGCTATTCAGATGTAAAAAATAATTTCTAAAAATTTAACTTTTCTCTAGCTTTTTCACATCTTGTCTTACGATTGTCACGTCACGTCGAGGCTTATGTTTGCTTAAAGGATTAGCGGTATTCTGTAGAAGAAAATTGATTTATGTCCCAGTTATATAGCTATAAATATTATTAATAAAGGAATATAATACATTAAATGAAAGTATTGACAATGTTTTAATATTAAAGAAATAACTAATAAATAAAAACATTTTTTTTTTAAATACTCCAATTGTTTGGTATATTTGTATATCTTATTATGGTGTTCAACATAAACAACCTCTGCTAATCTCAATTTAAATTACACATACTCGTATATATATTTAAATATATTTATATATTTAACATAAATATATCATATCACATACTTGTTTCCAATAGTAGTTATATTTTATATATAGAAAAAAAAGCATATCTATTCATATTCTGATGGATTACTTTGATTTGACTAACGGTTAATGGTATCTGAGTTCAGCGATGCATGCTGCAGATTGCTAGTGGCAATGACGAGGGGCTTTGTGGTGGGGCAGAGTGGCTGGTGGCATGGACTGGTATGGGGCACAATGACAAGTGCAGTCAGCAGCGAGAACTATGTCAGCTATGTGTCATTTGAGTGTCGCATAACAAAACTTTATAGTTGTATTCAAAGCGATGGCTGTATCTTGTATCTCTAGCTCTAGCTCTGTATCTGTATCTGTATCTGAGTCTGTCTACCTGTATCTGTATCTTTGGCCGCGTATATGCCAAGTGCTTAACGCATGTTTTATGCTTATTTACTTATTGTCTTGGCTTCTTACCGTAGCTGCTGCTATTTTATTGTTTTTCTCTCATTTTATTTTTATTGATATTGTATAATCTTCTCTTATCTGGGTCATTATTTGACTGTCCCTTCAACGTGTACCGTATCTGTATCTGTATCTGTATCTAGATATCTATCTGTAACTTAACTTCACACATCGCACTTGACACTTGAGATAGAGACACTTGTCAGACAGAATTCTCTCCCTCTTTATTTATTTTAGTTGACTCGAGTTGTTATTTGATTTTGGGAAGATTATAAGATTTCAGTTGAGCCAGGCAAACAGAATAAAACTGCATTAGAAATGTTGCAACTGTTATGAGAGATCGTCTGTAGATAGTTTAGTTAAAGTATAAAAGTTTCTCTGATGCAAAGTTATAATATTAAATAAAATTAAATATGTATGCAGTTAGTTAAGTCTTTCAATTGCATAGAAATAATTGAATGAATAATGTTTTTATATATTTATAATATTTGATATGATGTGCTAAAGTTAAACTGTCAGTTCCCAGTATAAATTGAAATTTAATAGATGTTGAAGTGAAAAAGAAAACATCAGTGTTTTTTGGACTTCATTTCAAATAATTATTTACTTGAACATCCTGAATATGAATGGTGACCCCAGCCATCTGTGTCGTCTGTCTGTTTGTCAATTGTTTGACCCATGCATAGGGCTTCCAGAGAAGTGAAACCATTGTGGTTGTTATTCCGACACGCCACACCACTTCAATACTCTAACCCTCAAGGCTTCCGACTAATCCAGTTGCGTTGGCGCGCTGCTTGTGAGGTTTCCTTGGCCTGTGGCCAAACATAAATGTTAGATACACTAATTGGCATCACAATATGGAAAGTATTTTTGCGTTTTACCTACATTAGCTTAAATGGGTTTAATAAATCGAGAATTCCAAAATGTCGTCAAGGCTATTAATAATCCGGCGACGTGTTAAAGTCCTGTCCGGATTTTTTTGTTTTTGTTTTTTTTTCTTAACTATTTGTCTGCTTACATTTCAATTTGAAGACGTTGATGTTGGAGGTAAACGCGAAAAATTTAATATCCGTTACATGTGGCAGAAACCGTGGGTGGCAGTGTCAGGCGATGGACAGGGCGGCATGTTGCGGTGGGGCACGGTAATACGGTGTTGCACGAGGCACGAGGCCCAAGCAAAATTGTTTTCACAACAAATGAGGCCGAAAAATGTTATTAAAAAGTTTTCCTGTATTTATTTGCTTGTGTTGTTATTGTTGTTGTTATTGTTGTTGTTTTTATTTTCATATTCTTTGGCGTTTCTTAAGTGTGTGTTGCCATATTATCTGGTTGTCTGTGTGTTGCCCTGTGCTTCCCCTTAATGTTGCTCTGGGCTTGCTGTATTCTACTTACATTTCATATTTATTTAATTTTTCGTACTTTTTACTTTGCGCGCTATTTTTGAATAACTTATAAGAAAATGCGTTTTCAGCCAGCCGCAGGGATAACGGTTCTGGCCGCCAGATGTCGCTAGATATCGCAAAACGGGCAACAAAAAAAAGAAAAAAAATTATAATATTAATAAGTACATAAAAGTATATTACTTAAGTAGGCTCCAAAAAAAAGAATCTTGTTGATTATATGCGAATGTGAAACAAAACAAAATAATGAGACTGACAACTTTACGGCAAATTGAAACAGCGACTACAAATTAAAATAAATCCTATAGAGACTTTGTCTATTTAGAAAAGTAAAACAAAAAGTTTGAAAATGAATTCAAGTTGCAATTAAAAATGATCTGAAAGCTACGAAATTAACAATGTCCAGCTTTGTTAAATCATAAATTATTTTTATTATTATTTGGCCCAAAGTCTGCGTATAGCTTAACTGCTTTACATGATTAAAAAACTTATACGTTGAGCTATAAAAAAATTACATACAAATTTTATAAAAAGTTTTTAGCTTGCAAGTTATTATTTTAAATTCAATAACTCCCAAACTATTAACGATATTCGAAAAATCCGATCAAATTATTTATTGTCCTACTTATAAGCTTTTTATTATTGTATTAACTTTTAAAATCGGTTAACCCATACGCAAGTTATGGCCAACTATATTAGTCCAACTAAAAAAAAACGCCATAAAAATGTTAACATATTTAACAAAAGTTCGTTTTTTTTTTAAATTATTTTTATTTGAAAGAACCCTAAGCTCATCAAAAATTAAATAGTTCCAGAGCTACTAAAAATTATTATAAATTCATACTTGTATTGCTGGAAAACCAAATAAATAAATAAATAAAAAATAAAAATAAAAAAAAAATAAAAATTGAAAAAAATTTCTCCTATACGTATTTGATCACAACTTTTCCAATTTTTAACTAATTTTGTTTAAATAAGCTATTTTGTACACCAAATTTATTGGAAATTAGTTAAAAATATTAAAAAAAAATATGGTGCAAAGGAAACTTTTTGATTGAATGGCGATCATAGTCAAAAAAAAAATTTAATTATTTTTAAAATAAATGCTAGATTGACATGCCTATATCTTGAACAATACAAAACGCATAGTATGGATATATATATATATCATTTGAAAGATCGTTCCATTTCCTTTCAAAAGCTGTATGGATTAGTTTTATTTGTTTGCCAGAAAAAGTGTTAATACCTGTTAAGTAAACTCCTGATTTCGGGCGTCATTCGAATATCTCAAGTATGCAGTTATACTATACTCGAGTAGGACTACAAATATTCTAAAATATTCTTAAAATTTAACAAATAGTAAGAGAAAGCTCTCAGTATAAATCGAGAATATTTTTTTTAGAATTTAAACTTCCATTATCCAACTGCAAATAAACTGAATGGAACTCTAAGGATGAGTATGATGACAATCTTGTTAGCAAAGATCAATGTCAATGTCATTTGTAATGTGTGCTAAGTAAATTACAAAATTGCCCAATTGCTCAATCACTTGACACTGAAACACTCACTCAGGCATATTCCAAATGATTCAGTTCACTCGAAAAGAAAACATTTGAAGACTAACTTTCAGTTTTGTTTGCCACTCAGCGAGTCACCTTCAAATGGCAATAATGTTGCAGAGCCTAGGCTATAATAATGCTTCCAACGAAACTCAAGCTCATACCCGAATTGAACCCAAGAATTCAGAGCCCAAATCCGAATCCGGCGATTTACATTTACGCCGGGCAATTGTCTTACCAAGTGGCAACATGGCGGCCGCCTTGCAACATCTACCGACAGCTTCGACACCGTCTGCGGCTTATGGCCGTCCTAATTTGCACATTTTAAATGGTCGAGGGCCAGGACAGGGGCGAGGGCGAAGCTATCTAGGGTCTTTCAAGTTTTTGGCCATTTTTATGAAACTTAAGCAGGCACACTTTTTCGGGGCGCGTTTCAAATGGTCGTAAGTAGGCGCCGGGATTAGCACGGCCAAAAGATTTACGCGTCGTCGCCCTTTTTTATGGGCTGCAGCGTTGGCTATTCGCGTGAAATTGAAAAGTTTTCGAAACCTTTTTCGGATGCCCCAAAAATCACTCATACCACAACTCTCTCTCTCTCTCTCTCTCTCTATCTTTCTCTATCTCTCTCAGTCGGGCGAAAGTGCGTCTGTGGCGCCAACTTCGCAGAGCTGCATAAGCCAAAGCTTTGGCCAGGCCAAGAACTATGGCAGTTTGAGCTGTAGCGATGGCACGCTGCCAGAGACACTCACCTATGCCTGGCATAATGTGGACATTTTTGGTGCAGTGCATCAGCCGGGCTCCAATTGGCGACAGCTGGTTAATCGCACACGTGGACTCTTTTGCAACGAACGTCATATTCCGGCACCACGCAAACATTTGCTCAAGAATGGTAAGAGACAGCGACAATATCAAATTAATTCCTATGCTCATCCTCATCCTTAGTCTGTGGTGTTGCCTATCCGGGCGAGTTGCTTGCCGTTATGGGCAGTTCCGGTGCGGGTAAGACCACACTATTGAATGCCCTGGCCTTTAGATCACCGCAGGGCGTACAAGTGTCACCCTCAAGCGTACGGCTGCTCAATGGCCAGCCGGTGACGGCCAAGGAGATGCAGGCACGTTGCGCCTATGTGCAACAGGATGATCTATTTATTGGCTCTTTGACAGCCCGGGAGCATCTGATATTCCAGGCCATGGTGCGCATGCCACGCCATTTGACCTATAAACAGCGTGTGGCACGCGTCGATCAGGTCATCCAGGAGCTGTCACTGAGCAAGTGCCAGCATACGATAATCGGAGTGCCAGGACGCGTCAAGGGATTATCGGGTGGTGAGCGCAAACGTTTGGCATTCGCCTCGGAGGCACTCACCGATCCGCTGCTGCTCATTTGCGATGAGCCCACCTCCGGCCTGGACTCCTTTACCGCACACAGTGTCGTTCAGGTGCTCAAGAAGCTGTCGCAGAAGGGCAAAACCGTCATCCTGACCATACATCAGCCTTCATCGGAACTTTTCGAGCTATTTGACAAGATCCTGCTCATTGCCGAGGGACGTGTGGCCTTCCTGGGCACACCCAACGAGGCTGTGGATTTCTTCTCGTAGTAAGTACAATCAATTCTTTATTATTTTCAATTTACTCAATGAAAAAAAAGACTTCAAATTGTATTATTACTGTACAATCTATGCATATCTCTCATAATTTTAATATTTGAGTTTTGCGCATTTCCTTAATTTGCATAAATATTAATATTTGAGTTTATCATAAATAAATCAAAAAAATTAATTACTTTATAAGCAATACAAAATGAAACTCAAAAATAATCCTTTTTAATTATTTTGTTCTAAAAATAAAAACCAGACTTAATTTTGTTATTTTTTTTTTTTGTTAAGTTGTTTTTGATATTATTGTTTGTTAAGTTTAATGTAAGTTGTTGAGAAATAACAGTAAAATTAAATGTTTCCAACCAAAAAAAAAAAAAAAAAAAAAAAAATCTAAAAATAAAACTCTTAATCCTATTAAAACTTCTTAATAGCTAAATGTCGCAAGGTTGCTAAGTATTTATTCGCAATAAGAAAGTCAAAACGCAGCCAAAAAATAATAATTCTTTTAATTTTAAAAATAAAAAAAAAGTTTTATAAAATTTATATAATATTTATTTTAAAGTTTCACTTGGTTCATTTATTAAAAAAAAAATATCAAACTTTCGACATTTTGTTAAAAAAAACTCCATTGGAGAATTTTGAGTTTTTCTTTTGAACAAAAATAAAAAAAAAATCGCAATTACTTAATATGGAGTATTTTAAGGTTATATTTTTTATTGTGCAAAAAGTTTTTATAATTGCCTGAGTTTTATTAACAACTTAATAAAGAAACTCAAAAATACTCGGTATTCATAGAAATGATTTTCAAAAATAAAATAATCAATGTAAAACGTTGAGAATAATGCGTCGTATGTATATATGTATATATATATATGTATGTACACTCGACTATAGCACTCATAATCACAAGTGTTTTATTAATTAGTAAATCTATATACATATCTAAAAAGTGCTACAAAAAATCAATATTTAAGTTTTGGAGAAAAATTGCTAAAAAAAAAATTTATTTTTAAATTTAAATTTTCAATTCAATCCTAAAGAACTTCTAAATGAATAATTCAATTTAAAAATGTTCTTCGACAAGTTGATAGAATATTTTATTAGCTTTTTAAAAATAATAATAATAATATATTTTATGTTATTTATAGTTATACCTTCCTGAGAAGTTAAAAATCAAATTTTTTTTGTTTAACTCAAAAGCGACAACTGAAAATTTTTTTTATTTATTTTATTTATTTTTTTTTAAATCAATTGGAATTTCGCAAATTTTTATTAAATCCTTCTCTGATTTGAACAGTGTTGGCGCTCAATGTCCGACCAACTACAATCCGGCTGACTTCTACGTCCAAGTGCTGGCCATTGTGCCAGGTCGGGAGTTGGAATCTCGGGAACGAATTGCCAAGATTTGCGATAACTTTGCCATCAGCAAAGTAGCTAGAGATATGGAGCAGCTGTTGGCCACCAAAGCGCAGACACAACCATTGGAGCAGCCCGAGAATGGTTATACGTACAAGGCCACATGGTTTATGCAATTCCGTGCCGTACTCTGGCGTTCCTGGTTATCCGTGTTGAAGGAGCCGTTGCTGGTCAAAGTGCGACTTATACAAACCACGGTTAGAGTCCCTTCTGATTTCTGATTCTACTCTACTCCCCTTTGCTCTCTGCTAATTACTAATTATTCCATTTAGATGGTAGCTGTGCTTATTGGACTAATCTTTCTGGGCCAACAGTTGACACAGGTGGGCGTGATGAATATAAACGGAGCCATCTTTCTATTTTTGACCAACATGACCTTTCAGAATGTTTTTGCCACCATAAATGTGAGTATTTTTCCAAGTTTTTATGACCTTTAGGAAAGTTTGTAATATGTAGAGACATTGCTGACCTTATAAAGTAAACTCAGTTCACGCTCACAAGCTACAAACCTTCAGTAATCAGAATTTTCAGAAAATAGAAATACATTTTTTCAGCTTTTTACCGAAAAAATAACGATTTTTATTTTTAACGTTAAAAATATATTTAATGTAATTCAAGAGATTCACTTGAACTAAAGACTAAACTAAGAAAAAATAAATTTTTTTAAGTATAGAAACACTTTCGATAAAAAAAATAAAATAAAATTCTACAAATAGAGTATAAATCTCTACAAAGAAGTGAAAATTTCCACAGTACGAATATATTTTCTATGATATGAATAAACGAAAAAAATTATGGGTTTATAATCGGAAGTATGGATTTTCTACAATATGACATCCAGGTGTTCTATGAAATGAATATAAAATTCATTAACCTGCAGAAAGTTTTCTATGCTCAATATAAATAATTACAAAATATGTTGACTTATTTCTGTAACCAAAGTAAAGTAATTGTTTTATTCAAATTTAAAAAAATAACGGATTTTTTTTATTATGGACATAAAATTATAGATTTTTCCATGTTTTGTAGAAAAAGTTTCCTCGAGTTATCGAAATAATTAAATAAAATAAATAAAACAGAAAATTTTATCTACCAGAAGTAACAACATTTTCTTCACTTTGTGGTAATTAAATCTACAGGGCATAAAAAAATTTCTATGGCGCTATTTCTATCCTGTTTTTCCAACCACTGACGTCAGTTTTCCACAATTGGATGTACACTTTTTTTTGAGTGTATGTTTGATTTTTGATTTAATGCATACATATATTTTTAATTAAAGAAATAATTTATAATATGTATTACACTGTATTTTTGCCTTATGATTTGTGGAATAGAATTAACTAAAAAAAAGTCTTATAGTTTCTTTTGGAGTAAATTGAAACTTTTTATTTATACACAAAAAAAGTCAAATTGTTGCTATTTGTAGTAAATTTACTACATTTCCCTTATATTTATATTCAAATAAAACTAAGTCCTGAAATTAGAATTACCAAAAAAAAACAAAGTAGTTCTAATTTGTGATGTATTTTTTTTTTTCGTTATATCAAGAATCCCAAAAAGAGTTGAGTTTAAAAAAAATCAAGCCTGAACCAAATTTTCGAGATGTATGGGAATATCTTAGATATACTAATTCAAGATGCGGGATCCTGGAAACAGGAAAAAACTATTATTTTCGATATTTATTTAAAAAAAAAAAATACATTTTAATTTGTATTTTTTAATCAAAATATAAATCAAAATTTAATAATAACTAAATTTCAATTATTATTTAAAATTTGTTGTTTATTTTTAATTTTTATTTAAGTGTTAATTAATCGATTTTGAATATCTTTTGAGCCAAGCTGTGTGTTTTTTTTTTTAAATTAAAATATGTAAATGATCTAAATCTTAGTTCAGAAGATATTAGAAAATTCAATTTGTATTATTTAACATTTAAAATAAAAAATTGAAAAATGACTTTAATATTTAAATTGTAAATAAAAGTTGGCAAATAGTTTTAATTATCAATTTTTATTTTCGGTTCAGAAAAAATAGAGGTATTGCTAATTTTAATGAAAAATTTTCATAAATAATTCTTTCATAAAAATTGTAAAAATTGCGATCTCTGTTAGAAACTATCATCGGATGTTATATATATTGGGGAAACTAAGATAATTCTTCTATAATTTTTCGAAAATATAATTTTTCCTTGCAGGTGTTCACCTCGGAGCTGCCGGTATTTATGCGGGAGGCGCGGAGTCGTCTTTATCGCTGTGACACGTACTTTCTGGGCAAGACTATAGCGGAGCTGCCGCTCTTTCTAACCGTGCCTCTGGTGTTTACGGCAATTGCATATCCGATGATTGGACTGCGACCGGGTGTATTGCACTTTTTGAATTGCCTAGCGCTGGTCACACTGGTGGCCAATGTGTCCACCTCGTTTGGCTATTTAATATCCTGTGCCAGCTCCTCCACATCAATGGCATTGTCGGTGGGTCCACCGGTCATAATACCGTTTCTTCTGTTTGGCGGCTTCTTTCTCAATTCTGGATCGGTGCCCATTTATCTGAAATGGTTGTCGTATCTGTCCTGGTTTCGATATGCCAATGAGGGTCTCTTAATTAATCAATGGGCCGATGTGGAGCCGGGCGAGATTAGCTGCACCTCATCGAACACAACGTGTCCCAGCTCTGGGAAGGTTATATTGGAAACGCTTAACTTTTCCGCTGCAGATCTGCCATTAGATTATGTGGGTTTGATTCTGCTTATTGTTGGATTCCGAATCTTTGCCTATTTGGCACTGCGACTGCGTACAAGGCGCAAGGAGTAACATTCCATTTGATGTTCATATATACATACATACATACTTGTATACACACTATTTTGTTTTATTTTTATTAACATTATTATTATTATTTCTATAATTTGTATGTCTCGTGTTATATATAAATATATATACATATATCGTTTAGCGCATAGACCACAAAATGCTGTTAAAAACTACATTTAAAGTTAGTAGGTTTGAATTTTGAAATTAAATATGCTTTAAAAATACAAAGAAATAACACATTCTCTTACAAAATTCGAAACAATGAATTGAATTTAAAATACGCGCCCTGTTAACTCACCATTGAAAAGAAACTCACCAATGGCCACCAGTCTACCCACGATAAACTACGTAAACCGCATGTGCGCAAACGAAATGCCACTACTAATGTAAGTTATATACATTGAAAAGAAGAGTACAACTATAGTGCCCGCTGTGATGACGACGACGCAACAAGCGGGCGGGCAGCAATTCTCGCCAAATATTGTTTGGTGAGTGCGTGTGTGGCTGCCGTGCCGTTTGTTGTGTTTTTTTGTGCTTGCGCTTGTGTTTAACATTAATCTAATCTCTGCCGTCCCCAAAACTAAGTAAGTCTCAAGTAGTTAAACTTAACTAACGGCCAAACTGCTGCAGTGCTCGCTGCTGCTGTCGGCTGTTTGCTGCTACAGTGCTGCCGCTGCGCTGCGCTGCTTCTGCTGTCGCCGCTCACCCTCGCGCGCGCTCTCGCACCAACCAATTCAACCGCCGGCTGTTGTTCAGTATACAGTGTACAGCGTGCAGTGTTCGGTTTAGTTCAGTACTGTTTTAGTTACCTCATGGCAAAGCGTCGCTACACCGCTTCAATTTATTTTTAAACAAAACATTAACAGCACAAGCAACTAGCAGTAGACGAGAACAAAAAGCGCGATAGAATTTCCAAATTCCAAGTTTCACACATACATATCCACACATGCATTGCAATTTTTCTAAGTGTAAACAGTCATCGTGTCCAAACTAGCATTAAATACATATTATATATTACAAAATCAAGTCAACTTGTCGTGAGTTGCGACAAATTGATTTTTCACCAAAATACCAGTACTAAAGCAGCCGTTGTTGTGTCTGTATTGGTTGGAGGTGGCATTCTTTTGGCCCCAACCCCCCCACCACCACAATAGCCGGCAAAGTGTTTGAGCCGAGCCCCCGCTCCCACCACCGCCCCGCACAATACCCTGTGTCAGCAGCATAGACCCTAACCTCAAAACAGCTGTTGCATACAACAAAACAACGTGTAAAGTAAATCGTATCAACAGCAACAAAAACAAGAACAACAACAACAACAAACGAGATATTAGCATGGACATCGAGACGCTGCGCAATGAATGGGATGAACTCAATCGCGAGTACACCGAACTGGAAGTGAGTTTTTTGTTGTCTAAACTTTGTGCTTTTTTTTTTGGCTCGAAACAGCTGCTAAAACCTACCCCTTTCCCCCCTTTCAACATTCAACAATATTTTTGCAGACATGCAACAGACGCTACATTGAGCTGCTGGAACAGCTGTACAGTCATCAACAGAAATGCTTTAATGAGATCAAACATCAGCGATACCGTATGAATCAAATAACGACCTCGTTGCGACAGTGAGTACAATAATTAACTATACACAACATTATTTGCATAAATATACAAAAGCCAACCCTTTTTAAAAATTGTATGCTTCTATGCTGTATGCATGTACAGTGCACGATCGATAGCATGAACTATATAAATTTATACAAGTCCGAAGTTAGTCAAAATACTGGCAAAAAAACTTGAAACTTGAAAAAAAAAATGGTTTTCTGGCATTTCTAAAATCAGCGCCCGAAAATATATCAAAAAAAGTCTATGAGATCCCAGTTCTCTCGATAAAAAAAAAATAATTTTAATTTATTTCATATTATCAACATCTGAAGCATCTTCAAAAAAAAAATATTTTGTTTTAATACTTTTAATATATATTTTGTTTTTTATATAAATAAAAAAATTATTTCCAGTATTTAATAGATTGTAATTTATGTAGATTGACTCAATACGAGGGTTGCTACTTAAATTTTAAAAGAGCAACAAAATTTAGCTCATATATATACACTATATTGTATGTAGAGTATATAAAAATAAATAGGGAACTTTTTTTTTATTGCACTTGATGTCGAGCTATTAAATAATATTGCAGTTTGGTCTTTTGGATCGTTTTAAATTTAAATTGTCATTTTGTCGCTATTGTATTATATTTATATATTTATATAGTATATATTTACATATATGTATATTCTTTGTTTTATATTGCTAAACAATATTCAATGCAAATATAAACAACCCCTGTGTTTTTGAGGTTCTTCAATTGGAATTTGATCGCAATCAATTAACGGTACTCTTCGTACGGTATTCTAATCAGAGTGCGAACATAAATTTAACGGGGCTCGCGTTATCAGTAAACTATGGAACACATGTCTAACGGCAATTAGTCAGGAGTGTGGCCTTATCGACGACACTTGCAACTCAAAGCTCAACTGGCAACACTACAGCTGTTGGTCAATATATATATATATCTGTATATATCTATATATATGTATGTAGTATATAGATGTTTGTTTTTTTCTTTTTTGTATATTTCTTCAAGCTAACTGTTGTTTTTGCTGCGACTTCCAATTAGTTTTAACAACTGTGTTGCCTGTGATAAAACCCTGTGATAAATTGTACGGAAACCTTTGTTCTGGAACAGTCGTTGGGGCGTGTTTATTGGCCCATTCAATGTCATAAAAATGTTTTATATTTCAATTTGAAAATGAACCTTTGGTCAAGCTACTCGTACTACTTACTTATATATATACACTTACCTACTAGTTACTACTGACCACTTCCCCTTTTCCCTTCAGCAACAGCTGCTCTCCTACACCTTTATACCTACCTGCATTTAAGCTCGCTGCCCCGATCAGCCGCCCTTGACCCTGTACAGTTGTATGAAGCGAAAACTAAAATGCCAGCAAACAGCAAACGCAACACGCAAACCAAACAAATTTATAAAAAAAAAAAATAAATAAAAAAAAAAATCAAGCATAAAAATAAACAAAAAACTCGTTGCTCAGCTGATGCACAGTGGGGCAAATCTTAAGTGTGGAAACTTTGCCGCCAATTGAAGGGATAAACGCGTTTTAGCATCTTTTATGCATATTACTAGATTCAAGCGATAAAGTTTTTGGTTACATCCGAATAAACGAATTCAATTTAAAAAACAATATTTTGATTAATTTTAATTTGATATAAACATTTTATTAAAATCATGTTATATTTTATTTTATAATTAATTAACCCATATCTAAGATATTTACTCAGACTGGAATCAATATAAAAATTAGAAAATAATGATTATTTTGAATTTTTTTTATTAATTCTCTCACAATATAAAAATAATTTTAGAGTTATAGCAACTTGATTATTTAATTAACGATATATATTTTTGTAATACATAATTGTATTTCAATTATGCTTAGTTTTATCCTAATAATAAAGTTACCAATATCTAAATATTTAATCATTATAAAAAATTACAAAATAATAAATATTTTTAAATTTTTTATTGATTCTTGAATAGTTTGGAGATATATTATACAACTCCATCAATAATCATTTACTTATTTACATAATTAACGATATATATTATATTTTTATAATAAATTTTTTAATTTCTAGATATTACAGGGACTGTGATCATTATAAAAAATACAAAATATTGATTATATATTTCTTATTGATTCTCTCTCACAATATAATGATTAATTTGGGGTTATATTTTACAACTCAATCAATATTTTATTTATTTTATTGTTGATTTTAAGAAATTTATTTCATCATCCTAACATTTTGTAAACGCTGCTGCGAAAATTTATCAAAATTAAAAGTTTCAAAATAATTATTAATTATTATCAAAGCTAAATGAATTACTTTTACTTTTGTTCAAAGCCCACTGATAAATTTGTTTAACTTTTAAATAGATATATATTTAAACAAATTTGCAGTGTGTAACTGTTACTTGTCACTGTTTTTTTAATAGTTTTTTTTTTTTCAGTCAATATTAATCAGATTATATTTAGTGTCTTTTTTTTTTTGTATAATTATTTTTTAATTACGTTTTTGCTCTGTATGACCCCAATGTTTATCAGCACTTTGAGCGCATATTCAACACTTTGCGAACCACTGTGCGCTGGCAAGGCTATATTTTAATGGTTGTGTGCCCCTTTTGTAGCTGTTGTTTTTGCTGTTGCTGTTGTTGTTGCTGTTGTTGTTGCAGTTGTAAAGTTGTTGCTGGCGCTACGTTATGCTGACTGCGCGTTTTTAGTCGCGCGCGTTTTTCCCTGTTCCTCTTTCCTCGCAATGCCTAGAAGTTCCTTTAGTTTTGTGTGCTTACCTTGTTATACTACTCTTACAAAACGGGTATTACAATTTTGTTACATTACTTGTAACGCGTCTGAATCTTTGAAGTATATATATATATATTTTTTATCAACTTAATATCAATTTGTTTGTCTTTTCTATGCAAAGTAGTCTCTGCTTTATTCTACTCTAGACAGATGTCAGAATCTGTTTATCATATATAGCTACTAAAGAAATAATCAGTTGAAAAATTTGTATTTATAAAAAAGTTCTTCTAGCGAGGGTATACATATATATATATATATTTTTATTTTTTATTTGGCCTTGTGGTCAGCTGTCTGCCAGATTTGTTCTACGCACAAATTATGCAAACATAAACAAACACACACACACACACACACACACACATACTCATAAAGCCATAGTAAATAAATAAAAAATGATATTTTTCATTTCAAGCGATTTTTGTCGCGCACTTTGTCCAAAAATAAAATAAATAAAAATATACAATTTTTTTTACAAATGCGACCCCAAAAGTCATTTGGCGTTTCTCGTTTCTTTTTTTTTATACATTTTAATTGAGATATGCAAAAAAATCCAGCACCCTACAATTACTGTAGTTGTTGTTGTTGTTTGTTTGTTTGTTTATATATCTATGTTTGTTGTTAAAGTTGTGCAATGTACAACAATCATTGCAACGTTTACATTGCAAAACCTGCCTTAAGTAGTTCTCTAATGACCGCGCGTGTACAAATTAAGAAAATAATATATACATCTAAAATAAAAGTAAACAAATAGAAAAAAAAATATATAAATGCTATTTTCATATTGTCGACTATTGAATATCCTTGTAAACACAAATGGTCAGCGAACAATCTTTTACTTAGTTTTAAAACAGAATAGCTTTTTTAACACAAAGAGTTCAAGTTGCAACAGTTTGTTTCTATTACAGAAAAGTATTTATAAATTAATTAGACTTTTATGATTACTTTACAAATTTAAAAAGCACAATTTTTAACATTAAACAAGTTTTTAATGTTACTTTTGTCGTTACTGTGCCTATGAAAATAAATGGTTTTAGTATTACACTAGTGTTATTTAAAGAAAATTCTAGATTGAAAATTTCTTTCATATATATCTGATAAAATTTTGAGCTGTTGTACATCGAGTTGAATGGAATCAAATGAATTATAATAATTAAAAAATTGTTGCAGCAAATCCTTTTTCAACTGACCGGCAATCATATTTGAAAAATTTATAAAATTTATAAGATAAAACTAGATTGACAGGCTTATATCATATTTTTATTATAATCTGTTTAAATTCATATTTTGGGTGTGACTTAAACATTTCAAGTATGTAGAAAAAACTATACTTAAGTACATACAGTCCCTGCCAGCTGATTGAAAACAAAATACAATAATCCGCAAACACTTTAATTTCCAATTAGCTGGCAGAGGTTGTATGTGCATTATTTGGAACTTTTGTAGCACTGTGTAATTTAACAGTATTGTGGAACTATCTACAAAAAAAAATTATTTGACCGCTTGCTCTTATAACAGCTATATGATTTACATATTTGTGCGATTTTAATACATTTTATACATAAAAATCCTCTGTAATTTAAGAAAACTATCAAGTAAAAGAAAATATGGACATTTGTTTATAACTAACAAACTATATATTTAGATCAGTGATGGGCACGAAAAATCAGCTCGTGATTCACAACAACATTTACAACAAGTTTTTTTTGGCTCGATCCCGAAAATTTTTTGTGTGCGCTTGGAAAAACCCAACAATGTATTTTGTTTTAGTGAGCTCGCTCGAGATGAGAACTTGTGCGCCCGACTCCGAGTCTAAATTTTAGATTATACCGGCGTGCATTGCTACGTTCTCGTGCCCAAAATAAATAAAACGGTAAAAAAAAACAATCTATACGTATTCTACAAGGTCAGTTTTATTGTAACCGACTGCGCAACCTGATATACTCCAGCTGAGATTTTCATATGTAATTTGAAAATGTCTTTTCCACCAACTACCCAATATATTTTTTATAAAATTTTTTCAGAGTGCCAACCTACGATATAATAGAAAGCTATTGCCACAAATTTCAGGTTTCTAGCTTCTAATGTTTTGCCAATCAGTCAGTCAATCAGGTTGAACACTTTTATATATGATTTTACCTCTGTAAAATAAAAAAAAAACTTTCTGTTTTTAGCAATTAAAACAAAATGTGCATCTGTTTATGTACCTTGCTATATAAGTAAGAAACTATATAATTCTTTTATATACATCTGTTTTGAAAAATATAATGAAATATATTAAAAGTAAAACTTAAAACCTTTCGCAAGGTTATAAGTACAACAAGAATATTTTTATACATTATTTCAATGTAACATTGTATTTGCAATTTTCCGACGCAGGAATTCCTTTAAAAGAAAATAATTGGGTTTCAATTGAAATTTAAAAATTCTTAAATTTTCATTAACAAATTTATAGTCTAATCCTTTCATAAATTTGTTTATTTTAGTTTAAAAAAAAAAACAACCTGTCAATTGTTAACCTAACATGACTCATAACTTTAACAAATATACAAAATCTTTGCCAAATACTTATGTTATATAATGTCAGAATGCATTAGTCAAAATTGAAATACTTATTCTAACCAAAGGCCAACTTCCGGGGGGCTTACATAACTTTTAGGCAAACAATAAAAAAAAGTTACACATACCTACATGCGTATTATCAAATGTTATTTATTTGTTTATTTGTTAATGTCACTTATCAATACCACACATTCGATTACTTTCCAGTCTTAGCATTTTCTTGTTAGCAATTGCTCAGCAATTTTCCGTATCATTCGTATCGCTTATCAGCTTCATTTTGTTGTGTAGCGTTTATTGGATGTTTAAAAATAAAACATGCATTATGAAAGCAATTGATAAAATGCCAGCAATATAACATAAATAAAAATATAAAAAAGTTATCTAGCCGCAAAGTCACAAAGCATATATATACATATAAAAAATAAATAAATATATAAAAAATATATAACCTCTCTATCTAACTATCAATTATGTCTCAATTGAACTTTGACGTGGGGAAAATTGAAATTACCGTAGCCGTGTGGCAAATTGATTCTATGCGTTGACAAGTATATAACCGACTAACGAAACACCCTATAACCAGCTGGAAATTTGTATTTACGAATACAGACACATTCCTTCCCTCTTCGAGGTTCCAGATCGATCAATTTTATTTGAATTTGAATTTATAAATCTAATTGAAAATGTATAAATTAAATTGCTAATTTAAAGGCTATTCAAGTCAAGCAGTGCTAATCAGTGAATTTCAAGCAGTTCATCATCCATAGTAGTATAAAAACTACGGTGTTTAATAAAACAATTATAGAAACAAAATTACACTTAATTATGATTATGATTATCACTTTTCCTTGGTGACTGTAAATCGACCTAATAATCGAAATAATACCTATTGTACTTAACGTACTTTTATTACGCAAAATATATTGATAATCTGTATATAGAAATATAAGTATTACCGATTTAATATAAATATATATATTATAATTAAATGAAATCTTTCTATTCTAATTACAGATTTAAAGGGCCACATGGTACCGATGATAAGGAGAAGATCGATGATCTTCAAAAGATGTCACTGAAGCGCAAGGCGCAGTTGCATGAAATTGAGCAATCGTTGCCGGCAAAATCAGGTCGTTACTTGCAGGTGAGCTGGGCACACTTAACAAAATTGAATTTGCGTAAACTTTTGGCCCGACAATTTATGCTGCTTGTTTGAAGTTGTTAAATCTCGGGGTGAAGAGAGAGAAAGCTCACTTCAATTTGTGCTTACATTTTTATATATATTTTTCATTTTTCATTTTTTTCTTTTCTTTTTTCATTTTTATAGATTATTCTGGGCGATGTGAACGTCTCAATTTTGAACAGAAACGATAAAGTTCGCTACAAAGATGACTATGAAAAGTTTAAATTAATACTCAACGTTATTGGGCTAATAATGGCGTTCTTCAATTTGATATTTAACTACAGGTAAATTGTTTAGATCCTACTTGGATAGAGTACTCACAATTTGCCAAACCAAACCAAACCAAACCCATGCCAACTTATTTACATTTCCGACACGCACAGAGCTTTGGAGCTGGCGTTTATATTCTTGTTGGTCTGGTATTACTGCACACTGACCATACGCGAGTCCATATTGAAGGTGAATGGTTCCAGGATCAAGGGCTGGTGGCGTGCTCATCATTTCATCTCAACGGTGGCCGCCGGTGTCCTGCTCGTTTGGCCCCAGGGCGAACACTGGCAACTCTTTCGTTTGCAATTCATGTACTTTAATGTATACATCAGTAAGTAAACATTAAGATCAATTTAATGAATATACGCTTGAATGTTTTTGTTCTCCATCTCCATCTCATCGCATCTCGTTTCTGTGTCTGTTGCCTTGCTCTCATTGCAGGCATTGTGCAGTATTTGCAGTTTGGCTACCAGAAGGGTCTCTTATATCGGCTCAAGGCGCTGGGCGAGCGCCATAACATGGACATCACCATTGAGGGCTTCCATTCGTGGATGTGGCGTGGCTTGAGCTTCCTGTTGCCGTTCCTCTTTATTGGCTATGCCTTTCAGGCCTACAATGCCTGGACACTATATAAGCTGGCCTATGCACCCTCCGATGCGCCCTGGCATGTCTCCGTCATGTGCGGTCTGTTCCTTTTGCTATTCGTTGGCAACATGGCCACCACACTGTGGGTGGTGCCAGAGAAAATTCGCGAACGTGCCAAGGAGCGTTATCGATTGCAGAGCATGGGCAAGTCCATGAAGCTGCGCAAGGAAATGAAGGTAAGCAATTAAGGGCTTATAATCATATAGTATTTATTTTAAAACTGAGCGCCGCCAGCCAGTTGATTTTTTGTATCAGCTTATAATATTGTAATTGTAGTACATGTGTATGAAGGCTTTTCGTTTGCACATTGCTTTAAGTTGTCAAATGTGAAAGACTATGAGAAATATTCTTGAGCTTTCAATTTCTGCATACTTAAAATTTTAGACTCACCCTGAAAATCTGAAGTTATGGTCAAAATGAGTTTTCGGTTTAGTTTTTTTCACCTAACACACAATTACACTATTTGTGCCTGAAAGGAAGCAAAACAACTTTTCAAATGTTGTATATACTGTATACTATACTATATTCTATATATTATTAAATAATTAGTATTGATCAAGAGTTTGTCAATCTAGATTTTTATCAAATTTACATTTAGCTGCAGCAAATTTAAAAATAAATATATATTTTTTTTAATAAATCCCAATCAAAACTGTATACAGCAACGCTTAGTTAAAGGGAAATACCTAACGAACAAATTTAAATGCAGCACGTTATTCAAATAAAAAAAAAATTGAAAACACTTTATTTTTAAGGTATTTCTAAATTCAGAAATATTTTAATTTTTGGGCGTAATTTTTATTTATTTTTTTTTTTTTTTGTGTTTTTAATAAATATATCCAAATAAATATATCCAAATATATCCAAAAAGCTACAATAAAACCCTTTTTTTTACTCTACTATGCCCGCCCATTTTTTTATGTTTTTGGAGTTGAAATAATTTTAAAAAATGTTTCCATGTTTAAGCTTTTTTCTTTTTACATTTTTTTAACAAGTTTAATTCCTGTTAAGTCACAAAATGGCAAGAAAATATTTTTCGGGCATTAGAAAGATCTTGGGGGGGGGACTTTAAAATGTATAAAATACAGAAATTTTATTCTACAAAATATCTAAATTTTCAATAGTCTAGTAAATTTTTTGCGTAAATTGTTGTGATATAAACCAAAAAAAAAAAAAAAACAAAATAAAACATTAATATTACCTATGTATTTCTTCTCATTTCGATTTGCAAATTTGATAATTGCTCTATTAGAATTTTAATTTTATTATTAACATAATAACAAATAAATCGATTTTACACTAATCTTTTGTGTTCTTTAATCGCAAACAGAACAGCGCCAGTGATTTGGATATTTCAAGCAATTCGCAGATGATGTCACCGCCAACAGAAGTGACGCCGACGGAAACTGAGAAGAAGGCTAACTGAAAAGATTGTGGCATTTTTATATATTTTATATAATGTAATGTATATTTATACTTTGTAGTTACATTTTTTTTTTTCGCCCTCCTAGCCGACCCCCGCCCTTCTTAATTTATTAATTGTAGTTTAAGCTGAAGTTTTTGGCAACTTCATCTATATATTATTTCCATTTGGTTTAACGTATTCATTGATTTTCAATATTAGGTTTTCCATACTATGAAAAGTAATTTAGTCATGACATACACTTAATGTGGAAAGAAAGAAAGAAAGAAAAAAAAGGAAAGAAAAACAAATGCTGTAAATTTATACCAACTATTGTACATTTTACTTTTTTTTTTTATTATTATTTTTAAGTTACTTTTTTAAACAATTCTTTTTTTTTTTGCTTGCTTTATAAAGTAAAGGAGATACGTGAAATGAAATTGTAAAGTTTTTGGTGCGCGCAAAACGAAGCGAATTGATATTGAATGAAAGAAGAAATTGCACTATACAACAAAATAAACAAATAAACAGAGGCAAACTGGCAAATACGAAAATACAACAAAAAACATGTGTATACTTTCTTTTTTTTTTTGGTGGAGGGGCTTGTTGTTGTGTGTGTGTGTGTGTGTTTGTGTTGCAAGTGTAATTACATTGATGACATTGACCACAAATTATTGAATTGCGTGTAAAGCAGCGGCATTTAAAGTTGCACATTATGGTTTGGGATCGTTGAGTTAAGCTTCTGTAGCAAAAATTTGATTGCAGCTCGATTTTGTGGTTTATTGGTTTTGCCATAAAGTTTTTCATTTGAAGAACTCTTTGAAGCCACGCGGTTTATTACAGAAATACACAAAAAACTTGTTACAAAATGATGCCGGGTTTTTTTTCATATATTCGTATTAATCTGTTGTATGTGAAGAAAATGACGCGATATTTCGAATAACTAAGCGTATAAGCACTGAGATATATATTATTGCTCTTAAGGCTTACATATTTTAACTGAAGTTGAAGCTAATTAATTAAAATAAATTAAAGCGATTTAAAACCTGTTTCTGCGTTTTAGATCATCACGGCGTAAGTTGCTACTATTTAAAATTCAGTTTCCACCCATTTTCCGACATAATTTTAATAAAAATTTTTCAAAGTACCAACCTGCGATATAATAGGAAGATATTGCCACAAATTTCAGGTTTCTAGCTTCTAATGTTTTGCCTGCTCGTGAGTCGCCCGTCAGTCAGGTTGCGTAGTTTTATATATAGCACTAGTTTACAGCAAAAAAGGAGCTGGGCTCTCATATACTTTTTTTGATGTATTTTTGGTCGCTTATTTCAAAAATGCAAACCATTTTTTTTTCAAAGAATGGTTTTCGAGAAAACCGCGAATAGCTAGTCTTTTGGCAGTCTTTCGACTTATTTGTTCATATTTACATGAGATCTTATTTGATCTTAAATAATGTTACACAATTCAATAGATAATTGTATCCTCTTTCTAACGGTATGCCGTTTATGCGAATCGAATAAGAAACAAAGCCATTATAAACCCTCGAAGTTGAAAAATGTGAACTTTTTTTGCATTTTTGAAAAATTGCTGAATTTCAATTGGTCTTTTAAAAATTTAAAAAATTCGTTTAAATACTTTTTAAGATTTATTATGTTAGATAATTCTTTTACGAATATTTTAAGTATACATTTGTCCCAATCGATCAGTAAATGTGATAGTTATTCAGCAAATAGTAAAAACACCCAAGAAAAAATTTACCCTGTTCATCACTTTTCTAGTCATATATGACGAAAATTTACAATTTAAGAGAGAAAACAGTGACGCGTTGGTATATTAAAAGAAAAAATATTGCATATTGTCTACGGAAAAATGAAAGCGAAAATATTTGATAAAGATACACCAATCTTCAGGATCATTATTCTCTCTAAATAAAGCAAACAATCCATTCAAATCGCTGCAATAGCTTAAGTTTCTAGTCAGTTGGAACTTCTCATCTCCAAATATTCAATTGAGTCGGATCTTAGCTTAATTTTCTTATTTAAATATATATGGGACCTTAACATATTCCCAAATCAGTATTTTATTATGTTTTCCATATCACATCAAATATTTTCCACATTATTTCTGACTTTTTCTCTAACTTCGGTTAGAAATTGGTGATACAATAATTGTTTTGTTTAACACAAAAAAAAGCAAATTTAAAATCAAAATGACACATTTCTACTAATTACATAATTGTACCTTTTTTTTTTGCCTGAAATTAAAATTGTTTAGCCTTTGGCCCCGATGCAGAGAGTGCACAATAACCATAATAATACGTTGCAAAGTCTATTCAAGTGGCTGTAAATTACTTGGTCTTGGGCTTAAAATAACTTGTGCATTCTGTGATTTTAGCTTGTCCAGTGGACAGGGATCTGAGTGCTGGTATGTCAGGCCTGTGCTTAGGCGGCGGATGCGTCGACATTGCGGGTGGATGAAGGACTGAGACGAGGGCTTGTTTTACTGGCGGCCATTAATGCGGCTGTCGTCTGCCCATTTGCAACAAAGGGCCTGCAATGCGGCAAAAGCGCCGGGCTTTTGTGCACCATCGTTGAGCGCCATTGCCCAACCATTGCCGCCATCGCCGCCCGCGTCCACCGTCCATTGATGTGGACTAACCGCAACCGCAGCGCAGGCGGTCATTGAGGGGACATCCTGCACCGTATACGGTTGTCCTCATCGTGCTTCTATCCTGTCCTGGCCTGGCCTGGTCTGGCCCAGCCTGGCCATTTGCTTGTCGCCCTGCCGCAGCCTAATTTGGC
Source organism: Hirtodrosophila alboralis (assembly GCA_035043045.1). Classification (NCBI taxonomy): domain Eukaryota; kingdom Metazoa; phylum Arthropoda; class Insecta; order Diptera; family Drosophilidae; genus Hirtodrosophila; species Hirtodrosophila alboralis. Next base: position 517,453 of record JAWNNH010000144.1, on the reverse strand, counting down.
GAGAGTTCATTAATTGCGTAAACGGCGCGCGCTTTTAATTATGTCGAACGGCGGCCCTGACGCGCCATTGCTCCGTGTTTGGGTGTGTGGGGGGGGGGGGGTTGGAATTGGAGTGGGCGATTCTGGCCACGAACCGGGCGTATTTTGTGCATTTGTGGCATTGTTTGCATTGTTGTGCACCAGCCAGTTGCTCGCTGCCGCGTTGGTTGCCTGTTTTTCTGCGGCGCCAGCGGAATTTACGACTTTTGGTCATCCTAGCCGCAGCGCCCATCAGTACAGGCAATGTAGCGGGTAGGGGTATAGAATATGGCAGGGGAAAGTGCTGGATATGTGTGTTAAGTGGGTGGCACTTGCTCTCTCTCTGTCCGTGCGATTATCATTTATTGCAACCGCATACGGGAAATGTCATTGTAAAGCGCGTAATTCGTTAATTTGATAAGCATACGCCATGTTGGACAGTCAATTGAAAAGACCATTGCCAATTGGCCATTGGCAACAAAAATTGGTATTACGGCTAACAGCTAACAGCTAACGGCCAACAGCAAATGAATGCCAATGACATTGTTTTGGGACTAGTCCAAAACAGCGTGGGTCAATCAAACAGTTTGTCAAAATGTTTATCAATCGTTGCCAATTAAATACATTTCGCAATTTAACATTTAAGTAACTATGAATTTGAAGAAGCTTAAATAAATTATCTAAATTAAAATATTTAATTACTTGACTGTCCTAACCATTAATCAATATATTAATCTTTATTAAACTTAAACACATTTCATACTTAATTTATAACACTTTTAAGCTCATTTTAAAAATTTTAAATCATTTTAAAATATCAAAAGATAAGGGCTAAAAGTTTGCTTTATAAATGAGAATTAGTATTAATATCCTAAATTTATATTTTATTTTATTTTTAACATTTATTAAAAAGTTTTTAAATAACTGCTTCATTATATTTTATATTATAATTTATTATACTGTTTTCAATCATTTTAAATTAATTTTATTTATTAATATATTATTTGTAAATCTATGCAATTAATATAATTTTATTTTTCTAACTAAGCAATAAACTGAATATTCTTCCCATGTCCAGTCTCTCTCTTTTAATCAATACTGAATTTTTCCTAACCATTAATCTTATATTTATTATAAACTTTAAACACATTTCAAACTTAATTTCTTAAAATTTTTAGTTCATTTTAGGAATTTTAAACATTTTAAAAAATATTAAAAAAATGTGTCTAAGATTCTGCTGTATAAATAAGAATTGGTATAAAAATCTTAAATACATATTTTATTTTATTTTTAACATTTATTAATTATCTTTGAAATTTTGTTATATATAACAAAACTGTTTTCAATCATTTTAAATTAATTTTATTTATTTATATTATTTGTAAATCTATGCTGCAATATATAACATTAGTCTCTCTCTATTGTTGTATATATCTTATCAATTAATATAATTTTATTTTTCTAATTAAGCAATAAACTGAATATTCCTCTCATGTCCAGTCCATTGAGAGTCCTTGCTGTCCAATATTGACCGCAGTTTTGGTAGGCTGTTCATAATGTGTTCAATGTTCAATAATTCACATTTTATTTATGCATGCGCGAAAAATGGCACTTAATCAGCTTTTGATTTATAATAATAACACATACATGCATATAATCTGCACTTTAAGTTAAAAACAACCAAAAATTGAAATTAAATTTTTGCCACAGTTTTCAAATGATTTCACAAACTATAGTTAAATATTTCTTTCTTTCACTTTCAAATTGATTATACTGAAAAGTGTACAGCATTCTTTATATATAGATTAAAACTGTAAGTTTGTTGATTTGTTGTTGATTTTTTGTAATTGATACGAATGTTTGTTGAATTCGAAACAGGTCTGCTTGTCAAATTACCAGAAATATGCTTCTGGCTGTCGAATGAAAATTGACAAAAATTGGTTGAAATTGACCAAACGTTGTGTAGAGTTAAATTATATTTAAATTGCATCACAAATACAGAAAACAACAATTACTATTGACAACAATAAAAACAGAAATTAATTCAAAAATTGAAATGACCAAATCTGGACCACAATACAAATCCAAAAAATAAAAGAGAAAATTCAAAGAGATGGTCAAGCAGAGGGTCAACCGGAGGGCCAACAGGCGAAGGCATATAATGAGAATGAATTTAAGCTAAATTGTTGTTTATATACATATATATATATTATTTGACATTGTTGCTGCCTGAATGCAGTACATTGTGCCGGCCAAAAAGTCATCAAAGAAATTCAATTTCAATAAAAATGATTCAATGGTAAAAATAAGTTTTCTCTTAACTTTTTCGCTTTTGCTCAAAAAAAAATAAAATAAAAAAAAGCAGGAAGATAGAAAGCACAAAAAAAAAAACGATGGCAAATTAAATCGAGCAATCAAATGATCATAATAAGTTAATCAAGAACAGGAGCAGGGCGCGTCCCTTTTGCCTTTGGCCTTTTCTGGTCTGGACTGGTCTGGGCTGGCCGTGGTCTGGCCTGGTTTGGTTTTGGCCTGGTTGTATATTATGGGCTTGGTATGGGTCGCCGTCTCCAGCTTCAGTCATTTGTCTGCTTTCCTTGCTGTACAATAGACAAATTGAAATCGCAAAATAGAAAAATGGCAGTCACACACACACACACACACACACACACACGCGCTCACAGGTTGACATACAAGCAAATAAATAAGTGCACTCAAGTATGTAATATGGGCAACAACAAGCGGACCCTGGTCAGACAATGTCTGGCAGCGTTAGCTACTCCACAGTCGCCAGTTGCCAGTTTTGCCAGTTGCCTCAGTGCCTCATCCATTTTTGCCGCCCCTGCTGACTGCCTCACCCATCAGCGACAATCGTGCGGCAAATGTAGCGTAAAATCGGCAACATCGTCACAGTTAGCCCACAAAATTGTTAGTTTCGTTGCCGTTGTCTTGAACTGGGACTAGCCTCCGTAATCAGCTCCAGAGTTTCGAAAGCAGAGCAGCTCCAGCTGATTTATGGCCGGTATACACGTTTCGCCTATGACATTTATTCACTTGCAACATTGAGGAAGACAAAAAAAACAAAAAAAATAAAAACAAAGTTAAAGGATTCAGCAACATGGGCTCAGATCAACAGGATGCGATAACAGCTGAAACGAACCTTTTTATCCTGGGATCACTTCAATTTAACAGTGATTTTAACATATTGTCAGATATTGTTGTTAAATTTTTGACATGAAAATTGTATTTCAGACCAAAAAAAATTTAGCAACAATGTAAATCAATGCAATTTAGACTACTTATAAGTAAGTAAAAAAAATCTACCAGTTTATTCTACTATATCATTTGATTTATTGCATATAAACACAAGCGCTCAAAAATTTTATTTAATTTAAAAATTAGATTTAGAGGTAATAATGGTACACTCTAAAGAGTAGAGGCGACTTAGCCTTTTATACTAAAAAAAAAAATAAACAATAACCGAAAAAAAATTTATGAAAAAAATAATTAAAAGTATTGCAGTTCATAATTTTGGCTTTTAGAAAAAATACTAATTTGTGGCCACCTTTTGCTAATTGGGATCCAGTTGGGCCATAAAAAATACCTTATTTTTAAGATATATTTTTTCTAATCAGATTCGCAAAGTGAACTGTTCGATGAGACACACAATGACCATTTTCCAGGTAACTATTCTGCTATATTTAAAAACTTACTGACTTCTTTCTGTTTTAGAGCAACCTTGTTGAAAATATCATATTCAACCAGATTTTAATTTGTTCAGAAAACCTTTGCAAGGATATGTAACATCAACTGCCCAAGATAGCACTTTCTTTCTTATTAAGTAATAAATTCAGTATTAGTATGCAGAAATTCTAAAAAATATTTTATATTTATATATTTATATATATGTACATATAATTTGTATACAAAGCTATGGGGATTTTTCAAATAAATAGATTTAATTACACTAGGTAACAAAATTTAGCTTTTTTTTGTATATTTGATCAAACCTACTTTTTCTGATACATATGGTGCCCCAGATGACGAAAAACCACTTTAAAAATTTTTCTATGGTAAGACTTTTTTTTAAAAAATTTTTGAAATCTGGTATTTTTTTTTTAGCTTTTTTTCAGAGGCAAGCCTACAGAGTTAAGCATTACTCGAGAATATTACAGCCGATTTTCAAATGCTTAACGTTTTCTGAAAGCTAATAAAAGGGCCTATTAATCATACATATACTTTATTAAGTTTAAATTACTAGTTTTGCAGCTATTTAATTTTGAATTTAGAAAATGATGATATTTTGTGCGGTATTTTTTACGATTTTTTGACTTTAAAATTCGAGGAAAATTCGAAAAAAAATTATTTCGTTTTTCTCTTCTTTGCTTTTACATAGTTGCATTAATTATTTGCATTTAATTTTATCAAGCAAAGCAGTTAGTGCATATACCTAAAATTTGTTGTGCTTATGCTTCATGGACTTGGTTATGTATGCTAGTAGCAAAAAATTAAAAAAATAAAAAAATAAAATATTCATATATTTATTCATATTTACATATAAGTTACAATTTTACATATTATTTATTAGATTGTTATTTAAGCACATTTCCTAAGTAAGCTATTTTTTATGGTGGTCCAATTTTGATGAATTTTTCTTTGATTGTAAATATAAGTATAATTCATAAGGAAATTCAACTTGATCGTGGAAATAATAATCAAGCTAGATATGAGTTAGATATGACGTATTATTTATATACCTATATAGAATAATATTAAAAATTTTAAATTATTTTTATAATTTTCCAAAATATTGTATTTAAAAAGAAAAACTATTTATTGTCTCAACATGTCTGTGCGCCTTAGTCCTGTATTAAGTTGAACGCAATTTAATCAACATCGGAACAATATTTATTATAGTAGTAGTAACTTTTGTTACTTTTATCTAATTGTTAATCTGTTTATTAGTAAAGTTGGTTTTATTTTGATTGCTAGTCAAGTGGTAACACATATTAAAGCAGCTAAATTATAACTAAATTCGATTCGATAGCAGCTGACACAGTGTTCATCGCAGATTCGCCATTAGATTTAAGTATCTAATATCATTTTACATTCACAGTAAGTATGCCCTCGCATCCAAAAAAGAAGAGATTGTGAGCTGGAGCGGGACACTGACCCATCCATGTTGGCATGGAGGATGTTGTCTGCCCCCCAGGCTTTAGCAGCACCCACTGGAATTTGGTTTGAATTATGTGCCGCATTACGAGGACCGCCGGCGACAAGGCGAGTGCCACGCACTCGCAAAACTTTAACACAAATTGAATTATGCAGTCGGCGAGGGGCAGAGAGGCTGATGGCGCGGCGGAGCCATTAAGCGAGCAGAACGACCCCCAGAATGAGACCCAGGAAGGAACCGGGAAAGGACCCGGTAAGGCCCCGGGAAAGACCCGAGGACGACCCAACGCGTTGCGATGGGACGCGACGCGACGCGTCGCGGCATCCTCCCTACGTTGCTGACTTTGGCAAATGTAACTGTAATTTATTGAAATTTGTTGGCGCCGCCAAAAGCACAGACACAAACCCGCCACAAAAGCGGGGAGAAGCAGCCAAAAAACCAGCTCTACTAAAAACAAAAAAAAAAACCGGCAAAAAGTTTCGGTCACGTTTTTTGTCACGGTTTTGTTGCTGCGCTGGTCACCAAAAATTGCACCGGCGGTCAACAGTCAGACACTTCCATAGTTTTAGGTTCTATTTTTTTTTTTTTTGGGTTTTATTTTTTTGCTTTTTTTTAATGAAAAGACGCCGCACGCGCCACTCACTCACTCAGCGGTGCCGTCGGCGCTTCACGCCTAGACCATCGTCATTGTTTTTACTGTATTGCATACTCTTACCAAGAAGCCTTATGAATATAGTATGATAACATAGAAAGAGTAAGTGAAAATGATTAATGTACGACTTTTATACTTATTAAGATTTCATATACTTTGTATCACTAATTTAGAATAAAATACGAGCTGTACTTTAAGGAATTTTTAAAGTTTATACAATTTAAAGCACTTTTAGAGCAGCTCAAAGCCATGTGTTCAGTTCAATTAAATTAAAACTTCGGACAAAATGATGCTACTACAAATTCATTCATTTATCATTTAGGTGATGGAAATTTAGCATTTTCAAATATATGTGTGTATTTATTACTATTTTTTCATTGCTTATTAATTCAATTCCTTCAATTGAACATTTTCTAACACAACTAGTGTATCCGACGAGCCTTGCTACGCCCTCCTTCCAAATAAAATTAAAAACAAACTAATCATATTCTTGTCGATCCGGCAAACTTTGTTCCGTCATTTACATATATAAATAAATAAATAATATAATATAATATATATTTTTTTTTTTTTTTTTTGTGGGAAACATTTAATTTTACTGTTATTTCTCAACAACTTACATTAAACTTAACAAACAATAATAACAAAAACAACTTAGCAAAAAAAAAAAATAGCAAAATTAAGTCTGGTTATATAATATATAATATAAATTTTTCAAAAAGATTTCCCAACATTTTCTTTCCTTCAAATCTTTTTCTGACAATTAAGAACACCTGTAAGAAAAATTTTAGCCAAATCGGTTCAACCATGCTCAATTGATGAATATTTTTTCAGCCTTTTTATATATAGTAGCAGACCAAAAAATAACCTGACATTCGTTTATGCAAATTTTATTAAGGCTTGATAAAACTGCATATATAACCAACAAGAGAACATTTTAATATTAAAGATAAATTCGTGTGCTTTAATAAAACGACTCTTCCCTTCTTGTAAAGTAAAAAAAGTCAAATAAAAAAACTAAAAAATTAAAGTGTCAGAAAAACTGCGGAAGCTAATTAGGCGGCCATATTGGCTTTCCGTTCAGAAAATTTGAGCAATCGGGCTATAAGCACCAAAGTTGGATTTAATAAATTAACTTAATCTTAAAATATTTGCTAGCCTTAAAAAAAATTCATGAAAACTTCATACTTTTTGTTGTGAAGATCCCTTAGAAGACAAAGACACATGTGATCAAAAAAAAATTTTTTTTTAATATAGCTAATATAACAATTTATTTGGTTTTATAAACTTTTTCACCGTAAATCAAATAAAAACGTTAAAAATTTTCAATATGCATTTGTTTTGGCATATCTGGGTTTTTGTGCGCTACTGTATATAGATAGATTTAATTTGGATCATAAAGTTTTAATTTTATTTTTTTGTTATACCTATTATATTGTGATATTGATGCCCAAGATGCTGAAGAACTTAGAGTATTTACTGTCTAGGAGTTTAAGCCACTTTTATGATTTATCTGCAAAAGTAATTGATAAAATTTCGGGCTTAGCAATGCATATATTGGTTGTATTTAGAAAAATGTTGCCATTGAATCAATCTGTTAAACAGATAATCTAAATCGAATCTAAATATAGACTTGTAATATTTATTACTTGCCAATTTAAATGATATAAGAGCATCAGTAAAGTCCATTTATAAATTGTGCCCGGATATGAAATCAATGTCCATATCACAGATGGCTATTCCTGCTTGTTGCTATTAATTGCTGTCGGTTCCCGCCAACACCTTCTCATATCGTTCAGCCACGTCTGCATGTTCGGGACCTGGTTCCTGGTCCATTGTCCTGGGTCCGAGTTCTGTTTGCGGGCCGAAAAAGTTTGCAGCTGCAGTGTCCGCGGTTGCATGCTAAAAAGTTTTAAGTGCCCCACTTGGCCAGCAGGGCTCTGGCCCCGCCTATACTATAATGTCCTGCAATGTTCCCCGGAAACCTCCTTTAGGTTGTCTTACTCATCTTGCATACGCTGCGCATTTCTATTAAGCATCCTGGGCTCGTCTCATTTGTTGCCTATTTGTCCTGGGCCTAGGCAAGTCCTGGGCCGACATCGTAAAAATGCCAATAAGCCGACCTGAGCGCCCGGCATTAAAACTTTTCTCATTTATCAGACGCCGACAAACGTCCTGCCCTGCCCTGCACCATCAGTGCCCCATCCCTGCCTGCCCTGCCCTGCCGCCAGGTAAATTGATTGTCGCCGCCAACGAACTTCGATGGCTGTTGGTCACCTTGTCGCGTTCCCAGTCCGCCCAGTGTTTAATTGCTGTAGTGGCCGCCTAGGACCAGACCCAGCATCTGTACCTGATCCTGGGCAATGCGTCGATTTACAAAAAAACAAAAAAAAAACACACAAAAAACGACAACAATGCCCAGCAAGTGGCAAAAGTTTTAAGTCATTCAAGGGCGACAGCAGGTGGAGCAGAGGCTGAGGCTGAGGCTGAGGCTGAGGCAACTGAAGGTGATTCGCGACACTGCAGCAAAAGTTGAAGCTGGTTAATGGCCAGACAAACGACCCACCGGACAAGTGGCTAATGAGCAGCGGGCGGGTTAAAAAAGAGCTTGGTTTTAAAGTTTTTCATAGAGATGGCATATTACACTAGGTAACAAAATTTAGCTTTTTTTTGTATATTTGATCAGACCTACTTTTTCTGATACATATGGTGCCCCAGATGACGAAAAACCACTTTAAAAATTTTTCTATGGTAAGACTTTTTTTTAAAAAATTTTTGAAATCTGGTATTTTTTTTTAAGCTTTTTTTTAGAGGCAAGCCTACAGAGTTAAGCATTACTCGAGAATCTTACAGCCGATTTTCAAATGCTTTACGTTTTCTGAAAGCTAATGAATGGATCTATTAATCATACATATACTTTATTAAGTTTAAATTACTAGTTTTGCAGCTATTTAATTTTGAATTTAGAAAATGATGATATTTTGTGCGGTATTTTTTACGATTTTTTGACTTTAAAATTCGAGGAAAAGTCGAAAAAAAATTATTTCGCTTTTATCTTCTTTACTTTTACATAGTTGCATTAATTGGGCGTCTTTTAAGATATTAATCATAGAAATCGATAAAGAGACGGCGGAAATATAAGCATTTAAACAAACACGCCCGAAGTGGCATTTTTAAATGTGCCTATAAAATTCATCGGTTTAACAGGCCGTCCACAGGCGATCTGGTGCGCGAACTTGGCTCGGCTCGACGAATTGTTCGACGTTAGTGGAGGAGATGGTAGTATTCTTTTAGTATACTTTTCTTTTTTTCGACATGCATGTTCGCGAGGATGCTCGCATGTGGATGGCCTGATACTGTCAATGACATGTGCACAGAAAAATTGCCGGTAAAAACGCATAACGGGTATATTGGTGAAAAGGTGCCCGCTTCTACTATTAGTGTTTCGGTGCCCAGAGAATTATCCGCTACCTCGAACTATAGGATTGTTATCTCAATGTGAAGAAATTTTCGTCAGGTACAGGTATCGGACTCTGATATTATCGAAAACTACCTGATACTGGTCTGCACATTAGTGCACCTGTACACTTATAGAGTCTAAAATAGTGAGTATTACCTGCGAAGGTTTGTTGATCGGCACACGTATTCAACCTAAAGTACTACCTGTGAGAATTTGAACAACAAACAATATTGAATTTAATTTTGAACACAGGTAAAGGTGATAAGGACATATTAACGCCATCTACCCATTTTTGAGTATCGGTATATAACTCCCTACCACAATTACTGATGCACATTCTTGTTCTGACATTCATCGGAATACGAGCTCCAAAAATATACTATATAAAATGAGTAACCTTGTGCGCTCATATTCGTGCATATACAATCCCGATTCGTTCTGCTACATATGTGGTATCTACATTGCCAATACGAAGTTTAGAATAAACTTCACCAAAAGGTTTCAAAATATTTATAAGGATTTGTTTGAAATCGAACCCAAAAGTTTGAAAGAAGATTGGGCACCAACTTTTATATGCACTTCGTGTCAATCACATTTGTCGAAAAAACAAAACAAGTAAGTACCATATTACATTATGTTGAAATTAGTTCATCTTCAAAAAAATACTAACAATTTCGTTTCTTTTTAGGTATACTTTTAAATTTTCAAGACCTATGATTTGGAATAATACTGATACTCATGGGTCCGATTGTTACTTTTGCGCATTTCAAAAAATTGGTATTGGAAAAAATATGAAATGTATTTATCCGCAATTGGCTGCACGTGGCTTTCAGCTTCCTGTGAAATTGCTATCAAAACTACAAACACAGGAAAAATCGTCATCATCACACGAAACTACGACTACAGGATCTGACTTTTCTGGAATAGATAAACGTCCTATGCTGTACAACCAAAAAGATTTGAATGATTTGGTAAGGGACATGAACCTTACTAAGGAAAATGCTGAGATGTTAGCATCGCGGTTAAAGGAGCGAAATCTTGTGAAGGAAGACGTTAACGGAACTTTTTACCGAAGCCGACATCTGGCGTTTTCTCAATACTACTCGATGAAGGATGGGATTTGCACTTGCCATGACATTTTCGGACTATTTTCGGAACTTTGTCAAACATATAATCCAAATGATTGGAGGTTATTTGTGGATAGCAGCAAGGATAGTCTTAAGGCTGTATTACTCCACAATGGGAATCAGAAGCCCTCCATTCCTATCGCTCATGCTGTTAATATGAAAGAAACCTATGACACAATGGCTAAATTGTTTGAATGTATCAAATATAAAGAGCATCAGTGGAAGGTCTGCTGCGATTTCAAAGTGATAGCCATGTTATCTGGATTGCAAGGTGGATTCACAAAGTATTGCTGCTTTCTCTGTCTATGGAATAGTCGAGCTCGCCATGAGCATTACTCAAGGAAGGAGTGGCCAAAACGAGAAGAACATATTCCGGGAAAACATAATGTTCAAAATCCGCGACTAGTGAACGTAGATGATATAATATTGCCACCATTGCATATCAAGCTGGGACTTATCAAAAACTTTGTAAAATCATTGGATAAAGAAGGCGAAGCCCTTAAGTATTTTACAACTATTTTCCCACTTCTTTCGATGGCTAAAATTAAGGAAGGTGTACTCGATGGCCGACAGATTCGAAAACTATTGGGGAATGAGGAATTTTGCACCATGTTGACATCACATGAAAAAGCAGCCTGGAACTCATTCCAAGAAGTCACTGCACACTTTTTGGGCAACAACAAAAGAGCGGATTATGTTAGAATTGTCAAAAATTTGATAAGCAATTATAAAAAAATTGGGGCAAACATGTCACTAAAAATGCATTTTCTGCATTCCCACTTGGACTTTTTTCCGCCTAACTTAGGTGAGCTTAGCGATGAACATGGAGAACGATTTCACCAACAATTAAAATCTATGGAGCGACGCTATCAGGGTTTCTGGAATCAAAACATGATGGGCGATTACATATGGAGTCTCATACGAGAATCTGATTCCAATACCGACAGCAGAAAGAAACGATACTTGAATCATTTTTAAAAAATATCATCGATGTTAGCAAACTCATATTTAAAACGTAAATATCGTGTTATATTTTAAGAAACAAATAGTAAATTATATTTTTAATAAACATTAATATACATATATAATTAATTTCTTGTTTTATGACTGTTTATCTATATATGGGGGCCAGACAACGGTCATAGCCACCGAAAATCGTATATACTGTGAGTATAACATCGCCTAATTCGGTCGTTCTTGCATTAATTATGAACCTTTTATATATTTATGTGATTCTTAAATCAAAAGGCCAGAAAAATAAGTTCGGGCGGCATTCCCGGTGCTCTAAAGACCGAATTTCGTAGAACATTCAGTAAAAAAATAGTCAATGTCGACAAAAACATATTTAGCTATAAGATGTTGTTATTTCGTTGTCTCTTCATCGATTTTAAAGATTCATATCTTAAATGACGCCCAATTAATGCAACTATGTAAAAGTAAAGAAGATAAAAGCGAAATAATTTTTTTTCGACTTTTCCTCGAATTTTAAAGTAAAAAAATCGTAAAAAATACCGCACAAAATATCATCATTTTCTAAATTCAAAATTAAAAAGCTGCAAAACTAGTAATTTAAACTTAATAAAGTATATGTATGATTAATAGATCCATTCATTAGCTTTCGAAAAATGTAAATTATTTGAAAATCGGCTGTAAGATTCTCGAGTAATGCTAAAATCTCCAGTCTCGCCTCTGAAAAAAAGCTAAAAAAAAAATACCAGATTTCAAAAAATTTTTAAAAAAAAGTCTCACCATAGAAAAAATTTTAAAGTGGTTTTCCGTCATCTGGGGCACCATATGTATCAGAAAAAGTAGGTCTGATCAAATATACAATTTGTGTGTTGCCTAGTGTTATCGATAGTTTCAACAAACAACAGTTAAAACTATCGACAAATTGCGTTAGGTAAATAAATATTAATTGTGGGACAAAGGTGTGGCTATAAATTGTTATTAAATTTGTATTTAATATAAGTTTACATTTTTTTTTAATATATAATGTAACACAAATTCAGTATTTTATACAGTTCCTGAGATATTCGCCTTCATATAGATAGACGAACAGACAGCTGATTAATTCGCTTATTTATGATATTTATTTATTTATTTATATATATTTTTAGTTTTCGCAATAATTTAACCTGCTTTTTATTAATTTGTAATGAATAATAAAAGAGCTTGGTTTTAAAGTTTTTCATAGCGATGTCATATTATCGATAGTTTCAACAAACAACAGTTAAAACTATCGACAAATTTCGTTAGGTAATTAAATTATAATTATGGGACAAAGGTGACAATCATGTGTATATTGTGGCTATAAATTGTTATTAAATTTGTATTTAATATAAGTTTACATTTTTTTTTAATATATAATATAACAAAAATTCAGTATTTTATACAGTTCCTGAGATATTCGCCTTCATATAGATAGACGAACAGACAGCTGATTAATTCGATTATTTATGATATTTATTTATTTATTTATAAATATATTATTTATATGTTAGGTAAAAAAGGCAATGATTTCGACTTATTATAGTAGTTGTATACAATATACCAGGGATCGGAAATTATAGTTCATTTAAAAAACAAATCAAACCTGTATTAAATTATCTAGATGTATGGAAAATCATAGATATATTAAATCGGGATACAATTTCCTACAGAATAAACTTTTATTTTTTAAATGAATTTTTAAATTTAAAAAGTTGTGAAATAATAAATAAATTGAAGTTTTTATTTTAAAATGATAAAATACCTTTTACTTTATAGCTATTAAAATACAAATTGATAATAATGACTTTGATGTATTTTTTAATTACGAAATTTACAAAAAAGTAATTAAATTTAAACTTAAGCTAAAAATCAAGAAAACTTCCTATTTTTTTAAATTTTATAATAAAAAATAATAATAATTATTTTAATGTATTTTTCAATTAAGAAAATTGTGAAATAATAAAATATAAATTTGTATTTAATAATCATAAAATACGTCAAATTTCTCCACTATTAAAATAAAAATTAATAATTCAAATTATTTAGCAACTTTTAATTGAAAAGTAAATATTAAAGCTATTCTTCAAATTTTAATTTTAAAAAATAGAAATATAAAAATTAATGTACTTTTAATACGGCAAATCTGTAAAATCGATCTAGTTGCATCTATATCATATATATCTAGGACTTAACTGGCTTGGAGATACCTTCTTAATAATTTTTTTGGATCTCTGGAGAACTAGCCCAAATTTCCAGAACATTACAATAGTAAACTTCCGTTCAGTCAACTGATTTTTTTTTTTTTTACTTTTTATACTCATGATATCATAAAAATGATGTTCAGAATGTTCTATCTTGAAAAAAAAAAATAATATATATTTTGTTAGTTTGAAATGTGCAATATCAAAAAGTTTACACTTAATACAATAATAATGATCATGTTGTCAGTACTTATATAGAGTATGTATATACATCAAGTTCGATTTCGAATTTCGTTTAACAAGCATACATATATTGTTTTTTTTTTTTTTGTTTGTTTTTTCGCTCTCTTGTAACATTTCATTAATTTCAGCCGCTTAAATTGTCATGTTCAGTTGGCATTTGTTTACAATTAACAAAAAGGGAGCCTTGTCCACAATTCGCTTAATGAATATTCGCACATTAACGGCATTCGCAGCATTTGCATGGCTATTGCTGTCTCTTTTCGTTGCGGCTATGCCTGTCTCTGTCATTGGCTCTATCTTTGTCTCAACGCATTTGCCGCGCTAATGGCAAAAACAATAAATTTTCAGACAACACACACACACACACACACACACGCTCCCCAGCTGATACATCCTTTTGCCAACGCTGTTGATATCCTTTTGATCCTTTTTTTGTAAATGACTTTCAGCATTTAAAATGCGGCAAAATGAATTGGCGGCGATTCCCCAAACAGCGACCGTTGCCCGCGCCGAGGAGAGCCGTGGCCGCTTTAGTTTAATTATTTGCGCAGCCCAAGAATTTGGCGGGAAAAACAAAATGCGAAAAAAGAAAAATACCAAGTGAAAATAAAAATAATAAATAATAATAACAGTTAATGCGATGCGCCAAGTGTTGAGGGCGCACTGTGTTCGCCCCCTGCTTGCGGCATGGGTGCAAAGGGCGTGCCACGTTGTTGCATATGTGTCAATTAATTATAAAAAACAAGAAAGCAAAGTCTATCTGCGGCATGCCATAGCTAAATACCCTTGCAATGGTCTCGAAAAAAAATTGCAATATTTTTGCCGATCGCTCCTATGGGAGCTATATGTTATAGTCGTTCGATTTTGTACAAATTTTATTAGATTACACTAGGCAACACACAAATTGTATATTTGATCAAACCTACTTTTTCTGATACATATGGTGCCCCAGATGACGAAAAACCACTTTAAAATTTTTTCTATGGTAAGACTTTTTTTTAAAAAATTTTTGAAATCTGGTATTTTTTTTTTAGCTTTTTTTCAGAGGCAAGCCTACAGACTTAAGCATTACTCGAGAATATTACAGCCGATTTTCAAATGCTTTACGTTTTCTGAAAGCTAATGAAAGGGCCTATTAATTATACATATACTTTATTAAGTTTAAATTACTAGTTTTGCAGCTATTTAATTTTGAATTTAGAAAATGATGATATGTATCAGAAAAAGTAGGTTAAATATACAAAAAAAAAGCTAAATTTTGTTACCTAGTGTTATCAAAGGCATTTTGAAACTTTGAATTGGTAAGTTTGGTTAAGATATCACCAAAAACCAAAATGTTGCTCAAGAAAAACTTATTTTCGACCGATTTTCAGATTGTTTATTCCATAGTACCACATCGATCGGGCAAGTTTCATTTTTAATATCATGAAGAAATAAATGTTCTTAAAAATGCACTGTTCCCGTTCGTTCCGGCCAATCCGGCTGAATTAAACACAAAGACTAATTGCAACAACAAGACGCATCTGTGCGGAATTTTTATGAAGACAGCTCATAAATAAAGCCAAAATCAGACGGACGACTAAAACTGATTCAGCTCAGAATATATTTATATACTGTTTGGAATCGAGGATGTCCTCTTGTATGCATTACACATTTTGCGACAAAATTATAATACTCTCTTGGTAAGGGTAAACCAAGCCAGATTGCAATTAAACGAGTTTAAAGTTACGACCATACAATATTCTATGCAAAAGATCTTCAAGTCTTTTAAACAATATTTAAAGCAAAGTTACATAACACCGTGTTTTTTAAACTGCGCCAAAAAGTATGCCACACATTTTTCGGTGAATTTGATTTACATGTGATATTGAGAACATGCCTAAATAATTGCAATTATTGGCTGACAAACAATGCATCATAATTTTTAATATTTTAAACTTTCGTTTCAAAAATCAACTAATCACAATTGAAGTGAAGTTACATCTTTATTTTTGTTTATTTCTTTAAACATTATATTTATCAGCTAAGACATATGTTTGCATATGCTTAATTTAATGTTATAAATACTTATGAAAGCTCGGGATATACCCGTTGCAACGATTGCTACAGGATATTAAAAATACCCGCATTTATTTAAAAGGCCACACAGAGGCTGCAAAGTGCTGAAACTGAAGCAACTGAGCTTCAGTTGAGGCTTATAAACTATACAGAGGCCAAGAGGCACATACACTATACACACACACACACACACACACACACATACATTTCCATAATATAACGTTAATCATGTTGACGCGCCTCAGTCGCAGCTGCCCCGCTTAAATGTAAACAAAAACAACATGAAAAAAATTGCTGGCAACAAAGGCGAAGTTCGTTGAGGCCGCCTTGAGATATTCCCACAATTAATTTAATGCTCGGCGCGTTTCTGGGGCGCCTCCATGTTGCATGTGTGTGTGTGTGTGTGTGTGTGTGATAAAGAACAATTCTGTGCATCTGTGTGCGTGCTTTTATTATGGGCATCCTTTAATCGCAGAAACAAACAAAACAGAGGAGCTTCTAAACGTTTTCGATTGTTGAATAATATCCATACAATTTTTGTTAATTTATCAAAAAAAAACCCCAAATAATTAAACTACAGCCCATACGCTATGAATTTAGTAAGTTGAGAGAAAAACTGATAATGCAATTAAGGGCAAAATTGTTTATATAACATCGGCTTATATTAATTATTTACATTTAAAAGTTAAAAACAAAAATTTACTATAACCTTCCCTAAAAAAAATCCTGCGTCTGATTGTCATTGTCATTGTGATATTCGCAATTCAATCAAAAAGAGATTAATAAATAAATTTTGATTTAACTTTTGGAACTAGACCTGCTCTGCTGTATATTGATTTTAATTTTCAAAAATTTAATTTTTAATTTCTATTTTTTTACTGTTATTTAAAATTAAATGTTTCCCACAAAAAAAAAAAAAAAAAAAAAAATAGAAATAGAAATAGAAATTAAAAATAATTTCTATACTTTTAGATAAATCAAATTATTTTTAAATGAAATCCATAAAAACAAATGTAACATACTCTTGGGCGCAGCCAAAAATCAAATATTCTTTGCTCTCTTATAAGTTATGAAAATAAAGAGAATGTGAATCTCAGAACACACCTGAACAGATTTAATTGCGAAAATATAAAATAAAAAAGATTCTCAGATAGCATGGACAAAAATCAAGTGCTTGCACTTCTTTTCTGGCTAAATGCCATGCTAATAAGAAATTCCAAGAAAATAAATCTTATATTTTAATCTGCGAACAATTTGCTGACAAGCAAACATTTCTTTTACTCGTGTCTAGTTATATACGAATGAAAAACTTGTTTTAATCCTGCAATTTTCTTTCATATAAACGTATATTTCTTCTATACATCCATGAATAGATGGTATGTGCGTTCGTGACGTCACATTGGGAAACAGAATAATCATTTGGCTGCCCCTTCAAGTATGCAATGCAATGCGACATGTACATAAATAGGGCGGCCAGACGGCAGACGGCAGACAACGCCAACAACAAAACGACAGTCGAAGTAGCAGTAGCAGTAGCAGGAGCAGGAACAGCAGCAAGGATATAGGCCATCGTCAGCCAACAAAGCAAACAAGCAACCAAGCAAAAAGAAAACAAATACAAGCAACAACAACAAGCGGCAGGAGGAGGAAAAGATGACCAAGGACTAGATGTGATACAGTGTGAGGAAGGAGTAATAGAATAGAAAAAACAAAAAGGACCACAGCAATGCTGCACTGATGGCCTTTGAAAGACAAGCAACGACCCGCCTTCAAGTCCTAGCTAAGCACCTGCCCGGTCAACAACCGGAGCATTGTACCCGCCCAGCCCCCAAGGATTTGGAACTTGGAACAGGACAGATCCACACATTGATTATAACTGATGTGCAACAAAAAAAAACAAAAAAAACATGCAGCAAAATAACAACAATAAAAGCTGTATTAACTGCAGTTTGTCAATGACATTGTCTAATTTGAACTTTGGGTTTTTTCCATAAATAAATAAGATTTTTTCTGTATACAAAAAAATATATGATCTTATATGATCTATATATGAATAACTTATCAAAAAAATATGTAACCAAAACTTAACTTCCCAAATATACCCTCACAAAAATACAAATATATATACATTTCTATATTGGAATCATAGCTTCGTAAATCGGCTGATCAATTTTCAGTAGTATATAGACAGAAGTTTCATATATTTTATATTAAATAAAATTGCTCTGCTTATTTTTTGGGAAGCTTTGAGTAACTTGATTTTAAATTGAAACTGGTTTCATAATTCCAATTTGACTTGAAACATTTATTGTAATTGTAAATTCTTCAACGTGATGTAAGATAAATGGTAAAAATTAGTGTAATATAGTCAAAAATACCCGACTAGGCTACACCCTGTACCCTGGCCAAAATCGTAGATATTCACACACATCTTTAAGTAAGACGGTGCAAAATTTAAACACTAAAAGTCATGCAAAATTATCCGTCAGTTATCTTTAATTGCAAATTGCTTTAAAAATGTAGTTTAACTACAATGTAGAGTCAATTCTATTAGAATTCATATGGAAATTTCTCGGTTGCTTCTATGCTGTGTTATAAATTCTGGTTCAACGTTTTGCAAACTGAATTCCAAAATAAAGGGGAAAAAAAAACAGAAATAAAACTCTAATTGATTTTATAGCTGCGTTCGTCTGAGTCCATAGTCCACTTTATTGTGTCAACTTTAGCACGGCTCTGTATTTTACAATATTTTTTATTTTATTTATTTATTTATTTTTTTTTTTTTTTTGGCAACGTCTCCTCTCTATATTTGTTCCTGCTCCAGTCCCAGTCTGTGGCTCTCTGATGCGAGTCGCTTTTATTAGCCTTTGTGTATGCAACAGAATTTTTTGTTGTCCTGTGCATTCCTGCACCTTCATGTTGTTGTCATTTGGCGTTGCCGGCTGTTGTTGTTATTGTCATAGTGTTGCCATAACCTGCCTTATGCCATTTCGCTTTTTTACCAACCAACTGCACTAGTTTTTATATTCTACATTCGTATTTGGTAAGAGAGTTCATTGGTTTTATATGCCAGCTTCGAAAGCTTTAAAACTGAACATAGTAACTACCTAATATTCGTGTCCCTGTTATCAAATGTTAAAAGTGCAGACAGTAAACAAATCTATATTATTTAAATTATATATAAACATTAATTTAACCCGGCGTGCGTTGCTACGATTCGTTGCTGCTCCAAAAAAGGAAAATAAAGGAAACTAATAATATTTGAGATTTTTATATAATTTTAAAATGCATTTTCAACCCACTTCCCGATATATTTTTAAAAAATTTTTCCACAGTGCCAAGCTATGATATAATAGTAAGGCTACAGTAAAAATTTAAGGTTTCTATATTCTACCGTGTAGCCAATCAGTCAGTCAGTTGGTCAGCTTGAACAGCTTTATATATATAAAAGAATTTAAATAATCTGGATTTATTTTATAAATATATTCTTAATTGTAAAACAAAAATGTTTTGTCTGTTTCAGAACCAAAAACCTTGCCACAACTAGAGTATATCACAGTCGGAATCTTGCAATTGCAGCATTTCAACTTGTTTATCTATACTTTTATTTTTTTTTTATTTTTTTTTTGTCTTTTACACATATGTTTGGGGGTGTGTGTGTGTGTGTGTGTGTCTGAAATATAAATATGTTCCACGGCTTTACGCCATTTTTATACACACAGACCGCTTACCACATTGCTCCTATCCCTGCCCCATCCGGGCCACCCCTTTCGTCAGCCCGCGTTTCGTCTTTTAGCCCATTGAATGCTCGCCTGGACTGCGACTTCTCTATTTTTTTCGGCTTTGTCGCGTCGTATGTTTTCTATGTGTTTGTGTTATGCAGTTGACGTGTGCTTATTTTCTATTCCGCTCCATATGTCACGCCAGTTTTCAGTTCTTGTTGCCATACACACACACACACACATATATATATATATATATTTATTTATATATACATCTATACACACATAGAGTAAGCAAGCGGCGCTTTGTAGTTGCGCCATTCGCTTTTCATTTCATTTTCATTCTTTAGCGGGTTTTATACATGTTGAAGTGGGCATAACCAATAAGTAAATCCGTTTGTTACGATGTAAATCAATTTGCATAGAGTAAACATAGTACTAGTTGGGTAGCTACACTTTAGCAAAGCTGCATAAATACTCTATATACCAATAAAACATATATTTATCACTATATTCCCTTGCTTTGCAGCTTAAAAAATATATATATATAAATATCTGAAAAAATATATTGACAATTTTCAAGTGTTAAATCAAATGTAAAAATTTAATTTTAGTTTCGAATACATTATAAGTAAAATATACGGGGAATCTAATAATCTAACCATCTAGTGTTTATATTAAAATACACTCAGGAAGAACACTGTAGCTTAAATTTAATGTACAAAAATATTTCGTTATCTTTTTATAAATACACTTCGATTACTATGACCAAGAGTAATCACTTATCGAAAATGATTCGATTAATGATTATTATAATAGCGAGCTTGAATATTTCACTCCAGTAAATTGATCAAAAGAACAAACATTAAATTTACATACTTAATCATCAAATTAGTATATAAACTAAGTTTACTTCAAAGTAACTGCAAAAATGGTTCAGCGATTAGTTTTGCTAATATTCAAATAATTAAGTAAAATTTTTGTTTAACGAATTGCAATTATTTGAGATTTATTTCATTTCATTTGATGTATTATAATTTAATTAATTTAATTAAACATACTGCATAAAGCGTCAGAAAATCGAGTGAACTTCAAATATTGTAACATCCTTAATTTTAAAAGTTCACTTACTCTTCTTGATCCATTATCCTTAATTAAATTTGGACAAAATTAAATAAATAAACCTTCCCCACCATGTTAGAGATTGCGCTTTGTTTCATACTTTCCTCTATTTATAATTTTTCTGCATTTTATAATAATTCCAAAACATTCTTTCACCCTAGCAAGTATTATTTTTCTTCTTTTGATTTATATTTTAATTTATAATATATATATTTTTTTTTTTATTATTGTCAAGAATCAGCCTTCTTAATGGACTATAACATGACATTTTAAATATTAAAAAACAATCACGTTTCATGGGAAGCTTATTAAATTTTTTTTAACCATTAAATTTACGGTTTTTTTATTTTTTTAACTATTATTATATTCTATTCATCCTATGACTAATTTTCTTATATTTAATTTAAGAATAGAGACAGAATGCCGAATGGGAAAAAAATATTTCCCTAAATGTCACAGTGTCAATTTCAATCCATTCTTAAAATTTATTTAATAATTTATTAATGTATGATTTCAAAATAGATTAATTAATTAAAATTCTCAAATCTCGATAAAAAATCTCAATCAACAGAAATCTTACATATTTTCCTTCTTGCAGAGCTTTCAAAATTTTTTTTAAATATCCCAAAAACTTAACATTTCAAAAGTAGTAGTGTATTAAAACATCGTTGTTTTTTTTTTTTTTTTTGTTTTTTTTTTGCTTGGCCTGTGAATTTGCAGCATTGTTAGAGTATGTGTGTGTGTGTGTGTGTGTTTGTGTGTGCTTGTGAAGTTTTGTTGTATAAATTGCGTTGGGAATAAGAATTGAGTTCTAAAGAGATTTAATGGCGTACGCCATCTCGCTTCCTCCAGCAATATCTCTGCTTTCAGCTACAAGCTACCAGTTCCCAGTTCCCACAGTTCCCACAGTTCCCACAGTTCCCAGCTCCCAGCTGCCAGATCTCTGCTCCATTGTTGGCCGAAAAAGAAATCCAACAAGAACAACACCAACAGCATTCGACTGGTTGCCTTTTAAGCTTGCAAGGCTCATATGCACAGTTTCTTGGCATTTTCTTTTTTTTTTTTTCTATTTTTCATTTTTCTTTTTTTTTTCTTAATTTTTTTTTTTTTGTTTGCTCATGTTCAGCGGCGTTGCAATGGCAAAATGGACTTTAAAGCATTTTGGCTTTGTCAATTTTGCATTTCCGTTCATTTGGACCAAAGCCAGCCCTTGAGCACAGTTTTTGTGTTATTAATGAAGACAGCATTCCATATAGGAAACTCTCTTTATCTACATATATGTATATGTATATATTGATCAAATAGGAGTAGATGTGTGCGTTTGCAACGGAAGTGACAACTAGGCATAGCTTAATTTGGCCATTTCAAATGGACAATGACTGGGAAATGTATTGCAAATTCTGCAACGGAAAATACGTATAAAATAAAAAAAAAAATATCCAATCGAATTTATACGTAAACAAAATGAGCATTGAAACAAACATAATCGAACGTATTAAATAAAAAAAATCCAATCGAATTTATTATTAAACAAAATGAGCATTGAAACATTATCGAATTAGCAGAAAACTTAAATAATTTTCTGTTTAATAAAATTTAATAAAAGGCTGCAAGTAAAGTTAACAAACAGATATAAATTATATAATATTATATTGTATATATATGTTCCTGAATATATATATAAGTTTTTGATCAGAGACCATCTGTAGGCTCCAAAAAAACAAAATAAAATTTCCTATGGCAATTCAATTGAAAATATCTATGCTACTTTTAAATACATTTTTTTATAATGAAAACACAACAATTTTATAATAATTTTTTAATAAATATCTGGCTTTGCTATAAGCCAACAAAATAAATATTTCTTTTTACGCTGCCAACTGATATTATTAAAAATAAAAAGCGCTTTATTAGAAAACATATTTTGATGATTTAATACCAAATGTATTTATGTTTAAAAATATGTTCGTGTTCTGTTTGTGAACATATTTATTGAAATACATATGCTTTCATTGAGTTTAGTTTTAAATAAACAATTAAAATTCGCAAAATTCGTTGCAAATTGAAAATATGTATATAAAAATCGTATCAAAAAACTATTATGGATTAATGTGCATTAATAAAATGAAAGCTGAGCATGAGGGAGCACTTTCTGTAGATGTGCCATTACGCTTGGTTGCTCCACTGCAACAATTACCCATATACATATATACATATACATACATACATATATGTATATTTTACACATATGTATATGTATATTTATGTACGTGTGCTCATCATAGAAATGTATCTCTTGGCAGCTGTTTAAAACTAGCTGCAATCCGTTCAACGAACTCCTCACGAGGTCGCAAACACACGGTAAAAGTCGGAACATTGGCCGAGCCAGGCATTGGATGAGCAGGAGAGGTGTAGGGTTACAGTGCACTATGGGAAATTCTTATTATTTTTAGGAATCGCAAATAAGCGTTGTGTATTCAAAAAATCTAGCCTAAAAAAAATTTAATTGTTCAGCGGGAAAATGATTGAGAAGATATTCAAAGCCAATTTTATTATTAAACATTAAAAATAAAAATACTTTACAATAATTTGTATATACAACTTTAATATAAATTGTTGGCAAATAATTTTTATTAACAAAAAAACAAAGTAATTAATAAATAAAAAACCATAAATAATTCTTACCCATAATTTTTATACATAAAATGATAAAAATTACGATCCCAAGAATACATTAATAGCTCAAAAAATAAACGAACTCTTTTTCGACACTATAATATAGATTTAAACAGTTTTTTGTTAAACAATTTTTATTTGCTCATGGCAGACATTAAGGTCATTTTGGTTAGAATGGAAATATTGCCAAAAAAAAAAATTAAAATAGTTTTATGTAACAAATTCAAATATAAAAACGGTGACTCCATAACATGTCTACAATATTTTCTCATATGTGGCAAATCGTGACAAATTCTGAGAACTCTATTCAAACAATAAATTTGTTGGATCAATTTTTTTACCTACAAAAACAAAAACAACAGATAAACTCGTTAGATGTTAACAATACAGATTTACCAATACAAAGTATAAGCCACACTAGCTAAAATTCATCAGAAATATTATCAGAAAATCTTGTTTGCTTAAAGATTAATGATCCTTTGCTTTAAAAAAATATAATATAATTAACAGCAGCACGTTCATTGACGCGTAACAGCTGCTTTAACAGCTGCTAACTTAACAGTGGGCGCGAATGTTAAAGTGTTTGATATTAAAAAAAATATTATAAATTCGAAATTATGAATTTTTATTTTTTGAATTTGTTTGCTTAAAGATTAATGATCCTTTACTTTAAAAAAATAGAATATAATTAACATCAGCACTTTCTAAGGCATAAAACAGCTGCTTTAACAGCTGCTAACTTAACAGTGGGCGCGAATGTTAAAGTGTTTGGTATTAACATTAACATTATAAATTTGAATTATAGAATTTTTATCCAAAAAATTGACAAAATTGCCCATAGTGCAGTGAGAGGGTGCAACTACTTACATACACTTTGGAAGCTGCTGGGGTAATATGAAAATTGCCCTGGTTGTTAACCCTATTTGCAGTTGCTTTTGTGCCATAAACACAGCAGGCCTTCCTCTACACACCGCCCCTCCACCCCACCACTACCAATCCCTTTGCCCCTAGCTGTTGTTACTCTTACTCTTGCTGTTGTTGTAACTGTTGTTTATGTTGATTTCGTATCATCAGAGATTTTAGCTAGATGGTAGACAGGCTGGCAGGCAGGCCTAGGCCACATATAAGGGGGGTTTACTCGTATATATGGCAAATATGCTGATTATGTGGCGCCCAGAGGAAGACCCAAAAGCAATTGCAAGCCAAGCACAAAAAGATAGACTAGACCAGGCCAAACCAGATAACAGTTGCTTGCTGGGTTCGTTGACAGTCTCTGCGCCTGCCACAGCAACTGCCACTGCAACTGCAACTGCCACTGCAACTGCAACTACCACTGCCACTGCCACTGCAACTGCAATTGCAACAGCACCTGCAATTGCAACTGCAACAGCCTTCATAGGCGTGCTCTTAAGAACAGATGGTTTAAGTGAGAATACAGACGCCTTCATTGCCAGGTATTATTTTTGGCCAGCGGCGTGTAAATCATTTTGTATGCATTAAATCGTCTTTCACACAACAGTGAGACTCTCTCAGTTCTTGTAGTAACATCCATAATATCAAACCCCGCGTACTAACCATCCATATCATGTCCAGTTGCAGCATTTTGTTTAACTTTGTTTGTGTTTGCATATCCTTGCAAAAGGTATAAAATTTGAGTCATCAAATGTGTAACGCATTGAAAGAGGTGTTCCTAACTAAATAAAATATAAATTTATTATCGCAGATCAACATCCATTTAAATCTGTTTGTTTAGCAATGAAAACTCTTATATTCTTGCAATTTTATTCAGATATTTCGCTTTCCTGTAAACTGAACGTACACTCAAAAAAAAGTGTACATCCAATTGTGGAAAACTGACGTCAGTGGTTGGAAAAACAGGATAAAAATAGCTCCATAGAAATTTTTCTATGTCATGTAGATTTTATTACCACAAAGTGAAGAAAATGTTGCTTAAATGTTGAAATTTTCTGCCATGATCGAATTTATTACGATAACTCTTGGAAACTTTTTCTACGGAACATGGAAAAATCTATAATTTGATTGCCATAATAAAAAAAATCCGTTATTTTTTTAAATTTAAATAAAAAAATTACTTTACTTTGGTTAAAGAAATAAGTCAACATATTTTGTAAAAATTTATATTGAGCATAGAAAATTTTCTGCAGGTTATTGAATTTTATATTCATTTCATAGAACACCTGGATTTCATATTGTAGAAAATCCATACTTCCGATTATAAACCCATAATTTTTTTCGTTTATTCATATCATAGAAAATATATTCGTACTGTGGAAATTTTCACTTCTTTGTAGAGATTTATACTCTGTTTGTAGAATTTTATTTTATTTTTTTTATCGAAAGTGTTTCTATACTTAAAAAAATTTCTTTTTTCTTAGTGTACTTTTATCAAATAATTAAACAATTGTCATCATGTTATAAGCAATTGAATTAAATTATTTTTACCTTCTAAAAATAAATACCGGTATTAAATTACATGTTGAATATAATATGTGTATATAATAAACATAATAAAATTTCTAGGAAAAAAATATACTTCCCATCTTTAATCATTTTTTTATTCTTTATTCATTAATATATAAAAGTTTACCTCATAGCGTGTCATGCACCAAGGGTCAAAGAAAAGATGTCAAAAATTTTAATTCTATATTTAAGTAGTAAATCAATTTAAATGCCAAACTCTGATCAAAACGCTATTCTGCATAAAATTCGAATGAATTTTGACCAAGTTATGGTTGTATGAGGTCAGAAAGTACCCAAGAAAGCGGTAATAATTTTTAGTTTTAGATTTGAATGGGATATCACTTTTGAGATCACACCAGAATCAAAGCACTTTTCCGAATTAAAATTTGATGTATAAACTCCCTCAGGATACGCCCTTTACTGCTTGTTTCTATTAAGTTTAGCTTGAGGTGTTTATAAAAATTTTAAATAATGATTAAATCATCTCCAGTTCAAAAAGGATCCTATGACTATTTAACAGAACACAAAATTTAAGCATGCATTTCCTGTTGAAAAAACGCTTTACCCAAAATAACATGCGATGGGAAAATTCCTGGATATCTCCGGCACATTCAACAATATGTCAACGGAAGCAATAATGCGAATCCTAAGAGCTGCATCCTCCTGAATATCCTTCTGAATTTACATCCTGTTGAGCTGTAGAAAAATGCAATGCCGAATGGGAAACTACACTTTAATTCGGGTGCGCAGAATTTTTAAACAGGGTATGTCACTTTGTGCTAAAATATAAAACAAGAGCTAAAAGCTGACTGAAAATTGAAGAGGGTTTGCGTTGGGGAAGTGGTGCGGTGGTGCGATGATGGCATGTGGTGCACTGTTGAGTGGTTGTGGCAGCCCGTAGCCAGCTTTATATGAGCATATTGGTTACCATTGCATTAAAAACAAGCAACAAAGTTGGCTCAAATGCATTTCAGTTAATAAGAAACATGTATCGCATGTAATGTTGGCACAACAACACAAATTTTAGTTAGTAAAAACATATTGACATACCTAGATATGAATAAATTAATTTATTTATTTTTTTACTTATTTTTGTCTAGTTTTCGTTAAAAAAATATATTTAACAAACTTAACTTGAACTAAAACCAGATAAATACATTAAATAAAAAGTAACACAACTTAACTAGAAGCGTACGCAATGTGTTGCATACTTGCAGGCGCTATTTGTTACACACCTTTCACCTAAAATTCTCAGCCACCCTTAGCTGACAGTATTTAAGACATAAGCCTTTCGATTCATTCAAATTTTTGGTTGCAGAATAATTTTGTGTTCTAAAATAAAGTAAATGCAAATAAAAATTTCTCACATTAAGCACAAATAAAATTTCCACAAAATTATACAAAAGAAATGAGTTAGAATTAGTGACAATAAAATAACCGTTCATAATTTAATATTAAATATTTAAAACAAAAAGCTAATGATGACCAAAATATTGTAGTAGAACAGCAACCTTGGAAAATCCCTTTATATCCCTTGAAATCAAGAAAAAACGTTCAGAACAAACAAATTTTTAATATATTTAGATAAAATATTTACAAATCTCAATGCATATGAAATATTTTAATTTTATATACAATAAGTAATGATATAGCAAAATTGAAGGACACGATAACACGCATGTCTATCCATAAGTAAAGTGAAATTCCACATTTTCAAAAAAAATATTACAGACTTTAAAAAATCTCTAGCCTAAAAATAACATAACAATTTTCCATCTTTTCCTTCCTTTACATTCATTCATTGTAGAAATAATGAAGTTAATTAAATTTAATTAAGTTTTCCTTTAATTTCCACTATTGTGTTAGATGTCGAGGACTTTAAATCAGCCGAATTTTGATTTAATTTACTATCTAAAACAAATCAAGCTCAATTCTACAAATTGTTGCCAAGCAGATCTGCAATAAAAAAAATAAAATAAAATAAAATAAAATAAAATATACCTTGAATCATTTGTCTTTCCAGCTGCTCTTTATTATCGCAGTCATCACTTTGACACCTTTCCAGCAAACTTACCATGCCCCAAGCGGCTTTCAGTTCTCAGTTCTTCATTCAGCTTCGGCTTAAAAGGCACTTTAATAAAGACAAATGCAAAACTGTTCCCAACGACGACATTTGACCTGCTCGTTCAGCTTCAACTTTATTAATGTTTGCCCAAATATAAAATATCAAAAAAAAAATTTAAGTTAAAAAACAGCAACAACAAAATGGAAGCCCAAACATTTGCGGCTGCTTCATTTTGGTGTCAACTGCTGGCTAATTTGTCTCCAAGGAAATCAGCTGTGGGCTGTGCTGGACAGTAAAAAGAACAAAAAAAAAAAAAGCTAAAAAAAAAAACATTTTATTATGTTTGTTTTGAATATGTTTTCCATGTGGCAAGCCAGCAAAGAGGTGGGGCAAAGCACGAGGATGCCACTGACAATTATAATGGCCACCCAGCGGCCAAGGCGACAAATATTAAATATTCAAAAGTGAAATTTTCTAAATATTTACGAGTATATAAACTATTATAAAGTGAAAAGGTTCAGCATAAAAGTGAACTCAAAAATGGTCTCAACATTATAAAAAAAAAAAAAATTGTTTTTACTATTTTGAAAATTCTAAAAAGCCTTAAAAAACGACATAAACAAACTTATGCATTATTTTATAGTCTTAAGGATTATAATTTTCAGAGATGCTGTTTTACGATTTATACACATTAAAAATCAAAAATCATATTTGGGAATTTATTTATATTATTTGTAATTTTGTATTTAAGTATGTATTAAGATAAAACTAGAATTTATCTATAGAATATATACTGCAAGTTTTTATCTGTTCCCTACAATATTTATCAAACAGATGTTTTAAATAATAATTTTTGAAGATCAAGTCTTTTTTCATTTTAGTTTAAGATGGAAACTTTAAGGAATTTTAAATAAAATACACTATAGCTATTGAATTTTATGCCCATTGTATAAGGATAATTCCATTGAACTAAAGAGTTTTTTTTATTATTGTTTAATTGTAGTTTTGCGACTTTTTTTATTTTTCTTTTTTTTGCAGTAGTTTATTTTTTGTTTATTAATTTTGATGGCAGTGTAGTTTTATTTCAGCCTGGATAATTGTGTGTATGTGAGTGTGTGTGTGTGTGTGTGTGTTGATATAGTATAACCACAAAATGACCGGACACACACAAATCGCATTTCCATTGTTGTTGCTTCAATTTTGCATATAATTCAAATAGTTTCGCCCTTAAAATTGTTTGCCATTTGCACAGACATTTTTTTATATATATGTATTAAATTTATTTAAATTGTGTGTGTGTGTGTGCGTGTGTGTGTGTGTGTTGTTCATATGCATGTTTTATAGCACATATATGAGTGGGTTTTTGGTTTACGAGCATTTTGAATTAGCTGAGCACACACAGCCATTAACAGTTTTTAATGCCTTTGACTACTGTTACTCTTGACGTTATTATTATTTTTGTTGTTGCCTTTTAAGTGCAATTTTTTAATTCTGTTGAGATTAAACGGCATTTCACAGTATGTACTCGTTAAAATGCATATGCTGGCAAACTAACAGAAATTATTAATGTTTTTCTAACAACTCTATCTATCTCACTTGTTTTTTCTCTGTCTCATTCTTACTCGCTCTTTTAATGGACTTAGATCAGGCCATATTTTGCCTACAGATATATGTTATATATCGGCAGGATTACCTTATAATATTTTAGCTACAATCGTTGCAAATATAAACGTATAAAATTCAGCATTTGCATATAGCATATTTTTGGAAAAAATCTAACTTTTTTTTAAACATTTAGCATTATTATTCAGCATATTCTTAAAAAGAAATTAAACATTTTGTTTTAGAATTCTTTAAGTAAGACAGACTACTGTTATTTCACTATTAATTTAATGACTCAAATATTTTTAATACAAGTTTTATATGATCATCTACATAATACTCTGTTTTTTTTTTTTAAATTAAATCAAACCTATTAAACAGTTTCTTTAATTTATTTCTCATACAGAATATCTTAGATATATATATATATAACTAATTAACGTTAATTTGTATTTAATTTCAATGAGTAAGGGCTATGAATTTTTGTATAATTTAAATAAATAAAATGGTTTTTTTGCATAAATGTGAGCTTGTCCAATTTAATCCTGACTACGGGGTATCTAATGCTCGCACACTCTCTACTTAAGCACACTTAGCTGTCTTGTATTGTGTTTTAAGTATTTTCGGGCTACACACCTTACTCATACCCTCTTCAGAGTGATTCCAAGTCGAATAAACAATACCCTTTCCACTTTTTTCTTCTGCTGTCTGGCTGTGGCGTGTTGAGTGCCTAATAAAATCATAAAATAGCAGGTGTTTAGCATGCCCCAAAACGCCCAAGAGGACACACATAAACACACACACACACACACACACACACACACACACACATACACACACATACATAGTGAGTGTGAGCCCATTTATAAATGGCCGCCTGGCGTCAAATTTGATATTATTAATAACCCTTTTTCTAAATGAAATTTTGTGGCAAACATTTCGCTTGTCATTTTGCCAGGAAACGAAATGACACAAGTACATCACATGCCTTGCTTCCTTGCCGCCATATTGTTGTTAGTTAGTTGCCAGGCTGCCAATCTGCCCATCTAGGACTAACCCAACCCACTATCCTATCCAATCCCCCGCCCAATGCCACTCCTATTTTTTTTTTGTCTCTTTTTTTTTTTTTTTGACAGCGCCTTTTTGGCGGTTTGATTTGCTACTCCAAAAAATTGGGCGCCTATGAAAAATGATATATATAGGGTATGTTAGAGTTGTGCATTGTAGTTCAATTGAATCAAATATTGAACTGAACAAACTAATCGGAGAAATGTATAAACAGTTCATTTGTTTAGATCAATAATTTCACCTGCTTAATTTTATTAAAACTTTAGCAGATTTATTATTATTTTCTTTTATTTTCAAATTTCAATTTAATCATTTTTTTAATAAAATTTTTAAGCTTGTAATATTGGGCTTTCTTCACTTTAGTTTTATGCAGTCGATTTGAGACACAATCTTTAATATCTTCATATCCGTAGAATTGTTTTATATCTTTTAGCTTAGTAAAAAAAAATAAGTTCAATAATAGAATTATTGTTTGCAAATTTTGTTTAGTTTGAATTATTTTCTCTTTTAGTTTGTTCTCTGTGTTAGTTTTAATATTTATTTAATTATTTTTTTAATTATTTAAATATTTTACTAAACATTTTGTTTGTTTCAAATAAAATGCAGTTTTTGAATTTGCTTGGATTTGAATTTTAAATATTTTATATATTATATTGTATATTTAATATTTTACTCAAATTGAAGAAATTTATTTTAAGTGAAATATTTTGTTCATTTAATTTGCTTATTTAGTTAGTTGCTTAGATTAATTTCTAGCTAAAAATATAAACGGCAAACGGAAATATATTTAATTAATTCATCTGAGTGTACAGTTCGATCGAACTAACTCTGAACGAATTTTAACTACTCAAATATGTATGTATGAACAAGCATATATAAATATATATATATATATATATATATATATATATATATATATATATATATATATATATATATATATATATATATATCTTCTTGTCGAATATGTGTGCAATGAATGTATATATATATATATATATATATAGATGAATACATATATGTATGTCTGTGGCATGTCAGAAATTTTTGTTCGTTTGTTAATTGAAAAATGTTGACTACATGAGGCACCGTCGTCGCACATTGGAACCACAGCTTCAAAAATCTTGTCTATACTCGATCTTATTAAGAAATTAAATAATATATATTTTATTTCTGTTAATATTAGCTGTAGATTCAATTCAGTTACAATTTCGATTTTAAAGATGGAAAAGAACAACTGAGCTTGCCTCACTGTGCGTCGCTTGCTCTGCCTGCTGCTGCTCGCTGGGCACACACCATCAAAAACTTGTCAAAGTCATACACACACACACACACACACACACACACTCACACACACACTGACTTAACGATTGCCATTTATTTGGCAGTCATGTCTTGAAAATTATAATTTATAGCCTGTCGCCGCTGTCGTTGCCTTCATAGAGTTTGCTAGCCACCTTTGGCAACTTGAACTCAGTCAGAGAGAGAGTCGTGTATACTGTGCTGTACTGTACAGGTGAACACATCAAGTGAAATCTCTGACAGGTGCCGATTTAGTCATCAGTTAGCAGCAACTACAATTTGTTGGCTTTAAGCTCAGTTTATTCAATATAAATAACTCTGATATATATTTACTTATGTGTACTAAAAAATCTAAAAATTTTAAGTATGCCTAAATTATAAAGATTGTATCAAATAAAATCTCTCAATACGCACAAATATATGGAATTTGCTTCTTTATAGGCATTCATTTATTAAAGCTTTTTTGTCAACATTTTCTGAAAATCTTTTATATTGAAAATCACAATTTTGAGTCAAATAAATTTTAAAAAATATTAAATTGCAAACATTTTAACTTTAATAATCATTTTTTTTTTTTAAGTTGCAATATTTTTTTTTATTTTTCGGTCAAGAATAATGTCAATATTAAACAATATTTTTAACCTGTACAATAGCACACAGATTTTTCCTTAATATTATTTAAATATACAATAAATTTAATAAAGTATTAAATTGCAAACATTTTAATTAAATAATAATTTTTTTTTGTTTTATACAGCTGCTTCCAATATTTTTTTTTTATTTTCTTTTAATAATAAAAACAAATTTTTTTACCTGTAAAATAACCAAATCAAAAGTGTTTTAAAGATTTATAGATTTTAAGCTTTGATAACTTTATCCAAGTTAAAATATATACATGCTATAATTTTATCTTATATACAATATGATGAAATATATTCTCTACATAAGACCAGCGAAAAGTCACTTATCAACATATTTTCATTTTGATTAAAAAAAAAATCGTTGCGTTTATTATAAAATATAAATTTTCATGTTAAAGTTAATTAAATAACAGCTTAAATTAAATATATTAATTAATGAGTTAGTCATTATTAACATCTTTATTAGTTTGATTAACATATTTTCTTTTTTATATAACAAAACTTTAAGCATTTTATATAAATTAATATATGTATTATTACAAGCTTAATTACCGCATTTTCTGTTTTTTTTTTTTTGTTTTGTTTTTTTGCGTATAATGATAAATTTATAAGTTAATATATGTATATGTATGTATCTCATAATTAGCACAG
The DNA here is from genome assembly GCA_035043045.1 of Hirtodrosophila alboralis. Taxonomy (NCBI): domain Eukaryota; kingdom Metazoa; phylum Arthropoda; class Insecta; order Diptera; family Drosophilidae; genus Hirtodrosophila; species Hirtodrosophila alboralis. The sequence goes on along the minus strand of JAWNNH010000144.1, from coordinate 484,201 downwards.
CAAGAGCAAGAAATACTTTGCTTCTGGTATATCTTAATCTTTTGCACGTCCTTCATGATGTTGATGTTCCTTTATGAGCCGGAAATTGAAAATAAATATATGTACATGGCTTTTAATGTAGAGAGAGAGAGAGCGGGAGTATCTGTATATCTTTAGGTATATTCATAAGATGTGCATTGCAGCAGGCAGCTTAATTAATTAGAAATATGCAGCATGGCAAATTGGCTCGAAATATCCAGCCAGTTGCAGCAACCCGGCCCACGAGCAAGCCTCAAGCATCTGGCAACAATTTTGCCATAGTCAAGAGCCAAGAGCCACAAAAATATCCGGCATTTTAAAAACTGCAGCTGCATGTCACTAATATCTCACGCCGTAGAGCGAGGCCGAAGGCGGACTAGAGATGAGCAGATTGAGAGCCAGGCAAACTGTGTGTGTGTGTGTGTGTGGTCTGGCAATTAATTAGCAACGGAAATTGCGCTAATAAACTAACAAATTTACGAGCTACATTCACGCCAGCCAGCCAGCTGGCCACGCCCAGCGGAAATGCTGAAGTGGCCATCATTAAAAGGCAAAAGCAAATGGTTGCAACTGAGGCAGCAGCAGCAGCAGCCACAGCAACTAAATGTCCTTAGCATTCAAGGGACAAAAGCAGCGTAAAAGAGCGATGATAAGATAAAGTGAGACAGAGAGACAGAGAGAGAGTGTGTGAGTGAGTGAGAAAGCGAATGTGAGTGATGCAAGCGAACAAGGAATGCGCTTTGTTGCGGCTGCTTGGCAACAGTGAAAATCAAATAATTTAAATCGCATTTCCGGTTTGGTAACAAACAAAACGTCAAAGCTGATAAAAATAAAGCGCAAGTGTGTGTGTGTGTGTGTGTGTGTGTGTGTTTATGTCTGTTAACAAAACAAGCAAAAAAGTCTAAGCGGTGCGCGTATATCCTTTGAACAAATCTTGCTGTCAGTCGGCAAAAACATCCGTTAGCCAAAAAGGTGCAACATGGCGTGTGTGCGTCGTCTCGCTGTGTGTGCGTGTGTGTACATTCCATGAGCTGTCACTCTGCTTACAGTTACCGCCCAAAGTTAACTGACTGCGCTGACAGGAACAGCAGGTCCTTTTCAAGCGTAGCAACAACATCTCGCGTCGCAAATGCCGCAACATCGCATCATCGCATCATCGCATCGCCGCATCGCCGCATCGCTGACTTTAAACGGGCAACACATCACGAATAAACCAAAAATGGAATTTAGCTAAAGTGCTGAAAATATGGTATAAGGATGCACATTCCAGTTAACCGAACTGAGAACAGACAAATGCGAAAGCAATTTCTGTTTTATCGCACTTGTTGGCGCAACAGATTCGTCATGAGATTGCAATAGTTTTGTTAACCACAACTAAAACTTTTGACATGCTTTAGTTGGGGTAATTTGGGTTAGCTCAACACACATTCTACCATAGAGGGAGACAGAGAGTACACTGCGTCTGTGTTGACAGCACCCGTTGAAAAAGTCATTGCCAGTCATAGCCCCCAGATAGTTGACTCCGAACACAAGACCCACAAAAAGCATTTTTCAATTGAAATACGCTATTTGTTGCATAGTGGTTAATCAACCTAAGCTAACTAAATTCATATATAATATTTCGACAAATATTCGCTAATATTATTATTGCAAAACTATTGATAATAAACAAATGTTTTTCTTTTTTTTTATATTTTTAAGCAATTAATTTATGAGGCAGCAAACATTTTAAATTGCAATGATTCTAATAGATTCTTTAGAGAGAGAAACTTATATCAGTGCTACTGAAATTTCACTTTTTATTCAGTAAAATCGCTTTTTACATTCAAATAATGTTCAAATAAATTCCCTTCATACACTAACAAACTTACAAACTGTAAATATAAAAATGAAGCCCAATAAATTTATAGGTATTCTTCAATTGACAAAGGCTGGACCGATTTAGCTGAAATTTTTTTCAGTTGTTCGTAATTGATAGGAGAAAGTTTTTGGAAATGATGGTAGTGCCTCAACAGATGTACTCACTGTTAACGTATACAGCACTGTTAAATTGAACAGCACTGTTAACGTGCACAACACTGTTACAATCCAAATATTTTTTGAATGAAATGCGAAAATCACAGTAGTCAGTATTTTTTAAATAAATACAAATTAGTTTATATATTTTAAATGTAGCGGACGTAGCACTACTAGAAATAATTTATATGGCAGATATATATTTATGATTTATAAGGGTCAACTAGAATATGATTAGATTGCTTATTGTTTTTCGAGAGGCCGTAGCAAGGCACGCCGGGTAATATAGTTATACCCAATCAAACTAATGATTAGCGTTTCATATGCCAAAATCTTCGAAAAGCTCTTCTCGAATTTTAGGAGGAAGGGCGTATCAACGCACGCCGGGTAATATAGTTATACCCTATCAAACTAATGATGACTTTTAGCGTGCTAAAACCTTCGAAAAGCTCTTCTCGAATTTTAGGAGGAAGGGCGTATCAACGCACGCCGGTTACACAAGTAAATTATAAAAAATAAGAGTATCGATAGTGGCTTACAAAAACGATCGATAGCGCTTTTCATATTCAGAAAATAATATATAATCTGAGCTAAGTCAAAGGAACGACAGCTGTCGGGTTCGATTCCCATTTGGAATAAAAGTATTCGAAATCGAAAAGTAATATCAAACCAACAAACAAGCCATGTCAATGATAGTCTGAAACACATCTAGATATTGCTAATGTAATGCGAATTATTACGTTGAATTGATGTAAACAATTTATATCGACATAAACCTGCTAACGAGCATATTTTCAAATACTCTCTGTTCCCGTATAATACCAAAATATTTGATCGGATTAATAGCAGCCATAGAATCTATAGCTTTGAGTTAAATACAATTATTTCGGTTCATAGTTTTTGAAACACTGTGAATGGTATGACAAACAACAAAATGCCTCACAGCTGCCTACCCGGTCCAGTTCATTTTATAAGCCATGGCTAACTGACATGGCCGCTTGCCGCGCCTTGTGTGTGGCCTGCCATGAAATGCATCTACATTTTTCATGCAATCATTGAGCGGGTCGTGTAGTGTCAGAGGAGGGAGTGGGGATGGTTGGACGGAGGTAGGGCAGGGCAACTGAATAGTAGCAGTTCCCGGCAATCCCTTGCTAGCCCCAGCATTTATACTAGCTTCTAGCTCTGTTGCTCATCTGCATGCACAAATGCAATTTCACATGTATACATAGTTGCACATTTTCTCTGTATATGTGTGTGTGTGTGTGTGTGTGTATATGTTTGTTGTTGTTGTGTTTGCATTGCTGCTGCTGCTGTTATTTCGCAACGGAATTTCATTTATTCGTTTTCGGTTTTTCGTTAGCCCCTGTGGGCTGTGTTTTCGTTTCGTTTGATTTTCGCTGCTGCTGCTGCTGCTGCTACCTGTTCTACCTTTCCTTTTACCATTGCTTGCTCCGCCGGCAGCGACAGCAGTGGCAACAACAGTGGGGGTAAGGGCGACATGCTTCGCGTATTATCAAGTAAACATCCCAATCGTTTATACAACTGTTGCCAATCTGTCGGCGTCGCTGCCAGCGTCAGCCGTTTGCTGTTGCTGTTGCTGCTGTGTGTTGCCAATGACATTTCCGCCCAGAGCTGAGCACATAGTAGAGCGTGGCTTAACCATGCCCACGACCCTAACCGCCCATGTCCCGCTACTCCGCTGCCACGCTACCCCGATGTCCTTCAATCCAATACTGCCAACCCAATTGCCGGCGGCCGCTTCAATCACAGTGGTAAAGCAATTTTTTATGCTTCGTCGCCGCGCATTTGATTTGTTTTCCTTTTCATTTTCATTTTCGTTGATGTTTCGCGTTTTCCTTTTATTTACTTTCTTTTTTAGCTTCGAGCGGCACAAAGTGGCAGCCAACAACAGTTCAAAAATAAAACGTAACATTAATTTTCGTTATACCTTACCAATTTCAAGCCATAACGGAAATGCTTAAATACCTTAACTAAATGTCCAACCTCCAGGCGGTCATTGCAGTTTTTCTTGCCCGCTGAAAAGTATGCTACACTTTTTGCAGCATTCAAATTTATTTAAATTAAAAGCATTTTTCTTTATATAATTAAATCTAAATACAAATCTACATTGTACACATTGTTTCGCGGCTAAGGCATTAAAATTAAATCAATAAAAGTTTAAAAATTATATTAAAAATTAAAATCGTAAATAAATTGTACACATTGCAGTTTTTCTTGCCCGCTGAAAAGTATGCTATGCTTTTTGCAGCATTCAAATTTATTTAAATTAAAAGCATTTTCTTTATATAATTAAATCTAAATATAAATCTACATTGTACACATTGTTTAGCGGCTAAGGCATTAAAATTAAATCAATAAAAGTTTAAAAATTATATTAAGAATTAAAAATCAAAAATAAATTGTACACATTGCAGTTTTTCCTGCCCGCTGAAAAGTATGCTACACTTTTTGCAGCATTCAAATTTATTTAAATTAAAAGCATTTTCTTTATATAATTAAATCTAAATACAAATCTACATTGTACACATTGTTTCGCGGTTAAGGCATTGAAATTAAATCAATAAAAGTTTAAAAATTATATTAAGAATTAAAAATCAAAAATAAATTGTACACATTGCAGTTTTTCCTGTCCGCTGAAAACTATGCTACACTTTTTGCAGCATTCAAATTTATTTAAATTAAAAGAAGCATTTTCTTTATATAATTAAATCTAAATACAAATCTACATTGTACACATTGTTTCGCGGTTAAGGCATTGAAATTAAATCAATAAAAGTTTAAAAATTATATTAAGAATTAAAAATCAAAAATAAATTGTACACATTGCAGTTTTTCGTGCCCGCTAAAAAGTATGCTACACTTTTTGCAGCATTTAAATTTATTTAAATTAAAAGCATTTTCTTTATATAATTAAATCTAAATACAAATCTATATTGTACACATTGTTTCGCGGCTAAGGCATTAAAATTAAATCAATAAAAGTTTAAAAATTATATAAAGAATTAAAAATCAAAAATAAATTGCACACATTGTTAGCAGAAAAGTAAACTAACAAATTCTGTTTTTTTTTTTTTTTTTTTTTTTAATCTTGTTATAACCTACTGTTACTATTTTTAATAACTTATACTATAGTGAATATCAATTTCAACAACTTATATACATATTTACAAATATAAACAGTTTCGTCTATTTGCTAGGTGATATGAAATTCGCTCAAGTAAAAATACTGCGAGCTACTTTGCGTTTACTAGAAGAAAAACTTAGCTTTGCTTTTACCTAACTTAGCAAGCAATTTAATACATACCCAACTAATTTTAATATATAACGTAATGTACTTAGTTGCCTTTTAAATATCAATTTTAATGCAAAAACATAAAATATAAATACATAGCTTACTTCATGCTTTTTATACAAAATTGCAAGCAATATTCTTGGTTCAGATTATTCTTGTGTGTAATATGACCAACATTTTCTGCATCATATGGCAATCGGAAGTTGTTGGAAAATGAAATGATTTCTGCTAGAATGCCTGCTGGCCATTTCATATTGTGCAATTTGTTTAGCTCTTTCTATGGATCCATCCATATCAGCCGATACCGTTGATATATAAAAGTGCTGCAGGCAACCGCAAGTCAAGTGTCAACATTAGCAGCCAACCACTTGACAAGAAGTTTCTCAATTTTCATTGGGGCCCCTTCTGCATGTTGCATGTTGCATATTGGCCTTGTATTATTGGTGTGTCTCATGGTCTCATTACTTGGCATACAACAACAGTGTCCTGCAGGACATATGCTGGTGCTAGTGCTGGTCTGTGCACATTGTTGTCAGTGTCTTTGCATGCCACAAATTTCTTGTTCGTTGTTGTTGCTGCTGTTGTTTATGCGGCAAACAGTTAGCCCCATTTACGCTTTGGTTGTCCTCTTGTCATCCTCGTGCTCATCATCTTTGCCTTTGACAACAATGGTGGGCTGAAAGGTAAACAGGATGCTGTCGATAAGGTGAACAATGTGTAAGTTCAATTTTAATATATTATATGTACATTCTATATGCTATTGGGTTGCATTTTCGATATTTTACTAATTTTAAAGATTTTATCAACATTATTAAGGCAGTAAATTTGCAATTTAAGAAAACAAACTTTTACAAACTCTTATGGCCTATTGCCAAAAAATAAAATAGATTTAAAAAAAACCAAACAGCTCAGAAGAACATTGAACACCATAAACCCAAAAAAAAAAATTTAAAAGCACATATTTAGAAGACTGTAAATTCGCAAATTAACAAACTTGCATTTTTTAAATATTTATCATAGTAGACACTTTAAAGGATTTGGAAAAAATTAATGCTCAATTATTTTCTAAATTGTTGACTTTTCTCTATACAATTTTGGCTTAAGATGTTATTCTGTTGAGGTAATCCTGATTGATTTGAAATATGATTTCTCATTAATTTTTATTTTATTTTTTAACAAATTTCTGACCAATTTCTGACCAACTAAATAGTTGCTAACTAAAGTAAAAAAAAATGATCAAACATTTTCGAAACTGTCGGCTTTACTACACTTCGAAATAATGTCAAAATAAAAATAATAACTTGTTTTTTTGAGAGAGTCCTGATTAATTATATTTCTCACTAATTTACAGAATGTTAAAATAGTTTTCGAAATATTTTGTTTCCAAATAGATTTCAATGTATTTGACTAGCTAAATTGTTCTTAAATAAACTTAAAAAAAATTGTCAAACATTTTCGAAACTTTAATTTGAGGTATTTGTACTTAAAAGTTGTTTTTTTAGAATAATCTTGATTGGATTTGATATATAATAATACTAAAGGACTTTCGAAACAGATTTCTATATATCTGATTAGCTACGTTGTTTTAAAATACACAAAAAAAAACAACAATATTGCAATTCCATTTATGATCTTTATAAACATAGATAGAAAAGCCTCCCAAGGCATTTTTAAGACCCGTTTTAAGCCATTTAATGCTTACAGGGTATTAGAAAAGTGAGGTTAACTTGTGAAAACGTCTCTTGCCACAAGACATGGCAACGTGACCCACAAAATGGACAAAAGCCAAGCATTCAAAATTGTATTGCATAATATGCTTTGAACAGCATACAGCACCACAAGCTCAGGCTGAGAAGGTTGTTGCAAGGGCTGTTGAATAGACCGGATGTAGGTAAAGACAAGCTGAGGGCTAGGCTGTGGCAGGGGCAGGGGCAGGGGCAGCGACAGAGCTGGCAGCTATAGCTGTTGCTGCTGCTGCTGACTGCTGCACTTCCGCTCTACGCTTTACACTTCAATTATCTTCAATTTTCAGCAAATGTCTCAAGAACAATAGCTCTGCTGATTGGAATTCTTTAACTCGCTGCATGTGCTGGTTACCCCATGCCACAAAATGCAATCTCCTCCCCCTCCTCCTGCTGCTGCCTTACTCTTTTCACAGCATCCTGAACAGCCAGCTTCCCTTTCTGCACGCTTGTGTCCTTTGTCTTACGGGACTGAGCTGGCCATCTTGTTGCATGTGTTTGTTGTTCTTATTGTTGTTTTTATTGTTGCTGTTGTTGTTGTTTTCAGCATTGTTTTTGGAATCAGCTCGACTGCAAGACAGTTACAAATGCGACAACATTGTTGCCTTGCTGCTCGCTCGTCGTTTGGGGCGCCCCAATACCACTCGATTGCTGCAACAGCTGTCGAGTGCTGCGGTGCAACAGTATTGCTGTTGCAAGGGGGCAAGCAAAAGGGACTAGGGTGTAAATCGAACCAGCGCAATGTCGTTTGCTGATGCCATTCACTTTATTTGGTTTTTGCTCATTTTGTTGCAATTGTGTGCGAATTTGTTGCAATTTGATTTTCTATTACAAAATAATTTGCACAAATATTTAGCAGCTTTCTGAAAAGGACAATTCCCTTTCAAAATTGGCGACATATTTATATTTGATTGATGGCTAGTAATAAAGTAATAGGTCTTTATACTTAGACTTGCTTCTTAAAAAATTTAAAAATTATCTTGCTATCAAAAATTTGATTTAAAATATTTAATTTTATTTTATCTTGCTATGAAAAATTTTTTTAAAAATATTTTAAGTAATTTAGCTTAAAGATTAAGCATTGCTCTCAGTTTAATGAAGATACTTGCTCTCTTTTAGCTTTAAGTGCAGCATGTTTTGGACAATAAATAAATAAAAATAAAATCAAAAAAAAAAGTTACATAATTTCAAGTTTTTCCTTAAAGTTGAGGAGCCAATAGTGGCAAAAGACAACGCTAAACATGTCTAAGATTCAAAGAAGTCACTTAAGAATTTTTAACAACAAAATCATTTATTAAACCGAAATTTAATTGGCACAAAAAAAAACTATTTTAAAAGTCTTCAACTAAATTAATATTTAGTGAAATTTCTTACTATAAATAAAACAACTTTTTGTTTATAAATATCAAAATTTATTTGCTTCCGCAAAAGTAATATATAAATTTAATTTCTTAACTAAATCACATGCGATATAATTTTGTGTTAACTTGTAAAAAAAAAAAAAACATAATGCAATGTAAATCAAAAAATTGTTCATTTGGCTTGTTAGCGAGCTGAGTTTTGCGAGACAATGCAAATCCTGTGAGTCAATTTGTCATTAAAATGTCAACTCAAATGTGATTTCGCTGCTGCTGCTGCTGTGGGCAACCAGTGAAGCAGCCAACCAAGAACCAAACAACCAATTCACCAACCAACCAACCAATCAACCCAGCAATCTACCAACTCACCAACCCACCAAACTACCAACAAACCAAGCAAGCAAGCAACCAACCAAACGGCCAAGCAAACAAACAAACCAAGCAATGAAATCAAACAGCAGAGGGAGAGAGAGAGAGTGGAAAAATTGGGTAACGGGTTAAAGGATGCGATGTCGTGGAAATTGACAAAAGCGAAACGAATCAAAAGCTAGAGAGACAATAGGCTAGAGTATTGTCATTGCATATTGATTGCGAACGAACTCTGCAGCCGTATAAACTCACACAACTCATCCCGTTTTCGTGGCCAACAAATCAAATTGATTTGGAAATCCTTTGTAGAAAATTTGAAATAGACTATAGAATGTATCTAACGTGATAGGAAAGCATCAGTTCAATGTTGCTGTGATTTTGGCTATTGCAATATTGTAAGCGGCTTAAAGGTGTTCATTCCGAGTCATTGACTGGACAACTGCCACATAAAACCAACACCAACACCAACACCAACACCAAATACCAAGGACCCACACTAACAATCAAATATCCATGAATTGTGCAATGCAATGCAATTTGCAACAAAAGAAATAGAAAACAATAGAAATATTTATTCAAATTTTACCATCTTTAAAGCTTAACAAATATACATTATTTAATGAAAATATTAAACAAAATGTTATATACTCTTACTTAAGTAATAGTTAAGAGTAACCACAAAATATATCTAATCAAAAATTATATCAAACTGGTATCTTGTTTTAGTCAAGCTCTCAGTCTATATTAATTGAACTGTTTAACCTGACTGATTGGCGATTCACGAGCAGGCCAAACGATAGAGGCTAGAAACCTAAAATTTTTACTGTAGCTTTCTATTATATTGAAACTTCACACGCTAAAAAAAATTTGCCAAAAATATATCCGGAAGTAAGTGCAATATGCATTTGAAAATTGTATAAAAATCTCAGCTGGAACGTCCTAGTGTCGCTCTGTAGGCTACAATAACTTTAAAATTTTAGAATATGTTTTAATTTTTTTTTTTTTTTTGGGTAAATTTATTTAAATTTATTAAATTTACATTTTTGTTGCTGCTAATCGAGCTTTTATTTTATTTTAATTTTAATACATTAAAGCACGCTTAAGCCTTGCAGTTGCCCTTAAAAACTGCTTATATATTATTTAAAATCAATAAACGCATATTTCTAATTGAGTGTTAAAAAAAATTTCTTAAATATGCTTTCAATATGCCAGTGGTAGTCCTGGATTATATATATTTTTATAGCTACTCGTGGCCACCACAAATGTGTTTTTAAAATACTCAATTAAAGTGTAAACAGCAACAAATAAAAAAAAAAAAAAAAATTGGCAACAGTTGCGGAATTGTTGCATGCAAACATTTTGTGGTTAACCAACCAAACCCCATCATTCATATTGAGGTTTGGGAATTTATGGTCCCCAAGCAGCTGAGCAGCAAACAAAGAAAAGAAAATAAAATAAACGCCAGCATTGTCTTCAAAAACAATTAGAAAATAGTCTTGCATGGATTGAATTTTGCTGGGCATTTGTTTAGTGATTTATTTATTGTTCAGCTATTAGGTACAACTCGTAAATATTCGTATATAAAATCTTATTAAGCTCTGAGTACAAATTCCAAAAAAAAAAAAACTTTATATACATATGTGCATACAATTTTCTAAATAACACTATGCAACAGCATTTTGTAACCCGTAAATTTATAGGTTTAAATGGGCCACTGATTACGAAACAAAAAATTGTTTAAAAATTTGTTGTATTTATGCTTTGTGCACTTGGTTATGTAGGCTAGTGCAAAGCAGAAATTATAAAAAAAATTAAATATTTATATATTTATACATATGTACATATAAGCTACAATTTTATATATTATTTATTAAATTGTTATTTGAGCACATTTCCTTTGGGAACTATTCCGATATCGTTGAATTTTTCTTAGAGTGTAAATATAAATATAATTCATAGGGAAATTTATTTTAAAAAACCGACCTATATTTTTTGAAAATAATAATCAAGTTGATGCCGAATTAATTTAAGCTACGTTTTTGAAATATTCAAAATCGAGCTTTTTTCGATTATCTTAAAAACGGTCCCGACAACCTATTTTTAATATTATATTTTACGGAATCAGCGACTCAGTTAACATATAATTCCACTCTAAAAAATCCGAGCTACAACAACTTTTTTCAAATTGTTGCATAGTGTAATCAAATGCAAATAGAACAATGAATTTCTATTATGTTCGCATTCATTGAATGTCTTCTTCTTCAATCAATGAAAATATTCACAAAAATTATATAAGAATAGTAAAGTATTGAACATAAATATGTACATATGTATAGGTTACTGAAAATATTTATTTAAATCTGATTACATACATATATATCTCTATGAACATCATTTAAGCCGCTTAAATGCCGACAATTTGTTTGATGTTTAAGTATGTAACTTAGAATGCTCTGGTACTCACCGAATTAATCTAGATTAAAAATACACTAAAATTTGGAACTTTGTAGGATTTTAAACTGTTATGAAAATGGCAATTCTATAAATATATTTCAAAAGGTTCTTCAATTGATAAAGTCAATATTTTCATCTTTTTAGCCCATTTTAAATTGTTAAGCTGCAAAGTTACTTTTCTAGGGTAATCGACAGCCAATGTATTCGAGATTTTAGTGCATATCATAACTTTTATTTTGGTTAAACAAAACATTTTTTGAATTTAGGCAAAAAACTAATCCATCAATATAAAAATGGCCAGAGATTTTGATTACTTGATATAAATATGGCTAGCTTTTATTTTATTAAAATATATAAATGTATTTTTAATTAAATATAGCAGCAAATGAAACAAAAGGTTGAATGAAAAATAAATTTACTCATATTACGTTTTTACCGCTATAGAAAATATTAAACAATTGCAAATCAAATACAATTACAAACTGTATTTCAATTGAAATACTATAAACAGCTGCTGCAGATCAAGTCATAAAATTAATTCAAGTATATTGATTAAAAGCCTTACAAATTGCCTCAACAAAAAACATACAAACCAGAATTATATAAATTTATTTCGTTTAACTAAATGTACTGTAATGGGCATGTTGCATATTGTTTATGCCTCAAATGATTTAAGCAGCTTATAAATCTCTTTGTCAAACATTCATATACAATTGCAAAATATGGTCAAAGGATGCAAAGGACATTTGCAAAATATGCATAAAGCAAAAATATAAAAATATAAAAATTAAAAAAAAAACGGCAACCAGCTAATTAGTGCAAATGTTTCTGTCATTTCAATGCAAATTGCCCGAGTTTATAACTTCAATATTATAATTATTTTGTATGTCTTACAAGCCATGTAAAACAAGCAGTGGTTGAGTGGATGAGTGAGTGGCTCAGTGGCTCAATGGGTGAATGGGTGACTTGGTGAGTGGGTGTATAGGTGGGAGCTGTCGAAATTGAGTGTAAATGTCGCGGCATCTTATGCCACACACGTATACGCACTTGCTTAATATTGCGGCAAGATATGCTGTGCAACCGGAGCCGCAAAAACCGAAACGACAAAGACAAGGAGCAGAGCACGACAGGACGCGTTTTGTTGGAGAGCCGTGTAACGGGAGCACAACTCATCCTTGCCACACAAGTCAGCAGCAGGCGCAGGCAAAAGGATATGAAGCAAACCGTGGATGGCAGATGCTGGTGCTGGTGCTGGTGCTGCTGCTGCAGGCGTTCTGGTTGTAGTGGTTGCCACACCCAACCCATCTTGCCCCACCACATCTGGCGCTGTCGTAAAGGTGTCGTGTTGAACATGTTAGGTGTCTTGTCGCTTATCATGTTAAGTGGGTGCACCCACGTTTACGTGCCTCGCATGTGACTGCGCCTGCCTGTCTATGGTAATTTTCATAGAAAATATGTAAAAATTTACAGACAAACTGACTAAGAGACAGACAAACAGACAGACGGACAGACAGACAGGCAGTTAGACAGACAGAAAGACAGACAAAAAAGCAAAGCAACTGAAGAAATTAGCAACTGACGAACGTAAAACGGCAACAACATTTTGCCACTCGTCCTGTTCGTCCTGAGCGTCTTGCCATCTTGCCATCTTGCCGACTTGCCACTTGGCCTACTCCTGCCAGGCTAATTTCCTTTTAAAGTGTTGCGACTCTTCGCGCTCTTGTTGATGCTGCCAGGACAAGCTCATTTGCACCTCATTAAATGCTGCCACTCGACCTGATGACGACGCAAAAAATCAGCGCCCCTCACATTTGCAACATTACGAGTATACTATAGTACTAGGTAAAAAATACAAAAAGGAACAAAAAAAAAATGCTGAAAATGCAAACACTGACTCTGAGAAAAGTTGAGTGAAAAAACCTCAATGCTAAGTATGCAGAAATACATATAGACAAGTCCTAAGACCATTGAGTAGATCCAACTTGACAAGGCAACTAATCAAATATGCGTAACATTAAAAAGAATCAAAAGAACATTTTTATACATGTATATTAGAAAATAATTTGCGTAATTTGTAAAAGGTCCTAACTACAACTTGATGCCAAGAGGCAAAAATTCATTTTTTTGTAATATTAATCAAGTTAATTGTACTTAAGGTTGTTGCTAATAAAAACTCTAAAAAATGCAATAATTTATATAAAATTTAAAATATACTCAAGTACCACAATTAATGTGTTTTCTAAAAACATTTTAGTTAAGAATAAACAATGATATTTTCCTTCAGCTAATTGTTAACCTCACAGAAAAAACAAATAAAATAAATAAATCCAAATACTTGATGTTAGATCTAAAGTAATTATTTTAAGTACATTACTACAAAGAATATTTATTTTTGATGTAAATTGTAATATTGTAAAACAACTAAAACTAGATATCATATATTTTTGTATTTTTCTTTTCTTTTTTGCCTTATTTTTTGATTAAGAATTTGCATATCTATTTCTTGCTGACAAGCCATGACAGCTTAAGGTAAATATTTTTGTGCACACTACAAATTAAGCAGAAGTTTATATATATTGCCAGCAAAAAAAAAAAAAAGTATTCATTTCATGAACAACAATAAAACAAGTTTAATATAACAATTTATGTAAGCAATATGATATTGTATGTATTTTAATTGTGATTGACAGACGAAATTATTTTGATTTAACTTATTTACGCATATAAAATAGAAAATACAGAATTTTTTTTTTTTTTTTAAATCTTGTAGCCTTCTGTTACTATTTTTAATAACTTATACTATAGTGAATATCAATTTCAACAATTATTCAGAATGAAATAACTTTTGAAATAAAATGAAATTTTTGCTTAAGATATCATAGCATACTTTTAAGAGTATAATAAGTATAAAATGAAATTTTTGTTTAAAATATCATAGCATACTTTTAAGAGTATAATAAGAAATGCATCCTTTAGTAAACTATTGATGATTTCTTGCCGCAATAGCTGAATGTTACTTAATACATGCCATAATTATAATACTTTTAATGTGAGTGTATCGATAAATGAATATTGCTGCTGAGTTTGAATGGCAGTTACTTAGTTTATGATTAAACTCAGTTATTGCTGTGCTCAGCAAATTGTAAATTACTGTAAATGTGACAGTGTTGTTGTTGTTGTGTTTGTGGCAACTGCTTAACGGCAAAGGCAATTGCCATCATACGCCATCAGTATGATTGACTGGCTGCCTCTAGGCACTGATGTGGCAAGTGTAACCTGGCAAGTGTGTGTGTGCCATAGTTGCTAAAGTTGTTGCAACTACGTCATGTGCCACCAAACCACCAATACACCGCCTCCGCCTCCGCCTCCGCCTCCGTTGGCAGTTGCAATTAATGCGGCTTGCAGTTTTTGCTGCTCTTGGCAAAGATGCATTGTAGGCAACCCAGTTAAACCAGGCAATGCATCAACCCAACCCAAACCAATTCAACCCACCCACAAACCCACTGCGCTGCTAATTGGCATGCATCAATGCATCGATGACGTTTATTAGCAGTACTCAGACATGCATACACTCCAATGGCTCTGGATCCTCCGGACTCTCCGGTCCGGTTCACTGATGACAATATTGTGTGCGGCGTGCGGCAAATTAAGTTAATTTCATTTAATGATTGTGTTACAATGTTGCAAAAGTAAAAACAAAAAAAAAAACCAAAAGTTTCAGCCAAATAACACAATGCAAGCATCTATTATTGCAATAACAGTGTGAAATGTGCATTGACGTTGCATTAAGAAATATGTAACAAATTATTGATATTGATATTTGATAATCAAGTCAATTGTAAAAATGTAATGACATTTATTTAACATATTAATATGCATTTATGAAAGTAACAATTCCGGTAAAACTTTGCATCATCAATGCAAACATTTGTAGCATTTAAAAACCAAAAATTAATAGGAAAATAAAGCACACTTTTTCCTATTTTTAAGCACTTTTGTTATCGAAGCTATTTAATTTTTTCTGCCAAAAACTTTCTTTTAGAGAAAGAGCAATATAACAACATATTCCATCTATGCGTTTTGATCTGCAATTTTTTTTAATAATTCTCAAAAATATCAATTCATTTTTAGTTTAATCAAAAATCTAAATAATTATTTTTTTTATTCAAAAACAAAATTTTTTCTTGGACAAAACATAATTGTCATCTAACGATTTTTTATCATATAATATATTACCGTGACGGTTCCATTATTTTTAATGTTAATGTTCGAAATATTTTTAAATGTTAAGTACCAAGTTTTGATTGGAAATGCAACCTTATTTTTATTGTATATTCAACACTCAATTTAAGCGTTCATTTCGACTTCAAAATCATACATTATTTATTAACAATAAGTTCAATATTATATTTCATATTAAAGAATTAAATTTAATTAAGAAATGTAAGCAACAAAAAAAGAAATAAGGAATTAAAAAAAATATTTAATTGTAATGATCATAAGTTCTTTCTTGCCTATATGTCTACAATATATATATACAGGGTATATATGTGAATATATATATATGTATATACATAACGTATGTTATACGTTTGTGTTTTCTTTTTCTATATTTTATATATATATATATATATATATATTTGCATTTATAAAAAAAATAGTATGTTTGTATGGTGTAGATAATATTATTAGAAATACAAGACTTACCGAACACTGCCGTCGTTGAGCTCAAGATGACGTTGCTGGCTTAATTTAAAATTAATAAAAAATAATAATAATAAGATCTTAGCCCTACATACATACATACTTGATGCAAATTGTTCTTTTCTTTGCTTTCTTTACACTAGTGGTTGCTAGAAGGTATGATCGATTTTAATTCATTATTTAGCTAACAAAAATTTTAGAAATTTAAAAAAATTATCAATACAAACAATTGTAGCATACGTTAAAATGCATAATAACCAAAAAATAAAAATATAAAAAAAAAATTGTTGGGTTTTTTGTCGGGAAAGCTTAAATTCTTATTGTTGATTACATATAGCGCAATTTTTTCTGATTTTAAGAATGTTTTTTAATTACATTTTTTCCTGTTAAAACTAACGTTTGGATTGAGAAAAATATACCAAAATTATCCGCTTATTGTAATCATTGCGTTTTGGTTCAACATTTAAAAATGTATCAATTTTTTTTATTAATTCTTAAAAATAACAATTAATTTTGAATTTGATGAAAAATCTCAGTCATTTATTTGATTCACAGATATTTTTTCTTACGCTCCAAAAAATTGTTTGTTATCAAGTGATTTTTTATTTTATAAGTTATATATGTTACGATGTTACATACAAGAACATCGTAACATATATAACTTATAAAATAAAAAATCACTTGATAACAAACAATTTTTTTCGAAATATTTGAAACCTTATTTATATTGTATATTAACACTCAATTTATTATCAAAATTCCAACTATAGTTAAAAATGATGCAAAACTTTAATAATAATTCAAATTATTTATGTTAAAGTAAGCAGCAACAACAACAAAAATGCGTTTAAGCATTAAGAAAAATTGAAAATCGAAGCGTGAAAAAATTAATAGCCATAGATCAAAGATTCTTGTGATTCAGATGGTGTAAACAAACTGAAGCAAAGAACATCCATCAGTAAATCATTGACCATCAACGAGTTATTGTCCAGCCGGAGCGGGAAATCACTTTTTTTGTTATTTTCATTTTCATTTTTGTTTTGTATTTGTTATTTTTGTAGTCTCTCGGTTAAAGTGTCCTTTTGCCAAGGACCAAGCAAAACCAGCAAAGCAGCCAAGTTTCAAAAGCAAATTTCCCCGAGGATGCGCCGCGATGAGTGCTACTATAGCTATAGCTCTGATGTTGATCCTGAAAACTGGTGCTGACTTTGAAGCTGGGGATGTTGGCTGCTGGCTGCTGGCTGCTGGCTGACTATAAGCGTCATTGGAATTCCCCAAAGCCATTAAGCGCAAATGTATGCAACACCCAGCCAAAAACGAGGCAAATAACTGAAAAATGTCAGACTCAACCCCACACTCGAAACCCATCTACGGCATCTTGGCAACACTTCATTAGCAAACGTTAAGAGCAAGTCATCGGCTAAGGGTTCTGGCTCTGAGTCTGAGTCTGAGTCTGGGCCTTGACTAACAATAATTTAATTTTGCCTCACTATTGGCTGCAATGAAGTAAAATGTAATTTCATTGATTACAAAAACGCGGCCCCGCCACTAAAGGATAACAAGCTATGGAGCTAAAAACGAGCATTGACACCAACCACTTGGGAGACTTGACTTGGCCAATGCCAGTTAACTGTAGTGGCTTCGAATTTGGCATTCACAAGCCAAAATCATAATGCCAAATCATTTTTATTCACATTCCAATTGGCCATTCCTATCCACTGTATTTAAATAAGCCAAAAAAAAAAATTGTAAAACATTTCAATCTGCAACTAAATCAAATAGAAATAATATATATTAAATGTTTATTGCTTTCAATTTTCCAAAATGATATGGAATTAATATATATTAAATGGAAATAATATATAGTAATGTTAATATATTATAATCTTAACTTTAAAAAAAATAATACATGAATCTAATATTGAACTTAGCAATCCAACTAAATCTTACGAAAATCTTTTCATCCTTCTTTTAAGCCCTTAAATTGTTGCTTATTCAAAAAAAAAAACCGCAAATCCCAAAATTTTTGTTATATGACTTATATTTGAACAAGAAAAAAAGCTATATAACCTTGCAATGATCCTGAAAATATTTTAATACTTGACACATCGTTTCTATGCCAGCTATATAATATAGTTGTCCGATTTTTATCAAATTTAATTATAATTTAGTTGAGAGAGTTTTGATGGAGATATTTTTAAAAGCTAAACAGTTGTCAAATTTTTAAAATTATTGCTCCTATATTAAAATAAAAATATCCAAGAAAAAATGTACCCTGTTCATCACTTTTCGAGTCATATTTGTCGAAAATTTACAATTTAAGAGAGAAACCTGTGATGCGCTAGTATATTAAAAGAAAAAATGTTGCGTATTGTCTACGGAAAAATTAAAGCGGAAATATTCGATAAAGATACAACAATCTTCAGGATCATTATTCTCTCTAAATAAAGCAAAAAATCAATTTAAATCACCCCAATAGCGGTTTTCTAGTCAGTTAAAACTTCTCATCTTCAAATCTGGCTGGAATAGTGATGAACAGGGTAAATTTTTGCTTGGGTGTTTTTACTAATTGCTGAATAACTATCACATTTAACGACCGATTTGGACAAACGTATACTTAAAATATTCGTAAAAGAATTATCTAACATAATAAATCTTAAAAAATATTTAAACGAATTTTTTAAATTTTTAAAAGACCAATTGAAATTCAGCAATTTTTCAAAAATGCAAAAAAAATTCACATTTTTCAATTTCGAGGGTTAATAATGGCTTTAATTCTTATTCGATCCGCATAAACGGCATACCGTTAGAAAGGAGATACAATTATCTATTGAATTGTGTAACATTATTTATGATCAAATAAGATCTCATGTAGATATGAACAAATAAGTCGAAAGACTGCCAAAAAACTAGCTATTCGCGGTTTTCTCGAAAACCATTATTTGAAAAAATAAATGGTTTGCATTTTTGAAATCAGCGACCAAAAATACATCAAAAAAAGTATATGAGAGCCCAGCTCCTTTTTTGCTGTAAACTAGTGTTAAAATAAAATTTAATCCGATTGTCCACATCTTCCCGATCGCTTCTGTTGCTGTATGATATAGCGGTTCGATCGGGCTGATTGAAACATAAAAACTACCTGTAACAACAAGACGTATAACTGTTAAATTTGTATAACATTACCCCAAAAACAAAGTCAAAAATACTTGAAGGAACGATTATGTGATCGAAGACGTCTCCTTCTACACTCAAAAAAAAGAGTACATCCAATTGTGGAAAACTGACGTCAGTGGTTGGAAAAACAGGATAAAAATAGCGCCATAGAAATTTTTTTATGCCCTGTAGATTTAATTACCACAATGTGAAGAAAATGTTGTTTAAATGTTGAAATATTCTGTCATGATCGAATTAATTTCGATAACTCGAGGAAACTTATTCTATCAAACATGGAAAAAATCTATAATTTTATGTCCATAATAAAAAAAATCCGTTATTTTTTTAAATTTGAATAAAAAAATTACTTTACTTTGGTTAAAGAAATAGTCAACATATTTTGTAAAAATTTATATTGAGCATAGAATATTTTCTGCAGGTTCATGAATTTTATATTCATTTCATGGAACACCTGGATTTCATATTGTAGAAAATCCATACTTCCGATTATAAACCCATAATTTCTTTCGTTTATTCATATCATAGAAAATATATTCGTACTGTGGAAATTTTTACTTCTTTGTAGAGATTTATACTCTGCTTGTAGAATTTTATTTTATTTTTTTTATCGAAAGTGTTTCTATACTTAAAAAAATTTCTTTTTTCTTAGTGGAAGCAATAAACATTTCGTAATAAAATTATAATACCCTTCTGCTAGGGTATAAATGTTGTATCCTTGTGCAAAACATACATAATATACGAATGAAATATCTCTTATGTAATTAAAGCTGTTGGCTGCCTGTGGTCGGGCGTTAGTTTAGTCCTTGAACTTAATTACAGAAAACATTGCCAATGTTTGTGTATTGCATTGATCCAAAACACTTAAAGGGCAATCAAAATGTCTTTCAGCTGCAGTCGGAACTAAATGATTTGATCAATGACTATGGCAATGATGAGCGCTTAAGTTGAGGCAAAATCCTAAGCTAAAAACTTGAAGCTGAAACTGCTTTTGGCCAACTGGCGCACAAAGCGTTTTAATGGCTTTGATGCCTAGGGAATGCTTTTTCGCTTAGTGAATGGAATTTTGGCTGGGAGATGTGTGAATTGTGTGTGTTCTGGTAATGTACCGTTGATGATAAGCTCATTCAGTTTCAGTTCGCAAGTGTTAGGTGCCAAAAGCGAAAATTAACTTATCAAACATACATTACACAGGCCCAAAGTTAACATTAACAGAATTAACATTAACACGCGGCTCCGACGGCTCCGATGGCCCCAGCGGGTCCTTTATGCCCTCCAGTCTGCCATGTCCATGTCGATTGTGCGTCACATGTATGTGTATGTGTGTGGCAAGTGGCATTTGAGTATGGGCGCCATTCCAAGCTTCCATCTAATGGCACAAAACGTTCACGCGAATTCCCCGAACAATTGAAAGTTGTGGCAAACTATGGAGCTTGGCCAAAAGCACGCACACATTGCAGCACATAAAACACACACACACACACACACACATATCCTGGACGACGTCAGAACTTTAGGTTTGAGCCGCCTGGGAAGCGTATCCCGTAGCCTCGCCGTTGATTGAGTTGCCTTGGATTTGCTGAATGTGTCTAGCAGAATTTGTCAGGTTCGGCAGCCAGAGCATAATGAACATTGCTCATGTGTCTGGTGTCGAAATAAATGATTAAATGCCAGACAATGCTGACGAGCCGAACAATAACACCAAGCGTGACCCACTCCAAATACCGCTGGCCTAGTCAAAATTATTGGAAAACCCATTAATAAGCGCCAAATATACGGCGTATATATGTACCATGTTTGTATTGGGGCAAATGTAGCACAAAAGAGGCGCATAATTCGCAGACAGATAGTTCCGTTTAAATAAGGCACATATGCATGTGTGACACACCCCATCTCCCAACTCCCAACTCCCATCTCTCAACTATCCCAATTGCGATCCTCTCCTCCTCCCAATTCCAATATTATCCAGCGAATAATTGCTTTTTCTGGCTCTGTACGCGCTGTGGCTGCCATTTAGGGAAAATGCATTGGAACATTACCGAAAATTCAAATGGCATAAATGTTATTATCGATTAAAGTCCAATGACATCAGCTGAAAGTGACAAAATAGCAATAGAGAACTATTACATGTCAATTATGAACTCGTGAGGGAATATTCTTAAATCATATTCGGTCAATTCTGCTAAAATAAGCAGAGGGTCAGAGATTTCTCTCTAACTTTCTTTAAAATTTCCTTATTTTTCTCATACTTTTTTTTTCTTTGTCTCTCTATACCTATCTTGAAATTAATCTTATTTTCCTTTTACTTATTTTCTTATTTATTTACTAACTTTTATGTTATTTTATTTAATTTTATTTAAAAAATGTTTTTTTTTTTTTTTCCTTTTTTTTTTAATTATGCTTTAATTATATATTTATATTCTTTTTTTTTTTTAAATTACTAATTTAACTTTTAATTATAATCACTTTTTCAACTTTTATTACGAACTCTCTTCTGTTTAGCTTCAGGTTCAAATAATGACACTGACTAACCTGGCTGTGAGTAGGGGCATAGCTGGCCGGACTGGCAAATAAATATCCCCTGTGTCAGTGTCATTAATATTTGAAACTTATGTAATTTAATTAGACTTTTTCTATCCTTCTATTACATTTAAGAAATATTATAACGTTTGCTTATCTGGGACAGCACTGATTGTCTGCCAGAATAAATAAATGAATAAAATAAAAATTTTTTAGGAATTTTTTTAATTTCGCTTAGAATTTTAGCAGACACTATATTAGATCTTATAAATAAACATTTTCCAAAAAAAACTCTGAGCAGCCTTTATGCCTATATTGATAAAAAAAAAAAAAAACATCTACTACGTAGATCGCATACAAAACTCGTGTACCTGGCGTGCGTTGCTACGCCCTCCCTCAAAAAAAATAAATAACTCAAATTTTTTTTTAGTTGTTCGCAATTGCCAGTAGAAAGTTTTTAGCAAAGAAAATTTTGGGAAAAAATGATTTAGTTTAGGTAATTGAATTATTTTAATAATACATGCAATATTTGTTAAAACTTTTCTCCTACATTAGATCTTATAAATAAACATTTTCCAAAAAAAACTCTGAGCAGCCTTTATGCCTATATTGATAAAAAAAAAAAAAAACATCTACTACGTAGATCGTATACAAAACTCGTGTACTTGGCGTGCGTTGCTACGCTCTGACAAAATAGCAATAGAGAACTATGAACTCGTGAGGGAATATTCTTAAATCATATTCGGTCAATTATGCTGAAATAAGTAAGATTTTTTAGGAATTTTTTTTGATTTCGCTTAGAATTTTAACAGACACTATATTAGATCTTATAAATAAACATTTTCCAAAAAAACTCTGAGCAGCCTTTATGCCTATATTGATAATAAAAAAAAAAACATCTACTACGTAGATCGTATACAAAACTCGTGTACCTGGCGTGCGTTGCTACGCCCTCCCTCAAAAAAAAATTAATAAATACATAAATAACTCAAATTTTTTTTTTAGTTGTTCGCAATTGCCAGTAGAAAGTTTTTAGCAAAGAAAATTTGGGAAAAAATTATTTAGTTGAGGTAATTGAATTATTTTAATAATACATGTAATATTTATTAAAATATTTTTTCGTTCAAATTTTTACCTTTTTCAAGGAGTCATTTTTTTATATTTTTTGCTATTGATAAAAATGCATATATTTTTTATAGATTAAACTAATAACTATCAAATCAATTCAAAAGTGGTTTATACCAAAGAACTAACAGATTTTGACATCTCGGGTTAATTATAAAATCTAGAACATCAAGAAATTAAATGGCATTTTTTTCAGTTAGTTAGTTAAGCTCAGTAAAATGCTAACAATCTGCAACTTTTATCGGATATTGTCAATTTGGGTGTGTTGTCAAACAAAGTCATCAATAACCTTTGTTAGAATCAAACAATTTATACATGAATGATAGCTGCCGGATGTAAAATGAACGAACAAACTTCTGTTTTGTAATAAAAACAATTTTTTTTCCATACATATATTTATTTAATAATATTTACATATAAAATTGCTGAATTTAAATCGAAATGTAAAACAAAAAAAAGGACTTAAACAATTTGATGCCATGCTGGAAAAGAATTGCGTGTTTGTGTCATGTTGGGATTTCTCATACATTTTTGAACATGCGTATTTTTGTAGTTGGATTGTGCACTTTAAAATAATAAAATTGTTGCTTCAAATACGTTTTCATTCATTGATTGCCTTGTAAATGACTTTTATTTTATTTTACTATATTTTGTTTTTTTTTTGTTTTTGCTTAAATGTATTAAGTTGTATCTAAGCCGGATGGATGGCGTACTAAAAATCAATGTTTGATTTGCCATTTTGCACATAATTTAAAGCGCTTAAAGGCGCCAACATAGATGCCAGTTTGGCAGTTGGACTTTAACAAAGCCAAAGGCGTTTTGGCCAGACTTTTGGGACAAGGACAGACACTGGCAGGACCTCAAAAAACCCAAAAATTGAGGCAGAGCTTTCTTCTTCGCATTGCTGTTAAATATTTTCTTCAATTTTATTTTTTTTTTTATATTTTTTTTTTTTTTTTAGAATTTTGTACGTATTCTATTTTCTTCTCGACAGTAAATTTTGCTACCTTCGCCCTGTGGGTTGCATTGCATTTTAGTCACGTACAAACACGAAAGTTATCGAAGATTTAAGCGCACGTACATGATTTTCCTGCCTGGCAAGAAAATGGTCATACACTCTAAAAAGAGTGAAAGAGAGAGTGAGAGCCAGAGAGAGAGAGAGAGGGAAAAGAATGGCAAGCAGCATTGAGACAGACCACAAAGATCCGCATAGACTTGTAGAGATACACGAAAAACCAAAAGTCGTCATCAAATGCCGTGAGTTATTGTAAAATTCCAGTTACGTTTTTGGGGTTTGTTCGTGTTTGGGTAGAGCACGTTGTAGCCCATATACGACAACAACGGCAAAAACGACAACAACGGCAACAACGACAACGACAACACTCTGCCAAGTGCTTGTCAAATTGAAATTAAAAGCCAAATGCTTCATGTCGAGTTCAAACGGTTTAGGCCAGCCCCAAATCGTAGACACATCCTTTTTATAAAATCAATAAAACTAAATAAAATACGAATATGTTTTGGCCCTTCGACGGCACGTAGCCATACCCATAACTTTTGTTCTGATTCGCGTAGCACCACCAACAAAACAAACTAGCAAACCACCCGAGCAGCTACCACCGACAACCGACCACCGACCACAAACCACCAACTACCGACCACTGACCACCTACCATTGACCACCTACCACCGACCACCTACCACCGACCACCTACCAGTAACCAATAAGCAGTACCTTGCAATCCCAGACGGTACACTTTTGGGTCTGGGTCTGGGTCTGGGTCTGTCTGCAGATATTTTGCGGCTGTCTGTGCGGTCTTATGACCTTCTGCATCAGCCACCAAAACAGCAAATCGAATGGAGACTCAAAACTTTCACTAAGGCAGAGACAGAGACAGAGACAGAGAGTTAAGCACATGGTCAAGTGTTGGGGTTATGTTCATGTCCTCTTGCCAGGCTTTTAGCCATTTGCTACGTCGTCCTGTTGCGGCACAGTTAGCAGTTTCCAAGCACCACTAAAACTGTGTGTATGGCGCTTCTCTTCTCTCATTTGGGTGACATTTTTTATTGCATTTTATTGGGATAGCGAAAAGTGTTGAGCAAGGGATGGCGGCGGGTATTCAGACATTCAGCCGTTACATTGCTTCCACTTAGCTTAACTCCAGGCCGGATGCACTTACCAACAAGTGTAGTCGTTGGCTTATTTGTTTAGATTTTAAACTTTTTTAAAGTCTCAAAAAGCCAACACGAAACCCAAAAAAAAAAAAATTTTTATATGAAAAAAACATTTATTTGTATATTTTTTAAAATTTTAAAAAATATTTATTGATTCTTTTATTGAAAAAATATCATACCTTCGATATTTAGCGATAAAAAAAAAACCCATTGAGTATTGAAAAATATTTAATTATCCATTGCAGGATTTTAATATTATTTTTGAACAAAAATACTAAACGCAACATATAACGTCTATTTTTGAGCTTAACTTTGAATTAATCAAAAAATAAGAATTATAGCCCGCTTTATTTAAAAGTCAGAAAATCAAAGTATTATTTATGTACAATTTTAAAATAACACTGTGCATATGTATTTTATTGTCATTCCCGAAATCTGTAGTTATGGCCAAAAAAAATTTTTAAGTTAATTTTTTTTGTGGCAAATACATATAGTTCAGTCATACAAATAGGCTTTAAAAAAAATATATTCGTGTTCTCTAAATATTTAGTTTTAGCCAAGATACAAGCCAATTAATTTAGCTATTTTTATTTAAATCTTTTAAATTTTTTGACTTTGGTCGCAATTCAGTCCATGATTCCACCGCGCTTAAGTTTTCAAAATTTAAAAATCAAACTAATTTTCAATCAATTCTGTGTAATAATAAAGATTATTATTAGAAAAACGAAATAATTTTTTTTCGACTTTTCCTCGAATTTTAATGTCAAAAAATCGTAAAAATACCGCACAAAATATCATCATTTTCTAAATTCAAAATTAAATAGCTGCAAAACTAGTAATTTAAACTTAATAAAGTATATGTATGATTAATAGATCCATTCATTAGCTTTCGAAAAATGTAAATTATTTGAAAATCGGCTGTAAGATTCTCGAGTAATGCTTAAATCTGTAGGCTTGCCTCTGAAAAAAAGCTTAAAAAAAAAAATACCAGATTTCAAAAATTTTTTAAAAAAAGTCTTACCATAGAAAAATTTTTATAGTGGTTTTTCGTCATCTGGGGCACCATATGTATTAGAAAAAGTAGGTTTGATCAAATATACAAAAAAAAAAGCTACATTTTGTTACCTAGTGTTATTTAAAGAAGTGTTTTTTACTTGTTAAGTGTATAAAGTGCCTCGAAAAGGTTTTTCGGCTAAATCTTTTGATTTTAGGAGTAACTTTAAAATTTCAAACATGCAGTATATAACATAGTTCTTTATTTTTGTCAATTTTAATCATTTGATTTTTAAAAAAATAAAATTATAGATATTTACGGTCTCTGGTTAAAAGTTCTACATAATATAATTTTATTTGAATTAATCTTATAGTATTCTTTAGCAAACGTCTGCTAAAACAGGCTGCATTTTATAAATAACTTTCTTAGATTAAAAAACTTAATTTAACCTTTATAATTGTCAATTTTTAAGGTTAACGATTATCTGATTAACAAATCCAAATACGAAACATTTGTTTTTTCAATTTATCAATTTTGAATCTTGTTAATAATTTCGTTGGAAATTTGTGTTTGTCCTCCTAAGTAGGCAGCAAATTGTTGGTGACGTTGTTGTCCTGGCCGCATAACTAGGCAATACTTAGTGCCCATAGAGAGCATCTGTATCCTACTCGCATGGACAAAACCATTAAATGCGTTTTAGCTGCAACAGAACGCAAAACCGTTAAAGATGCCTGCAGGCATTTGGCTTAAACCATTCAACATTCTTCATCATCTTCAACTGCTTATCCTTTGCTCGTTTTCGTCCTTGCTGCTGCTGCTGTTTGCCATTGCCGTTGTTGACATGTGTGCGTAGATGCTGCCTGTGGCCAATGGGCACTGCAATGACAAATAGGCGACAAAACGAAATGAGAAATATGCAGGCATTCGGAAGCAGGAATGAGAATGGGCGGGAAGGACTAAACATTCCAGCACCCAACACAAGCACCAGTTAAGATTAGAAAAGCATTTGTTGAAATCAAAAAGCCAGAAACAGGACAGGACAGCACAGCCCAGGCCCCGGACACTAGTTGTATGCGTCCTGACAGCAAAGAAACAGAGAGAGAGAGAGAGAGAAAGGGAGACGAAAAAAAATAAAAATTTTACTACAGTCAGGCACATGCTACAAGCTACAAAGTCCCTGTTGCAATGCAGCTAAGGACTATATACGCAGTAATAATAAAAAAGCAAAAAAATACAGAAAAAAAAAAACAAGAAATAGAAATAGAAATAGAAAGAAACAGGGTGTAAGTACAACAACAACTATTGAACAAAATAAAGGAAAAGAATGAAAAGTAATGCCGACAGCAGACTAAGGTCACATGTGTGAGAACATAATGCCCTGGCCTGTTGCAATGCTTCAGGACGGGACAGGACGAGACAGGACAGGCCAGGCCAGGCCAGGACACGGACAGGACGATACGAAACAGAGCGAATGCTGCTTCATCATCAAGGGCCTGAGTCAAGTTTCAATTAGTGCTGCAAACTAAATTAAGCTATAACTGTATCTTTTTTTTTCTCTATCCTCACCCTCACCCTCACCCGCTCTCGACAATTTTTGCCAAGGCAACGCATAAATAACAATAGGCAAATGCCAAAGCATTCGCCATACGAATTGCAAATTGCAAGAAGCCCAAGTACAATAGAACCAGAGTGAAAAAAACATTCAACATTTAAGATTGATCGACTTGACAATACTCTGAGGCAAGTTTTTTAAATACTTTCTGAATTTATTATTCGATCTGCTATTAAAAATATTATGTATTGATTTGAGTAAAAGAATAAGCTATTCCTAATGTACGATAATTTTTATTTATAAACTCAGAATTTCTATAGTTTAATTGCATTTAAAAATTTATAATAATTTATTTCTCTATCAAATACTAGATCATCCCGGCGTGCGTTGCTACGCCCCGCTCCCGTTCCGAAATAAATAAAATAGGAATAAGAAAACAAACTTATTTTATATTCAAGAATGTCACCACATGAAATGCTTCAGCTGAGATTTTTATATAATATTGAAATGCATTTTTCACCCACTTTCCGATATATTTTTAATAAAATTTTTTTCTGAATGCAAATCTACGATATAATAGAAAGCTTTTGCCACAAATTTAAGGTTTTTAGCTTCTACCGTTTGGCCTGCTCGTGAGTCGCCAATCAGTCAGGCTGAACAGTTTTATATATATAGATGAAATTGAATCATATATAATACTTACATATATATTTACTAAGGATCAACGCTACAAAAATTCGTTTGTAATGTTCTGTTAAACATTTTCCCATTAAGTGGAATTAAATTAAAAAAGAAATTATAAACAATTTAGTGTAAATAAGACACAAATTAAATTCTATTTTTATCTGACTATTTTATCAATAACATTTATGTTCGATTCCTAGTATATAGTATTCAGCCATACATTTACTTACATTAATTATATAGATACTGTTTCATTAAAGAATACAAATATAATTTAGGAAAATATAAATAAAATTTAAATATTATAACGTTTTCTTTTACATCCAGAATAAAATTAATAAATAATTAAAAAAGTATGTTTTAAACAACAAAAGAGTTTATATATTTATTTATATTTAATATTATATATTTTAATTTGCTAATTGTCATGGTTTTTGTGACGTGTTATTTTGTAAATTGTGCAAATCTAGTTAAATTTGCAAAATAAATTTCAATTTCTATTTAAGCTTTAAAATTTATATTCTTTCCAATATTCTTTCTGAGTTGATTTTTGCAAAATGTCTGTAAGATTCAGGACACTCGGATACTATAAAGATTGCCAACTTTGTGACCTCAATTACTTTTTGTATTACATTCGTAAGCGTTTTGCTGCCTTAAAGTCATATTTTTAAATAACAAACTTGCTTAAAAAATCAAAACTCTCTCTCTCTCTGATTGGAGCTTGAGAACTTTACTGAAAACTAGTTAAAACTTGCATAGATCTGTGCTGATTGGTTACCCTTTATGGTTTGACATTCTTACAATTTTCAAACAGCATCAGAAAATCACAATACCCATTGCATGCTTCAAACAAGCTGAAGATGAATGGATGGCATGGCTGACTGACTGACTGAATGAATGAATGAATGAATGGATGGCCAGGACAAGGCAATGTCGCCAGCATCGTCGCCTCTATTGTTAAATGCATGAAAAATTGCCAACACGGCCGCTCATCAGACGCTCTGTGGCAAATGCCACCTGCAAGTTGAAAAGACTTTATGGCCAAGAGAGAGAGAGAGTGAGAGGTGCGTACGTGTGTGTCTGTGTGCCGCTGCTGCTGCTGCTGCTGCGTCAGGTGCATAACTCATACGCCGCGTTGCGTTTGCAATTTATGGCCAGTGGCTGCAAATGAACAAAGCGGCCAACTCTTTTGACAAATTGCATTGCCGCCTGTTTATTGAATTACGAGACAGCAGCGTGCGGGGGGCACACTGCCACAATTACAAGGACATTGTCGATTTGATGAAGACGTTTGTGGCCAAAATGCAAACGCTTTTAATTAGCCCAAGCGCTTCGCAAGCAATTTTGGCCAACTTTGGCCAACACTTGGCCCTAATGATGGCCAGCAGCAGCAGCACAGCACTGCTCTCAGCCACTGTCCAAATCAATTTGTTAGCGCGCTCAAATGCTTAACATGCTGTGAACTGTGGCGATTTGCGTTTTAATTAGCATTGCAGATAGCGATGCCCCCACCTTCTTGCCACATTGATCACACTGCGCGTGTGTGTGTGTGTGTGTGTGTGTGTGTGTGTGTGTGTGTGTTTCCCTGTTCTCCCTCAGGTACAACAACGCCAATTTGCATTTAATGCGCAACATTTGTTCAAATTTGCCACCAAGAAGCAACTCAACGCTGATAATGATGATGACAATGATGATGATGATGTATCGCACATTGTCATATAGCCATAGGCAACGAATAACATTAATGAGCAAGCATTGTGAACCCGGGGGCGGGGCAAGAGCAAACGTAGCATTAAGTAGAGGTCACGACGGGCTTAAAGAATACAAAAGAATTTAACCAAAAATAAATCATTTCTGTCTGATATATGATGTATTTTTATGAAGTATATAAATTCTAAAAAATAATACAAATCCAAAAAAATATATTCTAGAACAGTAATGGGAACGAAAAATCGGGCCAAAAAATTTTTTGTGTGCACTTGGAAAAACCCATCAATGTATATTGCTTCTGTGAGCTCGCTCGAGATGATAACTTGTGCGCCCGACTCCGAGTTTGGAACACACACTTCTGTGTATTTTGTTGTTGCGAAATTTTACTTATGCAGCCCCTTATGTATTTTTGTTATTGTAAGCTCGCTGCTGTCATAAATCGTAGTATGTCTGCTGCCCATGAAAAGTTACAATGAGCGAAAAAAATACGAAATGGGCAAAAAAATCAAAATTATATCCCAATTCACTGCTTAGTAAAATTCATAAAATTTCAAAATATACAAAATTTTTTCTCGCAGTGAAGCTCATTAAAGCCTGACACACACTGCACGTATTTTGTTATTGCGAAAAATTTGCTTAAATGTGAGATGGGTAAATCCATTTTTTTTTTTTCACGAATTTTTTTTTTTTTTTTAACTTTATTTTTATCGAATAAAAGTCACATCAATTAAAATATATTTAATTATATGGCGGTTGTTATTAAATATCCAAAATAAATGAGAAAATGGAAAATTGTGATTCTGCTTCACAGCTATTACCAAATATTTGCGGTTTTTTTGAAAACTACTTTTTGAAAGTCAGCATTTCTAAAATCATCGCCCAAAATACATTAAAAAATGT
Organism: Hirtodrosophila alboralis; assembly: GCA_035043045.1. NCBI lineage: Eukaryota > Metazoa > Arthropoda > Insecta > Diptera > Drosophilidae > Hirtodrosophila > Hirtodrosophila alboralis. Next base: position 453,399 of record JAWNNH010000144.1, on the reverse strand, counting down.
CTATAAGAGCCCAGCTCCCATTTTGTTGAATAAAAATATTTTGTTTTTTTCTTTTTATACTGTATACAAATATGTTTACTGTAGGAGAATGTATACTTATACGATATATTTGTAATACAATAAATTTTATTTTTATTATTTAATTTTTAACATTTTTATTTTTACTTCCTGCAGAAACTCAGACCAATGTTTGTGTATTTTTTTTTTTTCTTTTGGTTATACTTATGTATGTGTACTTATAAATGGAATCTCATTATAAATACATATATGTATGTATGATTGAATTAATATATGTTTCATTTTGCATGCTTAATTTCAATGCCATTCACATTCTGGCTTTAATATTGCAACCGCAAGCTGCAACCAAAGCAACTCATTCGGCCCTGGCCAACAACCCAGTGGCGCCCAGCACTCAAGCAGTTGCAACAACGCATAATCATCTCGAATTGCATTGAACAAGGCTGAGGCTACACCGAGACGCCACACTCAACTCGACTCCACTCCACTCCACTTCACTCTCTCCTTCTCCACATTCCGCTCGTACCAGCAACATAATTAGGCTTATCCTGTTGCATTGTTGCATCACGCCCACACAATGCGGCAGGGAGTGTGTCTTATCTGTGGGTGTGTGTGTGTGCATGTGTCTGTCTGTTTGTCTGTCTGTCAACTCGTGTGCATTCCATTTTGTCAACGCGGCCAATTACTGAAATTATTTGTGCTTCGCTGCTGGCATCGCTGTCAACGTTACACTGATTTGCCATGCACACTTAGCAATTATCATGTCCAATTGGACAAGCCACCCCCCCTACACCCCTACTCGCCTACGCCTTTGCCCCCACACTGCGCTCTAATCACAGCTGCCTTCAATTTGTCATTTAGACATTTGTCTAATTGATTTAATCCCCCAAGTCGCTTGCAAGGTATGCAATAATATTTTATAAATATGAAAAAAATATAATAATAGGCAACAATGAGAACTAAGCAAGTGTGAAATTGCTTGCATTTTAATGAGGCATATTCACGCACACACACGCACAACAAAAACTGACATTTGGCAACCTTTGTGCGACGTTTTATTTGCTGTTTGTTTGTTTGTGTGGTGTTGGCATTGGTTGGCGGGTGGCGGGTTGGCAGTTGGCGGGAGGCGCAGATTGAGTGTAAACCTATTAGAGAAATTACCAACGAAATGAACCGAAACCCACTAACCTGGCCAAAAGGCCAATCCGCAGGTCAATTCAATTACTAACGCTGCCCATAGACCATACGCGAGGGTTACATCAACAGTTTACCGATAAAATATGAAAATGTAAGCACATTTTCAACACCCATTACAAATGAATAAAAGGGAATTATAAGGAGATATCTTCGATCCCATAAAGTATATAGATTCCTGATCAGTATCATGATTTATTGTCTGTCTGTTAACACACCAATCTCAGAGACTTTATAAGTTAGAAACATTAAATTTGTTATAAAGATTTCTGTAAGCAAATCAAGTTTATTAGTTTATCTTTATTTATTCTTTATTTATTCTTTATTTATTCTTTATCCATTTAGCATTCATAGTCGGAGACTGTGAAATCAAGTTTCAATTTTACCATAATATGATATTATAATACCCCTCTAAATGGATTTTCCTTAAGTTCAAAAAACTCCGACCTACAGAAAATTAAAAAAAAAATAAAAAATAAAAAAAATAATTGCTATGCCGGGTGTTGCATACTTATAGGCGCAGTTTGTTGCACACCTGTTCGTCTATAATTCTCCACCGACCTCAGCTGACAGTATATAAGCCACAAATGTTTCTCTACATTAGATTTTTTTATATCCTTTTGTAATGGCATAATTTCGTGTTTAAGGCACAAAGAAATTGGCCACAAAATAGTACAAAAAATTTAATATAAAATATAATAATACAATGAAACCAAAGATTTTGTAAATTAGACGAAATATTTTAATTCATTGTAATTGCTCATGATTTCATTTTAAATAATTTAAAAATTAAAACATATAATGGGTAAACCCTAAAAAATTCGTTCTTGAAATTAGATAAACGTTCTTGATATCAAGAAAAAGACTATAGCCATAAAATAAATGGTCTTGATTTAGACTACCGATTCATTGTCTATTAATTTATTAAGCGAATAATAATATAATATATTTTTTTTTTTTTTAAAGACTTTCTATTTTGGTTTTTCTTATTTATTAAAAAAAAACAAATAAAAATTTTAAATGGCTTTTTTTATTGGTTTTCCTTATTTATTAAATTTTTTTTTAATATTATTATTTAGGAAACTGCTGTAAGCCTGCATAAAAGACTTTATTATTTTTATTATTTACTCTATTGAGTTTCTCAATAAGGAAGTTTATTACAAAAAAAACAACTCGATTTACTTGTGATTATTTTATTTGAATATTTATCCTACTAACAGTTACTAATTTTTAGTAGATAAATTTGTTTAATATAAACGAAACATTTGATATGAACATAAGAACATAATTAAGTATAAAAATTCTAATTCATTAATATAAAAATTATTGCTATTAATACACTAAATATACTCGTTATTATATATTTTATTGTTGCACATATCAATACTCATTGCTTGCCCCTCGTTGCCACTGTCTGAGCTCTATAATTTAAGGCATATATTTTGGCTGTAAATATTTAATGCATTCGCCTGGTCATTTTCATAAACCTTCAGGATTCGGGCAACGCCCCCACACACACGCACACACACACACACACACACACGACTGGCATAAAAATAAAGCTGCCCTTGTTCTAGGAAAAACGATGTTATTATTGTTATTAAATTTTACTGCCTATAACTGTTGCTGGCAAGACAAATTAGTGAGAGACTGACGGTGCCCACTGTTGCTCCTGCCAGCTGGCAGCTGCTAGCTGTTAGGTCCTGCTAGCTAAAAGTCCTGTTTTTACGCACAGCGTTTTAATGTTGTGTTTGTGTGCTCATCAATATTTATTGGGGTTCGAGTACGTGAGCCGCACACAATCAGCGCCGGCCAGGACCTGCCCAGCGTTTGTGCAAATATTTTTATTTCTATTTCTGTGTTATTGTATTGTACCCTATAGCTATAGCGTCTGATATATTACAGAGGCTTTGGCTAACAATAAACGGAATGGGGGCTTTAGGTGATTTGGTGGGCTTGAAGTAGCGGTTGTTATGCATCAACCACAATACACATTTATCCAGCCATGGAGAGGAGTTACGCAGCTTGTTATTTACTATTCAAAAACTTCAATTACCGCTAAGTAGTCGCCGGGGCGTTAATCGCCCCCAGTGCCACAGGACCTGCCATCCTGGCCCCTGCTATTCCAGCATTTCCTTTTGCAGTCAGTTATTATGCTGATTAACGTTTTATTTACACATAAATAAAACAAAGTGTATTGGTTATTAAGTCATTTTGCACTCATCGTCCATTGTTGCGAGTTGAAAGCGATTTAGCACACGCAGCCCAAAAAATAGGCTAGACCCCGGCGAGTATACAAATATATATGGTATATATAATATACATATATATACATATACATATATAAAGTAGGAGCAACAGGAGCGAATTCTCGTAATTTAATCCGATTTCTCTTGACTTGTGTGTTTGGCCCCCACACACCCGGCTGCTAAAGGGGTGCGAGTAAATGCTGAAAGCGGCTTAAAGTGAATAAATAAATAAATTCAATATTATGAATAGAAATTTTATAGACTGGGCAGCGGCAGTGTGTGTTAGAAATATGTCCATTTGCGATTCAATTGATTGTGAATAATAAAGCAGAGCAGCTTCAAAAACATCTGCATTAAGGATCGAGGAGTTGTTCTGTGAGCAATCTTAGAAGCTATCGAAACTGTTTTTATTGATTACGAGCATGCTATCTTGAAGCTAACATTTAAAAGAGTTAATTAAGAGTACTAACTAACTAACTATCCGATCGGTTTGAAATTTGTAGAGCTACGTGTGTCAAAAAAAAAAAAAACATTACTTTTATATTTTACATCGATGCTTTGGGTAAACACGCAGATAAAGAATTACTTCAAAATAAAATCAATGAAAAATTTAAACAATAATATTTTTTCAATTAGTCTGCATTTTTATTTTTATAAATTTAATTTATTTTAATTCAACATTTTGCATTTTACAAAAACTCTAAAAAAAAAATAAAAAAAACGCTTCCAAAAATCAAAAGCTATCCCAACTTATTAAAATGTTAATAAAGATATATTGATATTTGTGTTTTTCATTTTAAAGATAACAATTATTATAACTGATATTTTTAATTTTGTATTTCAACTATTTGCATGTTAATTTAATATATTGAATATTAGCCTTAGTAAACTGGTTCAATCAAAAACCAAACCTCTCTTTGGTTTTTTGGTTCAATTTAGTAGTTCGATTCCTGCTGTAGGAACTAATCCATTATTCTAGGTCATTTGAATCCCCGATTCGTTCACAATTCTTTTGAGTGAATGATAATCGGGAATTTAGCTCATTCGTTCAGTACAAAGACTAGTTCAATTGAACTAATTCTAAATTCGATACAACTCTGTCTTTCTATGTTCTTTGACAACTCTGTCACTTCTGCAGCTTTATTGAGTTGATGTAAAAGTAATTATTAAAACTTGTGATATTTAAGCTTTTAAACAATTTATTCATAACTATAATGGGCTGGAATCCGTCTGCAAATTTCAAAGATGATTTAGCTGAAGTGAATTATCATTTAAGTTTAATTGAGGATAAGTTCGAGTTCGACCAGGCAAAACATAAAGCACGTGAGGATGAGGACAGCGTGGCCCTTATGAAGTGGATACAGGAGATTGCTGGCACCAAACCGCTGGATGAGCATACATCCATGGCAGACTGGGATGATGAGAGCAACGTTGAAATAGAGGCAATTGCCTTAATGCGACATTTTAACATGAACTCTATGGCCGAAGAGAACGTCACACTGTCGCCAACAAGGCCAGAGCTTTTGCCACAAGGCAAACATTACGTAACTGAAAGTGGCTTTAAAATAATCTTGGATCCCGAATACTTTGAGCCCGGTACGATGCGCAATTCTTCAAAGCAGAATGATGACCCGACCACAAGCGTCAATAACCTCAAGATTAATGCAATGGAATCAAATGTAAGTATAACTATATTAGTTTGCATTTCACTGAGGAATTGTATATATGTATTTGTATTTTAAAAATAAACAGGATTATCACAAGTCAGACGAGACTCCATGTGTGATAATGGAAGAAATGGATTAGCAAAACCTGCAGCAAGCGCAACAAAAAGCCAAAAAGGATCGCACAATACGAAATATAACCTATAAAATCTTCAAATAACATAAATGCTTCAATACAAGATAAAATGGCAGGACTCCTACAATTAAATACATATTAAAAATAATATAAAAATACACAAATTTCAAGCAGAAGAAACATAACAAAATGCAGTCAAAATGAAGACAATAGACGAAATTAAGGCTGACATCGCACAATACGAATTATTACATATAAAATCTTCAATAAAAATCTAAATAGAAATATACTTACGTACATGGCAGGACATCTACAACTAAATACATATTAAAATCAACATAAATATAAACTAATTTCAATGAAAAATAACAAAATACAGGCGAAACATTAGAAGACAATGAAAGAAATAAAGGCAAAGCAAAACTGCATTGTTATATCGATGAATAGAATAAATAGGATAAATTTAATTTGCATTTTTATAACTATATTTATGTCCAATTCAGTTGTCATAGTGATGTGAAGACAAATATTTTTGAATAATAATAGATTTATTTAGGAAATTTACTGAAAATGTATATGTATATACGAGAGCCTAATATATTAGACAAAGTGTCCTGCAAAAACCAAAGAGAAAGACATATTTGAGGAGATTGTGCAGCTGCAGTTGCCCTCAAGAATAAATACTTACTTTAGTTAGTTAAGTCTGTTGAAGGTGCACGAAGTTGTAAGTGGGAAACAGATTTGTAATGCTGTTGTAGGTATACAGCTGGAAACACTTTTAGCACTTTCAGCTCAACGCTCAACTGACGTCCAAGTCCTGGCATGCGTGTCCTTGGCAGCTTGATTACAACCTAAGCCGTTTAGAGAGCGCAGCGAGCTTAGTTTGCTTTATACAATCAGCTCGATGCCAGGATCCAGCATCGGACAGAAAAGGGACGACAGGCCAAAGACAGGAAGGACATCATCGCTCACTGATTGCCAGGCGCTCAAACGAAATAACGAAATAACGAATTATGTGCTTGCATAAATAAATAAGTAGATGATGGCACTGGAATGGGGTTTTTGCCTGGCTGCCTGGCTGCCAGGCTGCTATCGAATTGAATTGAGTGGATGCCGCCAGCAGCCAGCCACATCCTTCTTGAATATGAGTGCATCCTTGCATCCTGGACAACGTGACAGTGCCACAACGTGCGCTGTCGTTGAAACTATTGTCGCGATGTGTTGTGAAAAATTCGCTTGCTTTATTATAAACAAATAGGAGAGGCTGCAGCAGCATTGCCGCAACTTCAGCACTTTTCTCTCTCTCTCTCTATCTCTCTCTCTCTCTCTCTCTCTCGGTCTTGTGCTAGTTGTGACAATGATACGCTAGCCCATTATGCCAAAGCAGGAGGCGCATCTATGCGCCAGCCAAACGGATGCGAACAGGACGCACCACCCGCAGGAGGAGACGGCGGCGTGCACCATTGCTGATGCAGCCAGCGAAATATTGTCGCTTGCAATAAATGCCAAGCATCCGCTGCGCCGCGGCGACAAGGACACCAACGACGACCGCCATTATGGCAGTAGCGCCATTTTGTTTTGCTGCAACCAACACTCACTCCTCTCCTCATCCTCGCGTGGTCCAAATAACGCGAATGCGATAAATAATGCGGCTTGGCAATTGGCGTTGCTTTCGCCGCTGCCGCCGTCGCTGCGGCATCCTCTGTTTTTTATGCCTTTCGGATGGTTGACATCGTGAAACTCTTTAAGCCGCACCGCAACGCATCCGACAGCACTTTAAAGGTGTGTGCCCCACGGATGCGGCATGTCAGTCGAATTTCACATTGAATTCAACTCGGCTTCTCATATGGCATATAAAACAAATTCAATTTATATCTACTTATTTAGATTGCTTGCCATTGTAATAACTTAGTTCTAGTTCTAAATTGATCAAAGACAACTATTAAGATTACAATACGTTCGATTTATATCAATTTATAATTGAAACTATACTTTTAATCAATAACAAGAGCAGAAAGTGTTAAAAGTTAAGTGTATTAATTTATATTTATATTTCTTATTATACCCTTGCATTTTTTGATTTTTGAGATAGCGAAATTAAACTCAACAGATCGATGTAGAATTATGACATGTACAATCTGACAAAGTTTGATCAAAATCTGACGACTATATCTAATAGTTGTCATAGGAACAATTGGGTCAAAAATGAGTTCTTCTCTGCAAAACTTTTTTGATTTTCAAGATATCAGAACCAAACTCACCATATCGATAAAGAAATACGTTCCATACTGTGTGATAAAGTTTGACTGAAATCGAACCACTGTATCATATAGCTGCTATAGAAACAATCGGTCGAGTATTCAACATTTTCTTAGAAGACCATTACAATCGACTCTGTCTCTCTATGTCTCCCTCTCTCTCTCTTTCTCGACTGTTTAAGCTGATCGAGAATTTGTATACTCTATATGGCCAGAGAAAAAAGGCCTCATTCTGCTTGTTTTAAAACCCCCTTTTATTCACTTTTAATGGGTATAGGGTACATAAATTCTTAAATTGTCTGCTTATGTCAATATGTTTGGTCACAACGGCCTGTTCTCTGTTATATTCTATACTTAACACTATTTTGTTGATTTTCTTTGTTGTCTGATGTTTAATTAAAACATCAAGTGAAGCACAAACAATGAATAATTTACATCATTATGACGTTGACACGTTATTCACATACATTGTACAAGTAAATGATGTTTTGTAATGTAGAGTGTAGACGTGTGGGTTTAGGTGTATGTGTGCGTGTGTGGGTGTGTGTGTGTGGGTGTGTGTTATATGGGTATTTACACAACTCTACCCTGTAGTTTTTTGCAATTTCTTCAAGTCAACGTTGTTGACGTTATGCCCGGCGCATCGTTTGTGACTTTTATGCAAATTGGTTAAGAGGTAAAAGCGAAAGAAAAAAATGTTGCATAGTTTTGGGCGGGTATTTAAATTGGCGCGCCGGTTATATCCGGCGCAGACTGCGAAGCCAATCATGACGCCCCCAACCCAATACACACACACACACACACACACACATTAGCAAGCAGATGCCTTAAAGGCTTTAAAAGCAATTTGTATAAATTTTTACGTGGCACGTAGAAAAAACTAGAATAACATTTTGAAGCACCTTTGCACATAAAATTTTTTTTTTTTGTCCTATATATTTGTTTTCTTGTGCCAGTTTTGCGTCAGTGCCATTTATAGTTTTGCGCGTGCGAATTTAATCAAAAGTCAAAAGCACACGATATGCGAACAGGATGCGCCAGGACATGCCCGGTGCGTGTGCGTGTACATATGTATGTGTACTGACCCATATAAGCAAGCAAACACCAGCAAATAACTGCGAGCGTTGCGAGCGACGAGCACAAAAAGACTCATCAAAAACTCATAAATTTGCAATTTTCGACACATGACAAAATAAATTGTAAACAAAGCTGCGCCAAAGCATGAGCCGACAACAACAACAATAACAGCAACAATAACAACAACGACAACAGCAACAGTATGAATAACAAACATAAAAACAAAGGCCGACCACACGGCGCATGAAAATATTTTTGAAAAACGTTTCGCCGTACACACACACAAAGCCGATGAAGCTCCAGCCAAAGCTAAAATTTAATATAAAAACTAATATTTTAACTGATGCTAGAGCTGGAAATGAACGGTGATTTTTTGAAGCTGCCTAATCAGTATAATCATTCCGCATGATAAAGAGCCTTATCATTCAATTGAACCGGTTTTCGCACTCACTCAACTTATATACTTTAAATCTAAAAATAAAATTAAAAAATATATAGAACACACATACATATGTGTTGTTAAAATAAAAATTTAATTGAAATGATTTTGAAATTTTTTCTAAATAATTTAATTAAAATAAGAAATTTAAAGAGCTTCAGTTTTTTTTCTTGCCTCAAAAGACGCATCCAACTCATGTTCTGCCGTCACTTTTAATAAGCTTGTATCGACATCAGTTTGACGAGAATTTGTGGGATTTTTTTTTATTTATTTTATTGTTGATACTGTCTGATTCATGCATTCACATAAAGCGAGTTCTTTGTACAAGTATTTCCGTAAATTGAGCCAGTTATTCATCGGAGTTCATTGCCATCGCTATAGGAGAAGCTATTTAAAATATGCTAGGAGGTTGAATATATTAAATAATATGGATCATGCCAGAGAAACCATATACCATATTTGTTTTTTGTTAGCTCTTCCTTTAATAGTTCCTAATATACAAAAATTAAAAAAAAAAAAATCATTAAATTTGTTTTAACTAGACAAGTTTTTCGGTTTTTCTTGAATTGAACTTTTAATAACAAATTCAATACATATTCTGTAAAAAATTGAATATTTTTTACTCTCATTGGATTGCAATCATTGTTTAAAAGCATTAAATTTAGGTCACTCTCTGGTTATTATAAAATCTGAAATGATTCAACTTAGTTCATTCACTTACAAACTAAAAAATTTATATTACAATGTGATGCATTTCACATAATATTATTATTAAATACATAAATTGCCTTAAGGCAGCGTATAGGGGCGGAAATACATCATTGTTTTGCTAATTGTTGTTATTTTCATAAGTCATAGCTAAGATTGCATATTAACATTTTCCACATCATTTAATCGATTTGTTGTGCATTTTAATTAGTTTAACGCATGACAAGTGAAGTTACTTCGATTAACTTATACCAAGATATACAATAAGCTTTAATATTGATTAAAATATGTAAATATTATATTTTTAAATGCCATTTAATTATTCTGAATCATATTAGAAACTCTCTCGAGATGAATTTGCACAGTAGAGACGGTATAATCAAATTAGCTTTCGATAGTATCGATTACTCTTGTTTTTTTAGCCACTATCGAGAATGTTTACTATCGATAGTCGATAGATCTGTTAAGAGCGGAAAATGCACATTAATCTGTCTGCATGAATTCACTAGAACGTTATACTAAGTCAAAATCTTGTTTTAAATTGGTTTGTAATATTTCACTCTAAAAAATATTATATCGAATTTGTATGACGCGAAATGTTATTTGCAATTTATCATGCATTTTTCATACTCTTTTCAGAAATAATAAAAAATTTCAATTAAGCTATTTAAACAACTCAGCGTACATAACTTTAACTTATACAAATAAAAAATATACATATGTATGTACATTGTTATATAATAAGTATCTACATTTTTATGTACATAGTATAATCACCCGATATCAATTCGTTCCCCACACTGTTCCATTGTCGTAATTGGAATGCATTGAAATGTGAATTGTGACCCCATGTTGCACTTACACTGTGGAACCTTTACGTAAAAATTAAGAACGTAATGGAGAAAAAGAAATGCCAAAAATATTATATAAAGTATTGTAAAATAATTTTTAAAGTGTCCAGTTAATAATCTATACACATTAAATGTGTAAAAACGAAGAGTGCAATAATAATAATTTAAAGTATATTTTTTTAAGGTTCCGTAACAACTTAAGATATATACCAATTGATAATTTTAGTTTAATATAGCAAGTTGGTTTTTGAAAAACCATTTGTCTTTATTATTGAAAGGTAAGGAGCTTATTAAGATGGCCTAAGAGTACCAAAAAAAATCAAGGCATTTTAAGAAAGATTCAATTGAAATTTACATTTTTAGAATGGCTAACAGAATTGCCAAAAACAATTTTAAAAAGTTATATCTACTTATGCTGCGAAAATTGTATATTATATCTCAAAAATGTAAAGCTGAAAAGCAAATATTTTTGTTCAACAAAAATAATCAGATGGTTCCACTGTGCATTATGAGCTTTTCGCTGGTAATTCAAGAAGGAGAATGAGAAATGAAAATTTGCAACGACAACGTCGCTGTCGACGTCAAGCTTATAAGTGTTTTGCAACCGCAAGAACAACAACAACAACACGAACAGCAGCAGCAACAAAAAGCAATAGGAAAAAGTTCAACTAATTAGCGCAAGTGACTTTTGGAACCGTTGACGCTAACGTTGACGTCAACGTCGACGTCGCTACCTTCAATTGAACGGCGTGGCGTCGTCGTCGTCGTCGTTGTTGTTGTTGTTGTCGCTGTTGAAGTCGTTGCCGTTGTTCTTGTTTGTTGTTGTTGTTATTGTGGAATAGCTAAATGTTATACTTGTAAAAATGAGACAATTAACACATATTTCTTAGAGCGTCGCAACCGGTTCAAAATTATAGAATTGCCCCAAAAAATAAATAAATAAATAAAAGTGCACAAACTGACAACTAACTTACACATAATACATCATTTTATCTGTTTTTATAAGTATGTGTTAATATATGTATACAAACTGTGTATGTGTGTGTGTGTGTGTTTTTGCCTGTGCTAATCTTTAAATTGAAAGAAATCTCAGTGGCAGCTTCTGACGAGGAGCAGCTAAATGGAATTTATTTTGCGAGCAATGCTTTTAGTACTAAGGCGACGTGCGGCGCGCAGAGATCTCAATAAATAAAAATATATATAAAGTATATCGGCAAACTTGTTGCAATAAACGAAACGTATAAATATTGAATATTGAGTATCGAGAACTGAGAACTGAGCAGAAGCATTTTGGTCTCCCTCTCTCTCTCTCTCTGTCTCATTATATTTTTTTTTTTGCTTTCCCTGTGTCACTGCAAATTAAATGAACGTCGTGAAATGTTACAATAACTTAAAGCAACCACTAAATGCAAATACAAATATAACAACAAATATATAAATAAATACAAATATATAGAAGCATGCCTATGTGTGTGTGTGTATACATATATAGTGCTTAAAGTGCGATAACACTCACACATATACACACACGCTAAATACACCTACACAGTAAGGGTGCCGCCAATATTAGACTGACGATAAATATGCCTGCTTATCAGCATTGATAACGCTCAAGCTTGCTCTCATTTGCTTTTGCTCTCTCTCTCTCTCTCTCTCTGTGTGTGTGTTTTACTCTCACGCGTCACGACAACTGCTGCTGGCCGCAAAGAATATGCACAGTTAAAGCACAGCTGTTGCCGTTGTCCAAGTGTTTCAATCTCAAAAGGAGCACAAAGAAGAAGAAGCAACAGAAGAAGAAGAAGAAAATAAGTAGAAGAAGCAGCAGCAAGCTCAAAGCTCAAAGTGTAGCTTGTAAAAGTAAAAAAACAACTTCTACACACAAGTAAACAGCTGCCTTTGAAGTATACCGACTGCGGTATACACTGTTCTCAGTCTTTGCGTGAAAGAGCGGGAAAGAAAATCATTTGCAGTTTGTTATAATTATTTAAATCAATTTCAGTACAAGAAATTCTCGTAACAAATTTAACAACTGTTGGCATAGAAATTGAGTAACATATCGGCAAACGTTACACAAATCCAGTTTAAACTTTTACCCATTACAGTACAGGGTATAAAAACAATAATTGTCGCATTTATTTATAAAACCGCATGTGCTAAACAATTAAAACAATGTGCATATAAAAGTGCTTTTAAACAATTCAAATAAATAAATGCGACGCGTAACTGCTTACAAAATCAGCATTAAACTATAACAACAACAACAATTACAGTTAAAACAACGCTCATACACACACACACACATTCACACCCACACACACACACACACACCCACACAATGGCCAGAGATAGGCTACCGGAGCTTTTACAGGTAAGTTAGAGTGTTAAAAGTGCTTTTCAGTTATTAGCGCAACGAGCGTTTTCCAAATACTTTGATTTTGGCATTTTTGTGCTAATTGTGCAATCACAGTGTGGCAAACAAACTAAATGCTCATTCGAAACCAACTAAACTATTTCTGTGGCGCCACAAAAACAACTTTATTTGTCAGCATATTATGGTTAAATATAGTAGTAGTGTTTTGTGCATTAAAGTTCCATGACATTTTTTTCAAATAATGTGCTTTTAAACGATTTAATTAAATGTCCTGGCAGCAAGCATTTTGTGAATGAACTTTTTGTTAAACAAATTGTGTTTTTAAAACAAATAATATTAATATTATTTTTGCTAAAATGGCTGATTTTCTAAATGAGTTTTTTTTAAGTATTTGCTTAACAGAAATATTAAAATTCCCCAACTCTATATGAAAAAAGAGATATTATATATCATTTGTAGTTTTTTCTATGAGCTTCAAATTCACCATAAAAAGAAATTTCTTGTCAAATTAAAGTAAAAAAAAAATATCACGAACTAATTGCTAAAAAAATTGATACATAGTTTTAAAGTATATAGTTTTGATTTGTAGTTTTTTCTATGAGCTTCAAATTCACCATAAAAATAAATTTCTAGTCAAATTAAAAAAAGAAAAAAATATTCCGAACTAATTGCTTAAAAAAAGCTGGTAAGCTTTGCGCAAAAATTGGTTTTTCTAATAACAATAACTATATAAATATTGTTTCCAATATCAATTTCAATATTAAATGGTTGTCACACTAAGTATTAGGAAATTAAAAAGAAATTCCCAAAAAACAAAAATTTTATTTTTATTAATTCAAACCGGCTGATTTTAGATACATATATGTATATACATATGTAATCCAAATTTTGAAAACTGAGCAAATTGCCATTGTTGGGGCGTGGGCGTGGGCGTGGGCGCTTATCAGAAAGCACCTAGATTGCCGCATAGATAAGGCTGATAAAAATATATATCGCCCAACGGGGGGCTATCCCCATACCAAAAAAAATAAATGTGAAACAGTTGCGAGTTGAAGCTCACTTGAATTTTATTTATTTTGTTCATTGCACTGCCAGATTGCGCATTTCGCGCCTGAATAACAACAGCAGCCCCTCCATCCGCCCAGTTTAGGCCCAGGCATGTGAGAGCCGTAGATTGTAACCCCCAACAAAAGGTGTGCCAATTTTCAAAAGTAAAATTTTAGTTTCAGTTGCGTTGGCATCGCAACAAGTTGGCCATAATATTAATTGGTTTTGGTCGTCTCAAATTCTTTAAAGTAATTTTTTTTTGATTTTTGTCAACTAATTGCAGCGCTCGCTGAGCGCCAATTCAACATCATCATCCTCGAACGGTTCGTTGTTGCTTAACGTTTACAACGCCACAACAGAATCCATCAGCAACAGCAACAACAACAACAATAGCAACAATACTAACAACAGCGCTGGCAACACTGACAACAACAAAATGGCGCAACAGGGCACGAATGTGGACGCCATTCTAAATCCGGTAAGAGCTTTAATTCTGTTTTTTTTTTGTTTTTTGTTTTTTGGGCAAACGCATGAATCAGTGACATTGACGTCGACAGCGCGGCAGCAGCGCAATTACTCAATCGACGCAAACCCGTGATAAGAGCAAAACTGATATATGTACATACATTTATATATATATATTACAGCGCTGTCTAATAAGTTAAAACTATACGTACTTACGTACATACATATTAGTGTTGACAACAAAAGACGATGACACTATTGATAGTATCGCATATATTGCTAAGCCACTAACGATTGTTTTTTCATGCATAAAAAATTATAAATAATTATGCATACCTATATCATTTTGTTAATTACTAGAAAATAAATAATGAGCATCACGAACTCATAACATATATGACATATAACAAAACATATTTTATTCAAGTATCATCAATAATTTTTGGAGATTTAACGTTTAAGGCATATCATTAGATCAGCAACGAGAAGCTTACAATTTTTCATATTTTTTTTTTTTACGAATTTACAGAAATATAAATCATCACGAGTTTTGATAGTTTTTGATATGACTAATAAAATCTATTGATGGTGGCTCCATTGAAAAAAAAAAAAAAAACAGTTCAACCTGACTGACTGACTGATTGGCGACTCACCCCCAGGCCAAACCGTAGAAGCTACAAATCTGAAATTTGTGACAATAGTTTCCTATTATTTCGTAGGTTGACAATCTGGAAAAATTTTATCAAAAATATATCGGAAAGTGGGTGGAAAATGCATTTTTAAAAAACTTGTGAAAATCTCAGCTGGAGCTTATCAGCTGGCGCAGTAGGCTACAATAATAGTGACATTGTAGAATATAATTAATTTGTTTTTTTTTCATATTTAATTTTTTTTTGTAAACTGGATTGAAAAGTAGCAAGGCACGCCGGGATGATCTAGTATTTTCTATATTCTTTATATGGTACTATAACTATAAAAAAAAATCACCAACAACATCGATGGTTGTTTTGAGCTACTTATGCGACTTTTTTCTACTTACGATAACAAGAAAATGAAAACTTTTGTGAATTTAGCACAAAAAACGTGCTCCAAAATTCGCAAAATTATTTGGTTTTATTACTTTTCATCACTTAAACATTTGTTTTCTACAATTTATTCGATTTATTTTTCAATAAGAAAATAATTTGTCTTTTTCAATTGAGTCATCTATCTGTCGCCTTTTGTAGTTATCAAATAATTATCGAAAATGATTTTCTCAATTTTCCACCAATTTGGGAGTCTCGTTCTCACCCTTTTTTTTTAAGCTTTTTTTTTTACATATATTCAAAATAGCATTCTTTCCCTTGAATTAGGGGGCATAATGGGAAAGGAAAATAGAAAAAAAAAAAACCCTTTTTTATCGCATTCGGAATATATCTGTGAAATTCCAAGCTTCCAAGCATTTATACTTTCTGAGATTTCGTGAGAAATCAGTATGTGGTATTTCTCATTTACATATATACATATATATATATATATATATATATAGATTTACAATATGTTGCCAGTTAACAGACGAATGCTAAAATCCACAAAAAGTATTTAACACAAATATAAATCTTGGTTACAGTTAGCAACTAAATTGTAAATTTAGCTTTAAGAGGCTTACGTTAAAACTAAAGTTCATTTTAAAGATTTCGATTTCTTGTATCAGGGCTAAATTTACCATGCTACTGATTAATTATGTTTTAAAAAAAAATCAGAAAGAAAACATTTTAAATTATTTCTTTAAATTAAATTTCTTAGTCTTTACTTAAATGTTAATAATTTCTATATTTATGTATTTAGCCAACATTGGTTTCGATTCTATAAATAAAGGGTATCCAAAATTTTGTGCTTGTTTAAAAAAAAATCTCATTTTATAATATATTTTTTATGAATATTTACAGTATTCGGAAATTCGATATCAATTGTCGCAAATTGCTGCCAATCTGGAGGCAATGAATCGCATGTCTCAGACAATCAATCTGCGCACTTTTTGTGGTAACTAACAGTCTAAACATTTGATTTACAAATTAAAACTAATTAACAATTTCTTATATAGAAAATGAAATGGATGAGCTGCACAATAAAAACCTGCGACTTGGCAATCAGCTAATGGGACGTTTTAAGGAATTTAAGGCAAATCTGCCGCCAGAGACTGATTATAGTCTTGAGGCAAGAATGAAGCGAACATTGTTTTATGGTCTATACCAGACCTATATTAATCTGTGGCAAAAGAATGAGCTTTTTTTGCAAAATTATGAAATGAAAGTAAAGAAAAATCTGCGCATGCATTCCAAAATTAGTAAGTAGACTAAAATGAATACTAAATAAAAATTAATCATATTATATTATCACATAGTCAATTCGGAAGCCAGTGAACAAGAGATTGAGCTGCTGATGGAAAACAAATCTACAAAACTCTTTGTAGACAATGTAAGTAGTTGCAGGCGTTCTTAAGTTTTATCTAAATTATGTTTAACAAGTTTATTTAGATACTGCAAGAGACGGAAATGGAACGACAAACGTTGCGCGATCTCATGGATCGTTTCAATGAGCTGCGCAAACTGGAGAAATCCATTGAAGATGTTCATGCGTTATTTATGCGTATTCAAACGCTCGTCATGGAGCAGAGCGAGACGATACAACGGGTTGAGTTCCATGCGAATCAGGCAACATTATATACAGACAAGGGTGCTACTGAGCTGGATAAGGCCAAGGATTATAAGGATAAGGCGCGCAAGGTGAGATGAATATATCTGTGAGTCAGTGTGTTTGTGTTAATCTTATATATATATCTTCAATGATTGTGTATGCAAATCCATTTATATCCGTCAATATTTAAAACAATTTCTTTATTTATTTTATTGCAGAAAAAGATAATGCTCATTGCCATACTCGTCGCCGTACTGTTAGTTATAATATTAGTCGCTATTTATTTGTGATGCACATGTTCACAACAAAGAAAACCTTTTTTTTTTAATATTTTTAAGTCAAATAAATTAAAATTTCTTAGACGAATTGTGTTTTCATTGGACTGCTGTTTTCAAAAGTCAAATTCACCACACCATAAAGTCGCGGCTACACAGAGCTGCATTTAGTTGTTGTATCGTTTATCTGTATCATAGCATATCAGCTGTTTTTACTTTCCTTACGTATTGCTGCTGTTGTCATTTAAACCGTTTGTCTTATACGTAGTTCGTTACAAGTAAATCTACTCGTGCTATGAATACACTGATTTAATTCAGATATATTACAAGCCATATAACTAAACTGATTGGTAAGCAACT
Organism: Hirtodrosophila alboralis; assembly: GCA_035043045.1. Taxonomy (NCBI): domain Eukaryota; kingdom Metazoa; phylum Arthropoda; class Insecta; order Diptera; family Drosophilidae; genus Hirtodrosophila; species Hirtodrosophila alboralis. Next base: position 435,611 of record JAWNNH010000144.1, on the reverse strand, counting down.
TTGTAACTGTAAGCTGCCGTTTTACAAACGGCAAGCAATTTAACCGCACAATTATTAAAAACAAATTAATGATGACAGGATTCTTGGAAAATAGCAACATAAATGGCGCGCATTAATTCAGATATGTACTAATCACTAACTAAACTAGTAGGTAGTTTGAAAGACTACTCACAAACAGCAATTCGTATTTAATCACACAAATTAAAAAAAAAACAAAAATTATACATGACGGCAAGATTCTTGGGAACTAACTAAACATACAGCTAAAATTGCACGAATTAATTCAGATATGTTTATTACTATCAAATATTAAAACTTGTTGGTAAATAACTTTGTAATTGTGTGTTAAAGTAAACTACTGTTTTGAACGGCAATATGTACATAATACGATTATTAAAAAAAAATTAAAATTTAATACCCACGTAACATAAGACTAACATAACATGTTAAATTTATTGTCGATTGTCGTAAGGTAACTGACGCAAAATCAGCAACGTAAACGCAAAAATCAGCAACAAAACGCAAAGTCAGAAACGTAAGCGCAAAATCAGTAACATAAGCGAAATATAAGACTGCAATGTTATTATTTGTTCACAGGCAAATTAGCATAACGGCAAAGTTAACATAACATAATACGCTTCTAGACATGAAGATAAATAGAACCCAAAACGACAACAAAACATACGCAAATTAATTAATTTCTGCACTTTTGGGTGAGTACATAATCAAATGTAAAATAGACAGTGGTGTAATTAAAACAATGCACTAACGCAAACAAATATAACGATACAAAATCAACTTTTGTGACATTCGCGAGCGCCATTTTTATGATGGCGTCGTGCAAAGTTTGCCATTTAGTTGCCTATTTCTAGGAATTCTTTTTTGGAAAGAAAACCGAGTTATTCCATTGAATTGATATCTATTCGCAGATTGTTGGTTTGCCGCGGGCAGGAAAGCCAGGCGCCAGTGGCATAAAATGGAAGACAACAACAGCATGTGTAAAAATGTTAAAATTACGGCCTCGGCCGAGGCTGTTTCTGTCGCTGCTGTTGTTGTCGCCGGAGCAGCCGCAACCACAGCCACAACAACTACACATAATGGCAAAGGTGTGCAGCCCAAGCTGGCAGCGTCTGCTGCCGGGGTATCTACATCCACAGCCACAACAACAACGACACATAATGGCAAAGGTGTGCAGTTTAAGTTGGCAGCGGCTGCCGCTGCCGCAGCTGCTATCGCTGCTGCTGAGCCGGAGGAACTCTTGGGCTCGGTGACCACACACAATTGCCCCGGTACACGGGCCAGTGCACGTGTCATACAAAAAATGAAACTCGATTTATCGCGTCCAATGACGCCACCGCCCCCAGAGCGTGAGCATAATAAAAAAGAGGAGAAGGCCGCACAGAAGACGCCCTCACAGATGCGTGCCGCTACCAAAACGACCTGGACAAATCTGGAGCGTAATTGTTTTTTCGATGCAATCAATGAATTTGGCAAGGACTTTGAAGCAGTTGCCAATTGCATAAATAACAAATTAAAGCGACGCAATACAAGCATCGATTACAGCTTCAAAAGCAAGGATCAAGTGCGACAACATTATTATCAAACATATCACAAAATTGGCAAATATGTACGCTACTCGGATGGTAAGTATTAGATATATCTAATAATATTCATTTGTATATATGTATGCAAATTATCAGAGCTCAAGAAACCTGCCCAAGAGCTGTACACGCTGGTTAATTATGGCGAAATGCGCCGCAAATTGCAATTTCTTACCGAGAAGCATTTTATGAAGCTGAAGCAGCTTATCTATCATGGCCATATTATTGTGCGCAGTAAGGGCAAAAATATACGCATTAAGACGCCCTCATGCAAGGCATTGCGTCGTCTCAATCAGCTCGATGGTAAGTTGTAAAATAAAACAAACATTTATTTAATTGAATGCCTGTTCCAAAACTTATGCAACACTTCACTACAGATACATTGGAGGACATACGATTGCCCAGTAAAATTGAGGTGCTTGTTGGACCCGCCAATATGGAGGCATTTGGACGCGTACAGACGCTGGCACAGAATCCACGCGGCCGTGTCATTGTGCCGCTGCACAAGAAGCTTATAAGCTTTATCAAAACCTTTCAGTACAAATGGCGTAGCAATGATGCACGTCTCGCTGAGGAGAAGATGCTGCCCAGCAGCAGCACCGGCATTGCTGTTGAACCGCCTGAGCCGGTGTCAGAGCCCGGACTTTGCTTTCTGCCCAAACCAGGCGTGGCCATACATCGTCCGCTTTTGAGTATAACAACATTTCTAAGTAGCGTTAATATTTGCCTAACGGCCTATGAGGAGCGTTTGGGCGTTAAAGTGCGCAGCGAGACGCTTGAAAGTACAGCGGCGGCAGCTGCTGCCAGCGCTAAGCGTGCACGCACTGAAAGCGGTTCAGAGAAACGTTCGCCCGACACCAAAAAGCAAAAAACACAGCATGAGAAACAATTGGATGAGGTGCCACCCGATGGCGGCGGTGGCAGTAATCCTGTTAAGCTAGAAAACGGCAAAGTCGATGAGCTAAGCGAGGAGATCAACGAGCTGCTAACACTGCCAACTACAGCCACAACAACAGTCGCAGCAGCAGCTGCACCAGCAACACCAACTCTACCACCACCACCTGCTCCCGCTCCACCCGCACCACCAACGCGTGCCAAACGTAGCGATTTTGGCACTGGCGGTGGCAAAGGTGCCAAAGCTGCTGCTGCTCGTAATTTTAAGCCTCTGCTCAGCGATGAGGTGATCAAGCGCATACGCAAGGGATGGACGGCAACAAGTTCAGCCGATATAACCATTGGCGATTTGTATGTGGTGCTGGGTGAGAATTCCAAATTGGAGCTTGAATATTTTTGGTACGATCCAGAAGCGAGTACAATCAGCAGCAGTAGCACTGCCACCACCAGCACCACCACCAGCACCACCACCAGCTCCACATCTTCAGCAACAGCTCTGCCCTATAATATTAACGACTGTGATAGCGTGGAACGCGTTAAGTCCATCACAACGGCAACGATTAGCAATAAACTGAAGCATTTGCTGCTGGTTGCCAATTTAAGTGAACGTGTCCGTAAACGTCAATGCAACTGCGGTCACACTTGTGATCGTAAACGTGATCTAATCACCAAGGTTGAGTTGCTCAGCAATTTGGCAAGCGGTGCAACAGCAGCAGGATGCACTCTAACCGATGGCACCGAAACCATTTTCCGTACTCCAATGCCACCCGTGCGTCGTCCCATGGCCAATATTATTGATCCTGTGCGTCAAATGTCAAAGGTAAAATGAAAAAAATTAGAAAAATTAGAAAAATTACTTTGAAAAACAAAAAAGGAAACTGCACAAAAGTTACTTAAAAGAAGAAAAAAAAAAGAAACTGCAGTGTAAAACATTTTTGCATTTTTTTTCTTTACTTGAATCTTTTCTTAATTTGTTGTATAATATTGTTTTTTCGTTACATTGCATATTTGTAATTTATTTAAATATATTTTTTAATTATTGTTTTTATATCTTGTTGCAGCTAAATCGTCAGAGACTGTCACATCAGGTGCTGGTGCAACGTTGCATTTTGCCGGCAACCTCTGAAATGGGAAAGCATTATGATCTGCTGCGTCTGCGCAATTCACGAAATGGTCTTTTTGAGCCTATTGAACGTGTCAGCAGTAACGATAGCAGTCATTTAAGTACCATATTGGCCATGCCCACATCCTTGAAAACTACCTCCACCAGCACGAGCAGCAACAGCGCCAGCAGCGGTACCAAAATCAGTAGCATCATCATCAGCAGCAGCAGCAGCGGCGTTAGCACGCAACAATCGGAATGCAATTTTAGCAGCAGCAGCAGCAGCAATTGCGCCGGCGGTACTGGCTTGGATATGCCGAATTTAGACTTTATCCTGGAAGAGACACCGTTGCCCGATACAAGCACCACATTGCCAGAAGCTGCCCAGGATGAGAGCACCAGTAAGCTGTCAAACTCTGATATAAATATATATGTATATTATATATATATATTCTAAGAAATCCTGCATAACTCTGTTTAATATCGAACTACAATTTTTACCAGTGCTGCCAACTTAGCCCTATTTTTTCTGAATAGATCTGTCCTTTTTTAAATTGTATTTGCTTTAAAATCACCCAAACATGTCCTGTTTGGAAATCTTTTCTCTCTTTTTGATTCCCATAAAAATTCTCAATAATATTGGCCATATAATTGCTGATATAATGTTGAAATTTTTGGGTGTAGTTGGATAATGCATTTGAATTTATTTTACTATGCTAAAAATTTGCTTATTAAAATGGTTTAATTTTTTTAAAGCCAATTTATTTGTTGCTTCACATACAACGTCAAAGTTTTAGCATATAAAAATTGTTAAAAAATAATTTTTGTTGTATTAGAAATACAAAAGCAAATCCAAAATGACTGGTTAAAAATTGTATTTTATAATATAAAATATTATATTATTATTATCATAAAAAACAAACTCGTGAAGATATTTTTTATATTTTTATAAAAGATGGAAGATAATTTAACATTCTGTCCTCTTTTTCTTTTTTTTTATTTTTGTCTCCCTTTTGGTCGATCTGTCCAGTTGGCAGCCCTGATTTTCACACATATGTACACTATATATACAATAATCTATGTCTTTTGTTCATTATCGATGAACTTGAAGACATAGATTATAATAATTTATTCCTGGTTCGATATTATGCATAGTTATGCATGATTTTTGCATAGATTTATCTCTCGTACATAAATACATTAATTCTCTTTGTGTGTGCTCTTGCGAGAGCATTTGATCTTTACATTTTTGCTATAAATTTGAGATACGCTTTTATTAAAAATTAAGAGATTATTGTTATAGTATTAAATTTAATTCTTAATGAACATTTTATTTTTGTTGCACAGCACAAAACTTCTTCAATGGCAGCGTCAGTCCAAATCATTTGTTGCGCGACTCCACGTCCAATGCACGCTGGCTGGAGGATAACATCAATGACTTTTCGCTGACCAGCTTGTTGGGCCATCTGAATGATTTTGATGCCACACGCGATATACTTGTAAGTTTAATGAATGTGTAATCGAATAGAAACATTAAATAATACTCTTTAAAATTACAGGATCCATCATCAAATATGTCGGTAATCAGCGAAAGCAGCGTCGATTATCGACACAAATTTCAGGAAATTTCAGCATTGCTGCAGCAAGAGGAAAAAGATTAGCCCCGGCATGTCTCTTGGCAACTCTCATTCTTTGGACCAGCCAAATCAGACTTTGTTGTTTTTGAATTCACACTTTAAAAAGTATTTGTATTTTTACATCTCGTATCCATTAAATAATAGGATAATCAACACCGCCGCGGTGACTACAGGGTGTACCGTAGCGGAGTGTACCTTAGTCGGGTATAGTCGACTATATCATTCTTACTTATTTATAACCGTTTAACGTGATTGCTCACAATATTTAATTCCAAAAAGAAAAGAAAAAGAGAAAAACTATGCGAAAAAACTCACACATTTTTAACGTGGATATTATTAATTTAAAATATTTAATTTATGTTTAAAGTTGTTCTTTTATTTTTTAATATATTTTTATCATTGGCATATACATATGCTCGATATTTATTTCTCATATATGTATCATTATGTTTACTAAGTATTACCGAAACACTCACATTTGCTTGAAGCCCAAACTTTTTTTTTTCATTTTTTTTGTCGAATGTTTTTTTTTTTCATTTTTTTTGGTTATAGTTAATGAGTAAGGATAATAGTTAAGTATTTACACATTATAGTTGTATTCTAGCTGTAATATGAAATATACATGCCTATAAATAATAAAATAAAACAGTTAACCATGTATATAAACCCAACAGAAAATGTGTTTCTTTAATGATCTAAGTTTATATAAAAAAAAATTAAAATGTTAAAGATAGGAAATACAGGAAGGAGTTCATTATCTACTTAATAGGGCAATGAACTGGAAAAACGTATGTTTTAAAAACGATTAGGTGAATCTAACGAATTTAAAATGCTAATAATATCTGCTTGTAAAATATTATTAGACAGCAATGAGGGCACAAATTGCCCTATAAGACAACTTAGTATTAAGTAATATGTTTTATTTGTCAAGCTTTCTTAGATAGTTCATTTAACTTATGAGAGAACACAGAGAAGACCCAGCAGTGTGTTACACTCTGTGTGGATGTATTTGCTCTAGAATTGTTAATCTCTAAGAAACATATAGTATAGTATACATATGTACACATGTGTTATCAAATGCTTATCAAAAACTTCACTCCCGAGTGGGAGTATGCCCATTTGATATAGTTATAACAAGCAAATGCTAAGTACATTCACTTTAACAATCTGCTCATTAATTCATTCATATCGATTTCAGCTAAAACACTAACTAAGCAGTTAGAGCGGAACTTATATGCATTTAATTATAGATAGACAGGTTATTACGTAATAGTGCTATAGTATTAATAAGGTGTCGCCAAACAAGCAAGCTTTTATATTTTTAAGGTACCAAATATTTGTAAATTTATCATATGGGTATTTCCACGGACGCGAAGTTAAAAAACAAGCAAAACTATTATCCTTTTTTTTATATATTTCGATAGCATTTTGCAAGGTCTATCTATGTTCCTTCGATTTTAAGTTTTTAATATGTTAGCAAAAAACGTGCAGTCGCGAACGTTCAAAAAATGGAAATCGCTTTTCGGTGCAACTAGAAAAACGCAAAGTGTAGCCAAATGGCACAGAATATTCTAAAGCAATTATTTTTATATTAGAACGGATTAATGTAGCTTTCGCTTAATTAACTGCAATTCGAAATTTCTCCATTTGTTCTTTTTTTTTTATGAGCTTAAGTACCTGTCGCGAACGTCAAAAATTTTCATCAATAAAAGTTTTCCTTTAATCGATCTTAGTTTGGTCTTTGCATTTTTCTCTTCTTATTTAATATTAATAAAGAGATTATAAGGCAATGGTGCAACCATAACATATGTTGTACATATTAAATAAAGTAAGTTAAAAGTAAGAAATTATATTATTTTTCAGCTTCGAGGCCAAATTTTTGATGAAAATAATTGACCTGAATTTTTGAAATCCATTTTTTTTGATAAAAATGTAGTCATATTTGTATAAATATATGCAAAAAATATAATGTTTTTGAACTTTCAGTTTTCGGTCGTGGAAATGCCTATATTCTTGTTTCTGCAAAGACTTTAATTTAAATCATCATCACTCAACATTTTTTGTAAAAAATTTGATTATTTATCAATAATTTGCAAAAACTTAATTGAAAAATCAAATCTAACAAAAAGTAGAGCCATCATGACTCAACACTTAACTGGTCATTCAAATTATATTTTTTTAGAGTCGAAAATGAATGAGTAAGACATTTCGTCACAGAATGTAATAGGCCATACTTTGTTTATATTAAATAACTAACTGTTGCTTTACCAAAACCAAGAGCAAGAGCTCTTTGCATTTACTCAACAGTTTCCAACTCTTAAGCGCCAAGCAAACACTTTATAATAATAATTTATAATGCCATTGTTATTTATGAGTACAAATAAAGTTTCTAAAAGAAACAAGAACATGTTTAAAAGACAAAGAGAACCGAATATAGACAGAGAGACAGAGAGAGAGAGAGAAACACCAGTTAATTAGGAGCGATAGCACGCATGAACTTATCAACTGGTACCTGTAACTGGTACCTGACGGGGGCACGCATGATACAACCATTAATTATGATGCCATGGGTGTTATTGGGGGTGTATAAATAATGTCAGATGAAAGAAGCGAGAGCATAAAGCGATGAGGACAAAGCAGAGAGAAACAAAGAGCGAGAGAGTGAGAGTGAGACAGAGAGAGAGAGAGAGTAAAGATAAGCCAGTAGAACAACAACAAACAATGTTTTCGTTATTATTAGTTTCTTGCCTTTGTTTTTGTATTTATTATTGATAATGAGAAATTCGAGCGATGCCGACGCCGGCCACGAAGCAGAGCGGCGTCTTCAATTGCCGTCGAAAAGTGTTAATTCTTTTTTATTCTGTTTTATAGTTTGTGCAGTTTTTTGACTTTTTATGGATGCGCTAGTCGAGCTTGTCATATTAGTTGACTAACGGAGTCTCGAGCAGCAACAACAGCAGCAGCAGCAACATGACAAACAATAGCAGCAACGTGAGTAACTAGTTTTAATCCATGGATAACTAATCTAATCGTTTAGTTTGTAGGCAAGACCAAAGCATATTTTGCAATTAAATAGCGAGCAGCGACGTCGCTTTGTGGACTCCTTTGATCGTGTTTACAGTGACATCGATGGCGTCGTGTGGAACTTGCGGGTTGATATACCCAATGCCGCCAATGGCTTTGCCCAGCTGGAGCAAGCCGGCAAACAGCTGACATTTATTACCAACAACAGTGTGCGTACGGTTGATGAGACAGTGCAGCGTTTTGGCAAGGCGGGTTTGCCGGTAACACCACAACAGATCTGGCATCCGGCACAGACGTTAATCCAATATTTGCGTAGCATTCAATTCGAGGGACTTATCTATATTATTGCAACGCCACTATTTAAATCGCAACTCCGTGATGCGGGCTACCAGCTGTTGGATGGTGTAAGCTCTCTCTACAAACTAATTGGAATAATTATGTATATTTCACTTCTGTCTCCTTTTGTAGCCCAACAATTTTATTAAGGATGATTTTCATGATCTGATGCGCAACATATTTGACAAGGAGCCAGTGCGTGCTGTCGTTATCGATGTAGATTTTAATCTTACCTCACCGAAACTATTGCGTGCCCATATATATTTGCGTCATCCGGATTGCCTGCTGCTTATCGGCGCCACAGACAACATGTTGCCGCTTGGAGAGGGTAACAACATTATTGGACCAGGACCATTTGGCTCGATACTGGTGGAGGCCAGTGGTAAGGAGGCCAGGGTTTTGGGCAAACCGGGACGTGAACTGGGCAATGTGCTTATCCAGTCGCATAATATAAGCACGCCCAGTCGTGTGCTCATGATTGGCGATATGCTGGCCCAAGATGTGCGTTTTGGTCGACAATGTGGCTTTCAAACGTTGCTCGTACTTTCCGGCGGCTGTACTCTGGATCAGCTCCTGGCAGAAACTTCACCGGATCTATTGCCGGACTACTATGCTGATAGCATGAGCGATTTTCTTCAATTATTTAATGAAATGACGCCCAAGGCACATGGCTAAAAGTCACTTTATACTAAATATACTATGTCTTAGGAACGGGTTGGGTAAATGAACAATTATTTATATATTAATACATTCGCATTTGTTATATATTATATTATACTACATATGTACATATTAAATTTGTTTATTCAACATCAAAACTTTATCCATTTTAATTAAATTTTGTTTTAAATATTAGCTTTAACTTTAGTATTTTTATATTTCATCTGTTTGCAAATATATTAATTTTTGTATTTAATTTAAATAAGTTTTGACTTTTTTTTTTATTAATAACCCTATTTTATTTTATTTTTTCTGCCTTTTCTTGTTCTTATTTTTGACAAAAATTTTGCGAATTATCATTTACCGGTTACTGCTTTCACTATTTTCAATTTGCTTCGATTGAATTCACTTTTTTATCTTAGTCAACAGATATCAAAAATTGTAAGTAAAGTAAGTACTTATGATATTCCAGAATAAGTATGGATCGTTAGATATAATCCACATTCGGAATTAACTTGATCTACTTACAAAAGGTCTATATACTCGAGTTAAATACGATTTTATAGCTCTTGTATTTTATTCTGGGAAATACTAACACTTTGGATTAATATGGATAATAATCAGTTTAACTCAGTTAATCAGTTAATTAACGCTATTAAGCTGAAATGGCGCAAAATGAAGCAAGAATTGCTAACAAACCCAAATATAAGTATAGTAAAATGCATAAATTATTTTATTTTAAATTCGGAAAATTTCACAGATTAAGAAACAAGTAATTTAATAATCCTATATAATTTTATTTTTGAAAAAAAATTGAATAATTGCGTTTGACATTATAAACATGAAATAGTAGCATTTTCCTAATAAATACGCTAACAAAAATACCGTCATCTCCAGAAAGGTGAATTATCATTTCACTAGAACATTGTATTAAATACGCTAACAAAAATACCGTCATCTCCAGACAAGTGAATTATCATTTCACTAGAACATTGTATTAACATTCGATCATTTCTTGAAAAAATATTTAAAAAAAATTTTCCTGACCTTATAAACATGAAACACACTATATATTTCCTGTATTGTATCAAAAATTCAAACATTCTTATAACAACACATAATTAAAACAAATTTTAAAATTCATTGTAGTTTTTTCTAAATAATCTATTTATATTTTTAATCTGAATTTTTTGTAATTTAATATATTAAAAAAAAGAAATTAACGTTTTTTAAACGATTTTTAAAAAGTTTTGCAATTGTTTTTAAAATATAAAGTGTTTAGGGCTTTGGCTAGTTACTCCTTTAGCTTCTCGCACAGATCACCCAGGCAATCGCTTATATAATCCGGCAAATGGGCATGGTCAGGTGGCAGGTTGGCCACATCCTCGGCGCTGGTGCTGCCGGTCAAGACCAGAAGCGTCTGATAGCCACTGGCACGAGCAAAACCAATATCACTGGCCAGGCTGTCGCCCACAAAGAGCACACGACTGGCCGGAACTTGGGCATGACTCTCCTGCAAAAGTTGACGTAGTGCCTCACCCGGCTTGCCCAACACCGTGGGCTGACGTCCACTGGACTGAGCAACAACATCAATAAAAGCGCCAGGACCTAGTAAAGTAAACCCATCAAAAAACACTTTTTAAAGCAATAAATCCAAGCAAAGACCCACCAATAATATTGCCATTGCCAAAGGGTATCAGCGCATCGGCAGCGCCGGCCAAGAATAAACAATTGGGATTCTTAAGTTGCACATGGGCACGCATCAGCTTGGCCGCAGTCAAATTAAAATCCACATCAATGATGACGGCATCCACGGTATCCGAGCCATAGATGGCCTTATGCAAATCCCCAAGGCTTCTAATGGGGCAGGCCTCACACTGCATTAAATATATATAAATTGAGTTCAAATCCCGCAAGATATTAAAAGCCAACTCACCTCTTGGCTTAGACGAAAGCCCGCCTCGAGCAGCAGCTGCTTAAAGGGTGGCGTGGCCAGGCAGTAGATTAATCCCTCAAATCCAATGGACTTGAGATGATCACAAATGGTCTGCGCCGGATGCACAATTTGTGGCTGTTTGGCATTGGGTTTGGTTATCAAACTTGGCCAATTAAATTAATAATATTACCTTGTCTATTTGCAACTGTGCCTGGCTGGCAAACTTTTGCAATTGCTGATCCACGGAGCTAATGCTATTGTTGGTCACAAATGTCAGCTGCTTGCCCCGACGTTGCAGCTCCGCAATGGCCTGCCCCGAGCCAGGTATAAAATCTTGCAGCGGATACCAAACGACACCTGGAGAAGAATGAGCAACAATTACCTGAGCTCTTTCTTTTTAATTTTCTCACTAAAGTAGAATTGAGAGTTCTGCCTTATTTGAGAGAAAGCATTAAATTCATCTTGATATAATAGTTTTATGCTAAAAGTTAGTTTTACGCATTTTGTTTGCGGTTTTCAATTCAGTAAAATATTTTGCAAAAAATATCTTTTTAATTTCAAAGAAAGCAAAAATATAGCAGTACAATATAAGTAGAGTTTTCCAAATATATACAGTCGACGCTCACAAATTAGAACCAATGTAATTAGAATTTTAAGAAATACGAATTTTCAGAAATTACATATAGAGTTTGTTATAATTTTGTTCAGCTTTTTACTGAAAACATATCGATTTTTTATTTTTAACTGAAAAAATGTATTAATTGTAGTTGAACTGAATCTATGTGTGTGTGTTTTTTTTCTAATTTGTTGCATCTATTTTTGAATTAATGTATACATAAATTTTTAATTAAAAATATAAATTGTAATATGTACAGCATTCGATTGTAGTTCTTATTAAGAGGGAGTTTTATTATATATAGCTTTTGAAGTAAAAATACTTCTTTTTCAAATTTATAAACAAAAAAAAAAAGCGTTAAGAAACTAGAATATTTCAGAATTTCGAATAACCTTAAAAACAAAGTGGTTCTAATTTGTGAGCGTCTACTGTATAGATGTTTTCTATATATTTCGGCATTGAATTCAAACTTAGTTTTATTTTTAATTAGCACAAAATTTGTGTAGCTTTTAAGAGCATTCTGAATTCCAGTTTTTGCCTAATAAATATATTTATAATTTATTATTAACTAATATAAACCAATTTACAAATTGAAAAATGTTAAAATATTTTTGGTTTTTCCAAAATGTAATTCAATTGTAAATGATGTGCAATTGCGCTGAATTTCATTTGTAGAACACTAGGGAATTTTTCTCAAAATTTAATCTAAATTGAAAACCGAATAACAGATCTATCCTATGAGAACTATATAGTATATATAACAAACCATCGCAATCACAGAAAACAACATCAAAGGAATCGAAGAACTTTTCACGCTCCAATGCGCTCAATTGCTTGATGAGTTTAGGCTGCAGTTTTGAAAGAAATTAAATAATAAAAATGATTGAGGATTAGCCGTCTATGATATCTTACATATGTACTATGTATAGTATATACCACATACAATATATATAGAGAGTATTAAATTACACACACGATAGCAATTGGGATTAGTTGCTACAGACGCCGCAGCATTTTGTCTACTTACAGAACTGGAGCTCATTTTTCCGGCTTTAATGTGAAATGTATTCCGATCGATGCAAATACGGTTCAAAGTTGACAAATTTGTTTTGTTTATTTCTATATTTGTTTTTTTTTTTTTTTGCCTTTGTTATGCAGCGACAGCTCTGAGCAGCTTATGCAAATTCCATTCAAGCGTTACGCCGTGTGTTTCAATACTACTAATCCCCCCAACAAAACTGACATCAATGCCGGGGCAACTGCTCGACTGCCGCTGGCCAAAGACAATTGACTGAGCTTGGAAGCAATGAGATTGCGAGGTGGAACTGTAGGTGGATGAGGGACGCATTGGGGAATATACTCGTATGTGCATGGCATGCATTTCAATTTAGTTACAGGCGATTAGATTAGCACCATCACGCTTTACTGATCTTGAAGCCTGGTACTATACTTCCACTCAAAACTGGGAACATGCTGTGTCAGCTTGATATGCTTCAATTGTTTATATGCTTATAGAGCTAGTGTCGCTGCCAATTGTTTACTAGTCGCCTCAAATTCAGTTCCAATTGATTTGTCACCAATAACATCGTCTATATAGTAGTAGATGCAGTATGCCTTATAAAAAGTAGTATGAGTTTCCGGTACAGCGTAGTACTGACCTGTGGCACTGAGGCGTAAACGCGTATCAGACACTATATCTAGTATATAGTATAAGTATATCTTTTTTCAAATATATACTAACTCAATTACTGATCAGATAGTATAGCATGTGCTCTGAAATAAGCTACCAAACCAATTATATAACTAAATTTTAAGTTTACCTAAGCATTAACATTTTTTTAACATAATTTTTTTTTCAAATAACACAAAATTTTTAAACGGTTTTTTTTTAAGTCAATAATGTAAATTAAAATCTATCTATTTTTAAACACAAAATGTAATTATTTTTTTTTTTAAATTTAATTTAAATTTCTAGTCAAAATGTTAACTATGCCCACATATATATATCTAACAAATGCTGAGCCGATTTATGCTATTGCAAATTACACATACAAATATATATAACGCTAGCCTTAAGCAAATCTATATATGGGCATTTCCAGGGTGGCGTTACGTGACAATCGTACGCCTAAATGTGAAAAAAAGCTAGGAAAAAGTCAAATTTAAAAAACAAAATTTATTATATCTGATGAGCAATTCAGCTGGACTATATTTAGTAAAAGAGATGAAAACATACGATCTTTCTGATTAAAAGATATAAGCAAAAAATAGCCGTGGCGTTACGTGACAAGAATAGAAGTCGGTTTTGACTTAAAGTTGTAAAAGCGCAAAACTTTTTTTTAGTATGATTATGAATAATGTAAGTTAATTTTGCAGTCTATTTCGTTTAGAAACCTCTTCCTGTTTTTGTTTTATAAGCCTTAGTATAAAACGTTACGTAACGTGGCGTTACATGACATAAATTTCCATGGAACATTTTGAAGTAAATATCGCTCTTAAAAATTTATTTAACGCAAATAAAACATTTACTTTGGCTCAATATTAACATAAACTTAAATTAAAAAGAAAATTAAATAATTGAATTAAGTAATTGAGGCACGATTAGTCGCTAATGCAACTAATTGTGGAATTTAATTAGTTTTTTTTAGCACGCCTAGCTATAATATAATCAATAATTAAAATTTAGTAATCTTTTAAAATTGAGAATATTGAAAGGTCCTGCATTTTTAAGTTTACACAATGAATTATTAACAAATCTCCGAGCCAAGTCGATCCTCAAATATTAAGCCCACGCGCACCTCTAATGAAATTTTATCTCCTTCATTCTTTAAATTTCTAGAATTGTGTGCATCTGAAAATTATTTATCAAAATACAATGCGTATAAATAGATTCCAATTACATATTATACTTTATTATCTCTTGGATTCAATACATAATTTTTAAAATTATGTTTTTTTATCAATTTTTTTTTTAACATTATTTTCTTCTCTTTTAGATTTTGTTAATAGTTTTTGTATTTTTTAGTTTTGTTTTTTTTCTCTTTTTTTTATAAAATGTTAACAATGCTATGTAAATTTACATTAGAACATTCTGCACACGTCGCAACACATCGCTTGTATATATAAATATATTTATCAAAATAATAAAAATATACTATTTCGTATCGTAATTGTAATTGCATTTGTTGTTCTTGTTGTTGTTGTTGCTGCTGCTGTTGTTGTTATTTTTGTTGTTGTTATTGTTGTATAAACATTGCATTTGGGTGCTGTGTTTGGCGAGAGACAACAGATACAAAGAAACTAACAAACATATTGTAACAAGGAGAATTAACTCACATGAATGAAATATATGTACATATATAATGTATGCTTTGTGTATATTGTAAGGTACATTGGATTGTTTATTAGTGTTAATATACATAAATGTAGATTTATGTATATATAGTATATGGTATTTGTTATTATGCTAGGCATACGCACATCTGATTAGTTTGGTTTTGTATATTCGCATCGATAAGGTACAAATGATTTTTGTTTCTTTTTGTTTATGCACGTTACTTAGAATGACGAAAATATCGAGAATGTATGTATGTATGATGTATGATTAGATACTTGCATTGCACTTTGGACGTGTATATAAAGCGTTTTGTTTTACAATTGCATACATCAGCATACTGTATAACTTTGATAATAAATACATATGTATGTGCTTCAATTCTAATTAAATTTATAGTTAAAGCACATACATACATGGCTGCTGAGAGACGTATCTAAGCACAATTAATAAACACGCATACTACTTCTTGTGTATTTAATTTTGTGTGTATGTTTGCATCAGTCGTTGCGGTGTTTACGAACACTTTTCAAATTTGGCAATTCATTTTGGATTTGTTAAAATTGTGCAACATTTTTTTTTAACAGCATTTATACAAATATATTTGCAGAATATATATATATATATGGAATTTATTATGTTGCTGTTGGAGCAGCTGCTGGTCCGCCAAAAATAAAAGTATTCTTTTGCATTATTTGAGCATTTGACATGCAAATTACAAACATTTGATTTTCTAGCCTTAAGTACAGTACAAAGACAAAAAAACCACATTTAACAACAATTTCGGGCATTTTGGTAAATAAAATAAAAAATATGCTCTTAAAATATATGCATGTCTGTATGTATGTGTTTATATGCATGTACATATATACAAAAGTATATAAGCTACGCACGTTTTGTAAATATAAATAATTCTAGCCCTAACAAATTCAACACACAAGACTTATAACTAAAATGCACTTGATTCCACTGGCAAATAACATGGGAGAGAATGCATGTTAATGGATGATAATCTCAGACATAAGTGGTGGCATTATCGCCACCATTTCCATCGTTGCCATTTAAACGCTGACGCAATGACTCTGCCGGCTCTGTTTTGGGAACAATTCCAGCAGCATTTTGCTGTAATTGCAATTGTGTCGATGTCTGCTCCTGTGCCTGCTTTTTCTCATACTCAATAATGTGCTCACGCAGCAGAAAGTTTTCGCGCTTAATGCGCTTGAGCAGGCGGGCGGAAACGTCGGGCACAGCCCAACGTAGTATGCCCTGAAGCATGGTAATGATATTCTGCAAAAAAAAACAAAATTAATGATATACATAATGCAACAAAGTTGAATAAACTACTACTACTTACTTGATAGATGACAATGAAAGCTAGGCGGGCTGTTAGTATCTGCCAGTAAACCATGGGTCGTTTATAGGGATTTTCCTTCCAGGGATCATTGCGAAATTCTGTGTAATAGCACTGTGTAACATTTGCAAGGGTGCTAACATCCTTAAGTGAGTCAGTTTCATAGTCCTTGGTATAAAATGCAGCCATTGTAAAGTTAAGATAATGATTTAGGCCTGGATCATCATGGGTAGCTTTATAGACTAGTTTCGGTATAAAGTTGGTGCTAAATGCAATTATCATGGCCTGTAGCAAAGAATTTCAAATGATTTGTATTTAATTGTTATTCACTAATTATCCATTAGCCATAACTCACGCTAGAGGCGACAGAAATATGCGTTACGACTGTCATAATGTTATGCCAGACGCCAATATCTCGAGCACGCATGCCCACTGGGCGTCGAACAAAGCGAAGCATCTTGATGGCATCGAGACGCACCTCCACCACATTATTGATCAATGCCAGCAGCGGCGCCAATGGAAAAGCCAAGCTAAATAATGTTATAAAGCCGTACTGAACCACTGCCAAAAAAAAAAAGGATTGCAAATTTAAATGTATGTTAAATATTAACGATTATTACAAGATCTTTACCCATTTCCAGATATTCGGCGTACAGTGAATTATTCTCGGCAGGCAGTAGTTTAAAATCTTCTGTAAATTGATTTGTGGTGCACACAAGCTTCTGATCGCTATGTCGCCTATACCAGCCATAATGTTGATTAAGCCCTTTGATTGTCCGCATCAGATAGGGTATGAGCATCTCGACAATGGCATTCACCGCCTGTTTGCCCACCATTATGATAACCAGCTGCATGCAGAGCTCCATAAGGCAGCCGCCCGGATTGCACTCCTCCTGGCGAAAGCTGAATATGCGATTATATTTGGACGGATAGCCAACAAATTTGCCCTTCAGGAACGCAATGTAGAACAGTGATGAATAGTAGTTAACAAACTGGAATACGTAGTTTTTGATTGTGAGGCTCTCGTCGTATTCGGTCTGGGTGCGGCAGTACTCGTAATTGGTCAGCCGAATTGCCAAATGACTATAGACAATATCCAGAATGGAAATAATAATTAAATCAAGAAATCCCGCCGTTATTGGCATCACCATTATTTGGTATGTCATAGAGTTTTCATTGGCCAGGATGCTGTTGGAGGCCCGCTGTGCCATGCGATAAATGATAATCGCCGCAACGGCAATCACTGATATGCAGATCTACAAAACAATAACAGCAAATATTAAAAAAAAATGCATACATAATATTATTGATTAACTTACAAACAACACCATAATGCTATAGCTGGTAAAGTTGGGCAAAAACTTGATGCTCCAAAAGGGCACATCCGGATCAAAGGCACTCTTTGCGTCCTGTAGCTTGTCAGCAAATCGCTTGGAGTTGCATATTTTCGCCAAATATTGCGGACGCGGATGCTCAACATGATGATTAAAACCGGTTAGGCCCCAACGATGAACCAAACCCGCTGAATAGCGTTTCCATAGCTCCAAATAGACCACAGCCCATATTGCCATCGCAAGAGCGAACACCATAGTCATTTTATTATCTATCAAATAGTTGAATCTGGATGATGTGCACGTTTCGTTGAGACTCCAAAAGTTACAGCCGCGATCGCACTGTGGACACATAATCGTTGTGTTATCATTACAAATCTCCTGGCTAATGGGATCGCTGTTCCACGTGACAAAGCCATACAGAAAGAAGAGTATGCCCAGTATGCTAACCGGTATTAGCATTTGTGTATAAAAACCCAACCAGGCAAAATATAGCGCTACCTTGGGCCCAAAATAATCTTTGACATAATCAAGCGGTTGCAGGCTATAAAAAAAATCGAAGAAATTATTGATTACAACGTACAGAGAACTTTCACTTGTCACATTGCTTACTTTTTCCATTTGCAAATGTTGGCCCACTCTTTTAGTAGATCAGATCGTCTATCTTTCTAAAAACAAAACAAATATTTTAATAGAAATTTAGAATTATGTTATAGTTATCACATACATCATGCAGAGTGTAGGCGCACATATAGATGCCATCTTCGACGAGCTTTTCAATGCCCAAATTGTCAGCCTTCTCTTCGCCCATTTCAAAGTGTTGTCGCTGCATTATAAAATTTATAATGGAATAACGTGTGCTGGGATCGAAATAGTTTGGATGCTCCTTATCATATAATTCCAAATATTTACACGCGAATTCCATATGAATGCGCTGTTCGCGTTCTGGAAATATTTCCGTGTTCAATTGCACGGAACTGAAGAGGGTGCGACACATGCGACTAAATCGTGTCTTGAACTCATGCGTGGTCTCATCAATGATTTGCTTTTGGCCTGGTATAATTTTAAGCGGCATTTTGATCTTCAATATTTCCGCATAACGTTGCAGTACTTCGTCTGGTGCATGTAGCTTGATAAAGTGCACCCGCTGCTCCTTATAGTACTCCAGCTGTAGACCCTCGCGCATTAGGTTCGCCTCAAAGATCTTACGCTTGCCGGCGGCCAACTCATCCTCATCCTCACCATTGTAGGCCAGCACAAAATCCACGCTGCGTTTGCCATCTTTGAAGCTTCGATACGTCTGCGGGCAAAATATTGAAATGATTATACAAAACAAAACAAAATATATATTTATATATAACACTCGTATATAAATGCAAATATGTATATGTACATATATATATAAATATTTTATAACCAAAAACAACAACAAAACAAATCAAAGTCTGTGTATGCCAAGCGCGTGTAGGTGGTGGTGCGAGTGCCGCGTTTCTATTATTATCCCACCCGCATATCCCTTAAAGACTCACTACACAAATATATATTATACATGTATATCTATGATAATTATTAGATCTCTCACAACTTTATTAACGCTATTTTCGCCTAGCACTGAGAACAGCGCCTTGCAAACACCTCCGCAGAACATGTTGCTCTGTTGACTTTCCGAATAATACAAAACAAACTGAAGGCAAGCTGTATAAAGAGTCGATTTTCTAAATGAAACTTAAAACATGTTGATAAGACTCCTTAAGAAGAATTGTAGAATTGCAATATCAATTCTTAGTAATGTAAATTCAATATGTTTTATCAGCTGCATAATGAAACAGAGTGTATATAGAAATCTTACACGTTTTCCTTAATATTATTAGAAATTTTGTTACGTATATTAAAGATCAAGTGTGTTTGGACTTTGGGAAAAATTGTGACATTCAGAATTTTTTTTTTAATTTTCTAGATTTTATACATATACATATGTATGATAAGCTATGAGTAAAAAATTGAATATTACTATATTCGCTGAGATTGTATATAAACAAGAGAGTATAGCTTGATTTACTCGACTTTTTTTTTTGCTGATAAGAGTATACATGATATACATTATATATCCATATATAAATATATGGAAATTTCTCGGGAAGGTAATCAAAGGAAATAAATGGAAATTCCCGGAAAGGTAATCAAAGGAAATTTCACGGGAAGGTAATCAAAGGAAAGGCTGTGAAAACTGTGAATGGTCAATCATATTTTCGGACTAATATTTAAGCATATCTCTCTATATCGAAACATATATTTTGCGGATGTCAGATTTATGAATATAAATAAATATTAATAAAAATTGTATGATATAAAAAAGTTAAAGGACAGCACTTAAGGTCAAAAAAATACTAATTGCAATTGTTGCGAAAACTTTAAGAGGCATTTTTCCCCCCTGATCACTTGATTACAATCAAATTAAAAATAAAATTTGTTTACTTAAATTTAGTTAATGTACAAGTTATATATTATACACTATATATACATATATGTATGTATGTATGCTAAAAAATTGCCATTACCCATTCCCGCAAGCAAACTATTGAAAAAGAGAGAAAAAAGAGAAAGTAAATTGTGAGAAACGTAGGCAGCAAGAAATAAAATGCGTGGGCGTATTGTGTTCATTAAAATCAATGCAAAATGCAATAATTAAGTTGAAAATATGTATGTAACAAACTAGAACGAACTAGTAGATGCGGTTAAAGCCCAGTTATGAGTGCAACAAAATGAAATAAACAGAAAGAGAATGCAAAGTGGAACGCTGAAAATGAAACTGATCTGCGTGCGTATGAAATGAAGTGAGAATGAGATTGAGTTTGAGTTTGAGAATGAGAGACAGATAACGCAATATAAAAGAGAGAGAGAGAGAGTGCGCGCATTAGAACAGCTGTTTTATGAGACTTTGTTGCATATTGAAAGGCGTTTTTTTTTTTTTTTGCATTGCTTGTAGATAAAATGCTTTTGTGTGCATCTTGCTTAATCGTTGGACGTAAGTTGTATATTTTTTTTTGTTTTTTGTTTTTTTGGTTGTTTACCCTCAATTTCCACTGGGAGTATGTAATTGGCAATTTCTTATCTTTATTCGAAACTGTGCTACTTTGTCTTAATAGACGTCTAGAGACCTCATCATCGTAACTGCCACCAGAGCCGCTTTGACTATAGACACCACCGCCGCCGCCAACGCCAATGCCAGTGGGCAGGTGTGTTCGTCCATTTTGCAAGGCCAACACCTGTGCCGCAATAGCAGCATCCGTATAATCCCCGCTGGCACCATTTAAATGCTCCAATGCCGTTGACTGACGATAACCCGGCTGCCAGGCCAAGCGCATATGCTCCGCAGCGGCACCGCTGCCCAAACGTAAACTATTTCGCGTCTCATCACCGGCCAGATCCACAGCCGAATGATAAATGGTATTTCGAGACTGTGATAAAGATTTCCGATGTGCCGCCGCTACCGCTGCTGCCTCCGAATCGGCCAACGAGATTGTATCAAAATATAAACTCTCACGCTCGTCCATTTCCGATTCGGGATAGTCGTAGTCGTGAGTGCGCACTGTAAATAGTTTTGTTTTTTAAAGATTAGTCATCTGTTTATACACAAACAATTCAAAGCGTACACATATACCATACATACATCTATATATTTATATATATATATATATATATATATTTTAATTTAAAAATCAAACTTATGCATGATTTGGTGTGGTCAGAATATGAGGGTTGCTATGCTGATAAGCAATACACAGTGTGCATAAATGTTATAGCTAATCGAATGATAAAAGCACAAAAAAATTCGACTACTAATCAAAATAAATGCTACCGTGGACCCTCTATAACTTCAAACTGTTGACATTCAAACAGTTAAGATAATAAATTATTGTGGTTTGAAGTCCAATTGATTTGCTTGAATTTCATTTGTAAAATGTTTTTTTTTAATATTACGTCCCAAAACAAAGCCCTCATTATTCAAATTTAAAATATTTCGCATTAATTTAATTGATACGTCATATGCACAATTATTGCTTTGTTGCCAAAGTTTACTCATGGCTTTTACAATGCAAACCTCATTAAATTCCTTGAACAAATAAATTAAATATTATAGAAAAGTATTTAAAAAAAAAATTTTTTTTTTTTTAAATATACACAAATAAATGAAACATTATAGAAATTTTATTTTAATTTAATTTTTTATGCTAAGTTTTATATTAAAAATGAAATTTACTAATACCTAAACTAAACTGAACAAAACAGTGAGTTTATAGCGCTTTAGCTGTTTCTTTAACACTAAAAATTAACATACTTATATTAAATGAATTGTCCCACTGTGCACTGCCTAATTGGAAAACGAAAACGAAGTTATCAGAGAGACGTCGCAACGTCAGCCGCTGATATACTGATGATATAGTATATTTGTCAAGTGGGGAGGGTCATATAGAAATGCGGTCAATTATATAATTGCCAAGCATATAATGTGCATGATATTGGGGTGTACATAATCCATGGTATCCCAAATTGTGATGATCATCCATTTCCGTATTATGTAGAACAGAGCAAAATGCGCAAATGATGACTTCATGCAGATGTCGAGAGTATAAGTGTCTTTTTTTTTCGTTTGAATTATGTTGAGTCAATTGTTATTAAAAATTTAAGTAAAATAATAAATACTTATACAAAACAGATGAATATATGCAGTGAACAAAAAAGCTCTTTATAAAATAATATAAGGTATCTCGCAGAAATAGAAAATAATACAGATATAAAAAAAAACCTTAAAAGAGTTATACTAACATATGGGACCCGATCTATAAAAAGGGAGCTTACGTGAGAAAACAGCTGTAAAAGGTAAAGAAAAAAGGACTTATACGGAATACAGACTTAAACTCTCTATCTCAACTTTTTTTAGATTTTCTTTTCGCATTTGTATTCTTCTTTCTATTTATTTCTATTAAGATTTTCAACAAATTATGATTTAGGGTTTTCACCACTTTCAGAAATCAGGAAAAAAAAATGGAAAATGATTTTTTAAAACCTAAGTCCACTTTTTATAGACTAGGTTCTATAAAATTAAATATATTTGATATGTTAGATTTGCGATAAGAAATACTTTGTTTATATAATTTTTTGCGATAGTCATTATATTTCTTGATTAATAATATTTTACAGACTGTATGAACATATGTTCATGTAAATCATATACATTATACATATATATATGTACATTAAACAAAAAACATAAACACACACACACACACTAGAAGCCAATAAATTAAGAAAGCAAAATTTTCTAAAAATATCAAAAGCACACAAACTGAGTGAAATTTGCATGTGAATGTATGTAAGTGATGATTGTTGAATAAACATGGAAATGAGGGGGGAAAAATTGGGCGAGAATTTATTGAATTTGTTTTTTTTTTTTTGTGATGAACAAATTCATATACTACATATGTGCATATATTTATGTACATACTATATACACATTTTATTTATTTATTTATTTTTTTTTTTGGTGTGTTATTTATTTACCCGCAGAATACATTGTTGAGGCACACAAGAAGTCAGAGCGACAAGAAAAAGAAGTTGTAGAAGAGAGCCAGACAGAGTGAGAGAGGCAGCTTAAAATGGCGAGTATTTGTTGTATTTTGGTAGACGTGAAACGTACTCAATTTTCCAGGTTCACGCTAAGCGCGCGATCGTTGGTGTGCAACAAGAGCCAGGCATAACGGTAGACCGACTGACGACGGCAATGGGAGAGGGCAGAGAGCAAGAACAGAGAACCGTTTGTTAACAGTAGCGCGCTGTGATAAACAAATCTAACGCAAACACACACACACACACACGTACACACACAGAGAGCACACTGACCAAGCGAAATGATGTCAGCTTATAAAACAAAATGGAAAAATAAAAAAAAAAGAATAAATAAATTTTGAATCGAGCTAGAAAAATGCGTACGCGCCCGTTGTTTGCCGATTACTGACCAAATTCAGGCAATGCGGTACGGTACGCAAAGCAACAGCAAGAGTTGATTGCCAAAAAGGCAGCGTGCAACGAGCTGTGACTGTTACAGATACAGCATATTCACATATATATTTATGTACATATGTACATTGAATACATATTTGTGCATACATATGTTTGGGCCGCAAAGGTCAAGTTGAAGTGTAAATGATTTGTTGACAAAAGCAAAGTGCAAATGAAATTGTAAACCAGTTTCTTTGGAGTACATAGAGAGATACATACATACATATAGAGATATGTAGATATGTATGTACGAGAGGCGTTTGTAAAGTAAGCGGCCTAGCTAAAGTACATAACTTGTTCTTTTGAAAGCGGATTTGCCGAAATATTGACGACAAATACTCTATGCAACAAATTTAGAATTCTTGTATCTCTTACATCTGAGTTTAAATATAAATTGAGTTAATAATATTAATGTTCATCTTTTTAACAAGGTGATAAGATATCCTATCAATTTGTCATTTACAATTTTTAAATAAGATTATTCATTCACAAGGTTTTTGTAAATAAATTAAAAAAATTGCAACAAAATAGGCTCACTTAAAAATTTTATTTGTAAATTTTTTTCCAAAACTAGAAACTTCAAAGTCTAGCTTGAATACGGCACCAGAAAATGTTCGTATATTTTTTTTGGGAATCAGCGATTAATTTTACATACAGTAGATTGACTATCAGATGTTCGAGACACAAAATGCTGTTGCACAGTGTTATTAACAAAACTTTTCGACTTTCACGTGACGATATTGTAGCTATCCTTGAACTATCATTATTTTTTCTAAATTTATTCAGTTGCTGGCTAACAAAAGTTTTTAGAGAAATACATATTAATGTTCATTAGCTTAAATTTTCAAGAATCTACAAAAATATTTTATATGAAAGACTATCCAATATTTGAACTGTTCCATTCGATGAATTGCTTTTAAAGGAGAACTTTGAGAAACAATTGTTTTTTTTTTTTTTAGCCAAATAACTTTTCAAACGCCCCAAGTACTAATGCCGGCTTGTATCACATAAAGTTAAAATCAGAATTTGAGGGTTTTTTGTTGCTTGCTGGCTGAAATACGCTTAGAAACAGCCCTAATAAATGAAATTTCATTTACTTTTTAAAACGGAAACTCCAACGTAATAAAAAGTAACTTTGAACATTAAAATTTGTATGCCGTAAAAAAACAGACTGCGTGGGAGGTGCAATTTGATCCACAAATTCAAAATTCTATGTATTGTTAGCAGTTTTTCTTGTTCTTAAAATTATTCAAGACGAAGATGATGACGTTGTAAGTCAGTGGAGGGCGCAGGCTGTAAACTTGGTTAGTTAGAGACACGCATTAGGGCATTAGTAATTCGGACACAATATTTCATACACTTGGAACTTACCTCAGCCGTAGGTAGCAGCTGACCGTAATTGTGTCCTGTGTTAGCTCCACGTTGATTTTGTTATTAATTTCTTGTGGGACAGATTACTATTTACAAAACCTATTCTATGTGCGTTAGGCGTCAGCAACAGACGGCAGCGCTAGCGTCGTCGTTGTTTTGTTATGGCCAAATCGCAACTTGTATTTTTTTTTTGCACTTGACTGAAACTGTGGAACCATTAGTATATCGATAGCATCACGTCCCTATCGATACATCGCATTATGATGACAATCAAGTGTTTGTTAGGGCTATCTAGCGTTTTCAACAGATTTATAAAAGGTTTCCCCACATGCAAACCATATGTAATATTTGTCAAACAGCAAAGTTTATGGTCAGCTACAAATTTTTAAGGGATGATCATTTATCTTAATGATCTATCGATTTGATTAGAGGCCTACACACAATTAATTTAATTTAATTAAGTCCCTTGTCTTATTTATTAAAAAAAAAAAAAAAACAATCTGATTCCTTTTAGCTGCTCGTGAAGTCACAAGATAACTAGTTAATACATTTTTATAATTTTTTTTATCACTAAAGGGAATACCCAGACTGACATTAAATAAAATATCGATTAAAAATTGTATCGTTGAAACCTTAACGTAGACACGTCATGGTTGCTTAAATAATTTGTGTAAATAAACAGCAATCAGACTAACAATTAAAAGTTGCATGTTAAGACAGTTTCATCATGGTCTACATTGACCGTAGTAAGTGCACAGAACGAAATTAACCGTTAGTTTTGCACATTATTGACAACATTTTGTGATTTTAGATGGTCGCGTCTGGCAGAAACGTCCTTGGGACTGGCAACGTGTTGTCGAAATATTTGTAGGACTTTGGTACCTCATCTTACAATTGTAAGTATCTTGATGGAGTCAGTCTATCAAAATATTTAATTAACCTGTGTTTTGATTTTCCCAAAGTTTTCAGACGCTGATAGCGCCCTTTACAAGTGGCAATGGTGGAAATCGACGTAGTAGTGGCTGGGGCGGCGGTGGTGGCAGCAGTGGTGGTGGAGGCGGTGGGGGAGGCGGCGGCGGTGGAGGCCCAAGACACAATCGACATATTGGACGCATATCACAACAATCACTAGATGCCAGTGCATGCTCCATGGGGGGTGGGTGAGGTTAGTAGCGGCGTACCTGAGCTTTAACATCTTGCTCGGTCGCCGCTGGACGGTAACGTGGTCAAAAAACTAGCAATTCATGCCCCATCATCGGCATAAGATTTCGCAAAGTTATTTGCGCATATGACGCAACATTCACAAACTCTTAAACCGAGTGGAATGTTGCTGAAACGGTTTTATCCTGAGTTGGGGTGCTAGTTTAATTGACTGCGTATTAAATTTTTCGAATCTGTGTATGCATATAAATAAGCTCGGATTTTGGCAATAGTTTTTACACAATAACATTTTATAAAAAATTAATGCGTATTTATCGATGCTAGTGTGTAGATATGTATGCATATACATACAAACACTAATCGGCGTCATGTCGGCTTAATTAAATTTACTAGGCAATAATTTACGCGACATTTACAAATAAATTTAAATCGCTAAATGTAGTTTCACTTGTAAATTTTTTAAATCTGGGAGGGGGTGGCGAAAAACAACGGGAGAATCAAAATTGGCTATGGAAATTAATGTGGATTCATTTTGTTTTAAAGCGCCTGGGTTACATCTAGATAATTATACAAATAGTAATAAAATATGTGTAATGTGTAATACTGAAATAAATAATTATTAAACCAATAATTTTTTGTTTATAATCTAATAAAATTTATGAACTAGTTCATTATTTTAGTTTGCACACATGTGTAAATTTAAACATATCGATAGTTTAATGTTCCATTTCCAATGTTCCGATGGCCTTGCCGAATCAATCGTGTTGTACAATGTACATATACATACGTATAAGTGTGCGTACGCATGTATTTCCTTTGACATAAAGCAGCGTTCATTTAGTTTCTATTATATTATAAATTATACAAGTATCAACAAACAACAGAAATAAGTATATTAAACCTATGAGGAAAATAGTTTAGCTGCACAAAATATGGAAATTGAAGTTGAAAAAGGTATTATACGAAAAAAAAAAATTTATCGTTCGCGTGCTTATGCACCTTCAATTTGCTTGACAGATGAGACATTTCACAAGGAACCGGAAGATGGGAAAATCATAGACGAGGCAGCGACATTGCAAACAGAATCGAAAAGTCTTCAGGACAATGAAATAGATTCCACGTCCGCTATGGAGGATTCAACACACGTGCCGCCTCCCAGCGAACCAACCCAAGCCGAAGATTCTGGTTCTGTTCGCGATAGAAGCCGCTCAGTTAGTGCAACCCGAAAGTCGCAAAGCCGCAGCCCTAGCGCAATTGACAGCTCCCGACGTTCTCGTAGTAAATCTGAAACGAGACGTTCTCGCAGCAGATCTGGATCTGGCCAACGGTCCCCAAGCGGATCTCAGCGCTCGCGTAGTGGATCTGGTTCCAGACATTCGTCTCGTAGTGGATCTAGGCGCTCCCGTAGCGGCTCAAAACGAGCTCGCAGTGGATCTGGCGGACGCTCGCGCTCTCGTAGTGGTTCCAAACGTTCGCGTAGCGGCTCCAGACGGTCCCGCAGCGGATCTGGTTCCCAGCGCTCACGCAGTGGTTCCAGGCGCTCTCGTAGCGGATCGGGTGAACGGTCTCGCAGTGGTTCGAGGCGCTCTCGCAGTAAATCTGGATCAAGAGCTTCGCGTAGTGGCTCAAGACGTTCACGCAGTGGATCAAGACGTTCGCGTAGTGGCTCCAAACGCTCTCGTAGCGGCTCAAGACGTTCACGCAGCGGATCTGGTTCCGTACGTTCCCGCAGCGGTTCCGGATCCCGACGATCACGCAGTAGATCGGGATCCAGGCGTTCACGCAGTGGCTCTGGATCCAGGCGCTCTCGTAGTGGTTCAAGACGCTCTCGTAGCAAATCCGGATCTAGAGCTTCACGTAGCGGCTCAAGACGCTCACGCAGTGGATCAAGACGCGCACGCAGTGGATCAAGGCGCTCCAGTAGCGGCTCTAGACGCTCTCGCAGTGGATCTGGCTCCGTGCGCTCACGTAGCGGTTCTGGCTCCAGGCGATCACGCAGCGGTTCCCGACGTTCACGCAGTGGATCAAGACGCTCTAGAAGTGGCTCCAAGCGCTCACGCAGCGGATCAAGACGCTCTCGTAGTGGTTCAAGACGCTCGCGCAGTGGCTCAGCACGGTCTCGTAGTCGATCGAACAGTGTCGCTTCCAATAATTCCGACCAAAAGAAACGTAACGGCGGTGGCCGCGATAATAGATCGCGCTCAAATAGTATTGCTGCATCTGACACATCCCAGGATGCATTAAATCGCAAACGTGGTCCAACTAGCGACTCTGAAGGTGCTGTATTTTAAGTTAAAACTAATTAAAATAGAACATATTACAATATTTTCTTTATTTGTTCAGATGACGCTCCAAAGATGCATAGAAAACGCGCTAAAATTACGGACACAGATAATGAAGATGATGAGGAGCAGGAGGCAGGCGTGGGCAAGGAAAAGCAGAATGACGAAGAGAAGAATGAGGAGCAAGCACAGGAGAAAAGAGTTGAAAGCTCTGATGATGAAAATACACCCATAAATGAACCAGAGTAAGTTATCGAAATCTATTTTAAATTGTAGATTCGGTTCGGTTCTATCAACTGAATCTTTTTTCGGACAGATATTTATCTTTTTTGAAAATTTCTCTACCGAAAAAATCGCCAAATATTCCCTATTCGAAAATGTATTCTTTTTAATATCAAATTTTGTCTATAATATGTGGGTGAAAACTTAGATAGCATCGTGCTGTTAATACACTATGGAATAAAAGATTAGCAAGTTTAAAACAAAGGTCGAATAATGACCAAGATGTTCTTAATAATTGAACCGTGGTTTTTATAAATCCGTTTATGAAATTTGAGCAACGTTCTTATAAAAACGTTCAGACTATTGTCAATAAATCGTCATAATTTTGGCCATTCCAGAATAAATATATATGTCTTGAGTAATTAGTAATTAGGTACATGGTGTACCGTAGTAAGGAATACTCGACTAATGCATCCTTATTTGTTTTCTTAAAATATAGAAGATTATAAACATTCTGTCTTTTTAGTCTTATTGTATTAATCTCCTGTTTTAGTAATATATAGTTGGCAGCACTGATTAAATTAAGTTCACATATCTTTAACTTCTTGAACTAATTTTTATGTTTTTCTTTTTTTAAACACTTCAGGCACAGTAACTTCGTTTCTGACTTTGATGCAATGCTACTGCGTAAAAAAGAAGAGAAACGTGTGCGACGTCGCAAGAGAGATATTGATCTTATAAATGATAATGACGATCTTATTGATCAATTGATTATAAATATGAAAAATGCATCAGATGATGATCGACAGTTGAATTTAACCGGCAAACCTGCGACAAAGAAAATTTCAATGCTCAAACAAGTCATGTCGCAGCTTATTAAAAAGGATCTACAACTTGCCTTTTTGGAGCACAATATACTCAATGTACTTACAGATTGGTTGGCTCCATTGCCAAATAAAAGTCTGCCTTGTCTACAAATACGGGAGAGCATATTGAAGCTATTATCCGATGTAAATATATATTTATTTATGAAAATTCATTTTATATTTATAAATCTACTGTCTCCCTCTCTCTCTCTCTCTTTCTTTCTCTTTTTTATTATAGTTTCCAACCATAGATAAAAGTTATTTGAAGCAATCGGGTATCGGTAAAGCTGTCATGTATTTGTATAAACACCCTCAAGAGACAAAGACAAATCGCGATCGGGCTGGTCGGTTGATTTCTGAATGGGCTCGTCCCATATTTAATTTAAGCTGTGATTTCTCAGCAATGAGCAAAGAGGAACGCCAAGAACGCGATTTAGCGCAAATGTCACGCCCTCGACCTAAGACTCCAGAACCAGAGCCCGCTTCGAACGCTGAATCACTGAATCAAACATTTGCAAATGATGATCAATTGTTGCGCCCTGGAGATCCTGGTTGGGTAGCCCGCGCCCGCGTACCAATGCCCTCTAACAAAGATTATGTTATTCGTCCCAAGTCAACAGTTGAAGGCGAAGTTTCGACGGTAGGTTCTTATTATTTTATAATTATATTAAAACAAAAAATTAATTAATAAATTAATTATAGGCATCCAAGCGTAAACCCAATCGTTATGAGAAACACATGAAACGATTTTTGGACTCGAAACGCTCAAAGGAGTCTCGTCGCGCCGTTGAAATATCTATAGAGGGTCGCAAAATGGCGCTTTAAGGAATATCAGCATCACTAGTTACATGTATTTTATAAACAAAATCAAAAATGAAAAACACAAAAAAAAAAAACAAGTGAACAAAATGAACTCTATTTTTAATATAAATATAACTCTAATCGCCTTTCTGTCGATGTATGTACGAAATTAGAAGCATCTTATAGTCAACTTTAATGCATATTAAACATTCAGACTAAATATACGACAATTGCAGTAAGCCTGAGCTAATAAATGAGTTCCTCATTATTATAAAAATGGAAATGCTTTCAGTCCTTTGAACATGCAAAAATATATGGTCTTCATGATGGTGAAGAAGAGACTCAAGATGAGGTATATATCAAACTGCGCTCATCAGCTGATTGCGCAGTTGAATTGAATTGGTACATTATTTTACTTTGCTTACATTTTATTGAGATTTTTATATTGATTTTATTATAATCGATCGTGCTAGGGAAAAACAATACTTAGGGATATACACATTTAAATTAAAATTGTCTTAATCTATTTACGTTGATAAGGGGGATAGTATAGAAGGAATTAAAAAAAAATTGACCTGTCTTTGGCATACAGAAACCCTCCCAATTTATTTGCTGAATTTAATAATGATACTAACTTCACCTGGGACTTCAGGGACAATTATTAAAATTCTATGTAATTTGTTTTAGGCCTTTTCTCTCCTTTCACTTAGTGTTGATTTAAGGGACAGCACTGTTTGCAAATATTAAAAACCAGCAAATATTGAAAAGTAAACTTATATTGTTCATGTGTGCACATAAAAATAATTTGGCAATGGGTACTCAGGAAAAAAGATAATTCTTAAAGATATACTCACAAGATAAAAACGGTACGTGATTCTTTTTTAATTTAAGTGACAATAACGACCAACTAATGGGTATGTTTAATCATATAAACAAACATTTTAAAACTGAATTTCGTACACCTATTTTCAGTATTTATGAAAAAGCGGTTGGACAAATTGGAGAGTAAATTTATGTTAAAGCTTCATTTAATTTAAAGTAATTTAAATAATATTATTATTAGAGCATGTTTCATCTTTTAAGCCATAAGCATTTTAAAATCTTATCTATAGGACAAATGCCCAATGATATACAGGGAGGTACATAGCCAATGGGATACCCGCCGTAGACATCCAATGGGATACCCGTCGTAGACAACCAAAGGGATACCCGCCGTAGACATCCAGAGGGATACCCGCGGTGGGTACTGAATGGTATACCTGCCGTGGCTACCCAATGCGTACAATATATGTTCTTATGTACATATGTACATATGTTATATACTTATGCACACTTATACTCACACTCGGTATTTATTTATTTAATTCAAATACTCAACTTTATCTCTGACTTTATTTGCTATTGCCGGTGCATTCTGTGCATACAACAAATCCTTAACATTTAAACATTATAAAAACAAAGAGAATTAATATTAAAAGTCAAATTAAGGGCATTTTGGTTTTAATTTAAAAAAAAGAAAAACACACTCATACCCAGTTGGAAATTGAAATAAATATATAAATACATAGAAAACGAATATTATTAAACATGTATTTGTATATTTTTAAATTCAGCTACAATGCAAACAAATACAACGCAAAATTAACCTGTCTATGAAAATATATAAATATACAATATAAAAAAATTCGAGTTTATTTAAACTGAATTTGTTAATTGTAGCATTAGAATTTCTAGCGGGTTCATTGTTTTTGTTTTGCTCTCTGTGCTTCCAGTGGCTGCAATAAAACTAGTTGAATTTTTGATGGCCATTATCTCTGCTTGAAATCGCCAACACCTCAACACAACACACACTTTGTATACATGTTTATGTATATATATATATATTTTTGTGTATATATGTACATACATATATAGGTCGCTTTTGCTAAATAAGAGTATTAAACCGGTTGAGCGCCCCATACAATTGCTCAAACGCACAAAGTACGCCGCCTAACGTGTTACTCGTTCTGCTCTTTTATTCTACATCAAGAAAAAGATACGAAAGTACTAAAATATAAAATATATTTTTATATATACATATATACATATAACATGAGCGAACTGAAGAAAAGCGCTAAAATAGGCATCGTTGGCAGGTAAGAAACATACAAATAGATATATGTACATATATCGTTCGCGTTTTTTTCGAAATGCAATTTTTTAACTTAGGACAATTTTGAAGTTAATAAACAATTTGTACATAGCTACTTTTGTACTACATACATCCTTAACTCTATCCTAAATATCAATTATTTAATAAAGTTCTTATAATATAATATTTTTTGAATATTTACAAGAACTAAAATTAAAATGTCACATTTAATAAATAAATATTATAATAATACTCATTTCTTTTTCAGTGGACTCATTGGACGTTCATGGTCTATGCTCTTTGCTTCGGTTGGCTATCAAGTGGTTCTATATGATATCCTGCCCGAGCAGGTGGAGGGTGCATTGAAGGCGACGGAAAAGGAGTTGATCAATTTGGAGACAAAGGGTCTGCTGCGTGGCAAATTGAATGCGGTTCAACAATTTAGCTGCTTATCGGGCACCAATGATATCAAGGAATTGGCCAAAGATGCCATATTTATACAGGAATGCATACCCGAGAATTTACAGTGGAAAATAGATTTGTTTAAGAAACTTGATGATGTTGTCGAAAGTAATACAATAATATCAAGTTCTACCAGCACATTTCTACCATCATTGTTTACCGCAAATTTAAAGCATAAACATAACGTAAGTGTTTGGTTTATACTATATTTGTCTAGCTTTAAATTACATTCCATATCAGAGTATTATATGTGCCAAGTGAGCTTATCTATACATGTCATTTGACCAAGTGTCGGCTCTATTAGTTATTGTACCCTGTAATAATGATATGGAGTAGAAAGAGGTACTATTAAGTTGAGGTAAAAAATCTTGAAAGTCTATACAGTAAGTGATATTTTTGTTTGGTTTAGCATCAAAAATCGAGTTTAATTAATCATATTGCTGTCTATCATCGCTTAGATCTAAAAAGAAAGTTTTGATTATTATTCAAATAACTTGTAACATTATAATAATAACATGTATTCATGTTTCTATATGAATGTAGAGAGTATTTGATCTTCTAGCAGTCTTGTTTAGTTCATTCGTATTTGTTCACGTCTTATCTTGAGCATGAAAACCAAGATTGATTTATATTTTATTTGAATTTCCAGACTGTTGTCTCTCATCCCGTCAATCCGCCCTACTATGTGCCCCTGGTTGAAATTGTGCCAGCGCCTTGGACAAAACCCGAGGTTGTAGAAAAGACCCGAGCACTGATGGATGAAATTGGCCAAAAGCCTGTGACGCTATCGCGTGAGATTGAAGGTTTTGCACTTAATCGCATACAATATGCTATCTTAAATGAGACCTGGCGTCTGGTAGAAGCGGGCATATTAAATGTCAAGGACATTGATAGCGTTATGAGCGATGGTTTGGGCATGCGATATGCCTTCCTGGGTCCTTTGGAGACAGCACACTTGAATGCCGAGGGCATGGAAAATTACTTTGAACGTTATTCAAAAACAATACATGCTGTTAGCGAAACAATGGGCGCTACACCTAAAATGGAGGGTCCCACAGCTGTAGATATTGCCAATCAGTTGAATAATATGGTACCACTTGACAAGTTGGTTGAACGTCGTAGCTATCGTGACAATTGTCTGACTCACCTTAGCATATTGAAGAATAAACTCAATGACAAATGAATGTAACTACAATGCTGTGTGTAATTAGCACAATTAAATGCTAAATTAGGCAATTACATTTAATGCAATTGTGCATTTTAATATATAGTATATGTTTTAAAACCTTGAATTAAAAGACAAGTTACATACAAATTTAATAATACGCATAACCAAACTTATAATTAATAGTGTTTTTTGTTTTAAATACTAATGGAGAGCATACATTCGATTCAGACATAGCTTGGACATGTTTTCAGTTAAATGTAACAATATATATATATAGGTATCAGTTCTCTTTGATATTGAAAAAAAAAAAAATTCAAAGGACATCATAATAAAATGAAAATTAACCCGACAAAATTTGACATTTAACTTAAACGTACGAGTACAATATTAAATACTTCTTGAACATCACATATAAAATTGTCATTTATTGTGCAGCCTTCTTTGAATAACTTGTTGCACGAACGCTTGGTGTGTTTACACATGAGCTGGAATAGCTGCTCACGGGCTTCAATGATCTGCGCGGCTGTGTACGCATTTGTGGCATTGGTGTGCTGGTGCAAAACATTTTGCCGCCTGTCTTCGCCTTTGCCGGCATTGGCGTATCCTGACCATTGCAACGTGACGTTGTCGAATTCAATTGTGGAACGTCTGTGGATAATAAAGATGGCTTTATCATTGGCACCACACGTTTGACGGGTATAGCTGCTTTAGTATTTATACCACTTATGCCTGTTGCTTTACTGCGTCCGCCCAAGAGACCTCGGGACTGTGTGGCAGCAGCAGCAGCTGTTGCAGCACTTGCTGCCGTTTTGTTAACTGTTGAACCGATTGAGAATGAATTGCGGCGTTGCCTAAATGATACCATCGCATTCAATTTGTCGCCAACGATGGACAGCTCCTTTAAGGGCATACATTGGCTGTTGTTTGTGGTGCTACAACTGTCACCAGAGGATTGCTTCACCAGCGATCTGGGCCGGACCTGTTTGGACTTGTCATGTATGGATAGCGAGGAGGAACGCCGTCGCAATGTGCTCGCCCGATCGCTAACAGCGGCTGGCTCATTAGCTCGAACTGTGCTTGGATGCACTATGCAGCTGGGCAATTGATTGGCGCCTGTT
Organism: Hirtodrosophila alboralis; assembly: GCA_035043045.1. Classification (NCBI taxonomy): domain Eukaryota; kingdom Metazoa; phylum Arthropoda; class Insecta; order Diptera; family Drosophilidae; genus Hirtodrosophila; species Hirtodrosophila alboralis. The sequence goes on along the minus strand of JAWNNH010000144.1, from coordinate 400,147 downwards.
GAATTAACAACTAATATTACTGTTGGTCCGCCGCCAGTTCTTGTCTCATTATGCGCTGACTCATAATGCTGATGCTCATTTTCGTTAATCTGTAGTTTTGTCAGATTGTGACGTTCCAAAAGTTCATTTATTTGCAGCGCCAAATTGTCATTAACTACTTCAGTCACATACGAATCTGGTTTTTGTAGTGATATATTGGGAGATACTTTTGGAAATTCAGTGTCAATAATCGGTGCTATTGGCTTTTCAATTGCAAGTGATTCGCCATCGAATGTGGCCGATGAGCAAGTCATAACATCTGGCATTTCCTGTATTTTTGATTCGGATTTTCTTTTCTAAAAATATATTATTATAATTAGTTAATATTTATAAAATTGCCTGCACTTATTGACTTACTTGTAGCTCCAAATCCAAATCGAATGTGCCTTGTCGTGTGTATGCCTGTGGTGGATCCTTAACTGTCTGACTTGCATTCTCTGCCTTTGAACTGGATTGAACAGCGGCATACAGGGATTCAAGGAGCATATTGAATTGATTTCTTTTAGATACATCAACATGCTCACAAACCAAAGTTTTTAAATCTTGCAATAGCTTGTCAACTTCTGGCACATTTCCTGGCTGTGTCGGAGCAATAAAGTTACTTGTTGTGGTAATTGGATTATTCTGTTTATTGGGCAACTTTTCATGTGATTCAATTTTTGCCGGCGAATCCAATATGGCTATACGTAGCAATTTTAAACGTTCTTCGAACTCTGTATTAGAACATGCCTCGTCACTTAAAGTAGGAGCAGGTATAGGATTTGGCTCATCCTCAATAAATTTAATTGGCGACTCGGCCGCAATCATTTGCAGATTTTCATTAAGAATTGTATTTTCAAAACAATATCCAGCTGCATTTCTGGAATGCTTCCTTGGCTGATTATGCGGTGGCGTACTAATAGTAGCCAATCTTGTGGCTTTAAGTTTGGCCAGCTGCTTTTGCAAAGATTGCGATTCGTTGCTTTTGATGCCATCGGCATTTGTTGCCAAAAATTGCATAGCAACGGGTGGAGTCTCGTTATTAAGATCCTGGTCTGCATATTGAAGTAGAATATCAGGTGTTGGCTTCTTTCCTTGAGATTCACTGTTAAAATTTAAGCCCTGTACAAAATTAAAGAAACAAATACAAATGCAATCAATTTGGGGAACAATGAATACATGTGCGTGTGTACGTCTGTGTGTATGTATGCAGGTGTGCGAACCAACCTTGATGCAAGCCTCTTTTTCCATCGAATCAAAAGGATCATATGGTCCCTTGAAATTATTCGTCGTTTCAATTATAGCAGATTCACAATGTGTATCTTCAATAACCGTTTCATCTTTAGCAGGCTCATCCCAACCAGTCAAGTCAATTAGATTTCCAGTATCACTCATTTTGTAGAACGAAAACAGCAAAGAAATTGGCGGAAAATGTTTAAAACAATGCAGAAATTCCCGCTTCTACTTCGATTGAGTGATGACACCTTACCAAAATATCGTTTCAATTGCCAAAATACTTATCGAGGCATTAGAAACAAATATCTCGATGAACCGATATGAATCAAAATAAGGTAAATCGGTAAATCTACTATACCCGTACTTATTCGGAGAGAGCACGTAGAGCTATGATTTTGGTCTCAAAACACGCGGAAAAAATCAGGGATCTGAGAAATATGGGCGCACCTTAAACTTTTTGTCGAATTAGCTGTTAAAATAGTAAATAAAAGACGTCCCATACAAGCGAAATCCGATAACCGATACATAAATTGCGGTAAATCTACTATACCTGTACTTATTCGGAGAGAGCACGTAGAGCACAATAAATTCGACAAAAAGCTTAAGGTGCGCCCATATTTCTCAGATCCCTGATTTTTTCCGCGTGTTTTGAGACCAAAATCATAGCTTTACGTGCTCTCTCCGAATAAGTACGGGTATAGTAGAATTACATAAAAAAAGTACCAATCTGTTTATTTAAATTTTTACTATCAATATTATTAATACTACATTTACATATGTAAGTATATTTTAAATATAAACTGTATATGATATTGTATACACTTAAATTGGCGCGTTTCAAATTGCGGGTATATATATCCTTTAAGCTTACACTTTTTGGTACAAATTGACACATATTTTCAGTCGTTGAAAATATCCCAATCTCAATTCAACAATTTCTTTATATTATAATGCATAAGAAAATGTGCCCTTTCTATAAAATGAGCCCGATGTGCCAAAAATCATAAATATATCATAAGCTATAAGCGTGATATTAACTATCGATTAAAAAAACTGGATAATTTGTGAAAAAATAAATTTTTAAGACATTACCTACCCCCATAGACTATAGTCTTAATTAGAATATAGTCTATAATTGCAAAAAAATTTTGTACAGATGCTATTTGTTGACCTTAGGGCTAAAAAAAATAAATTCTAATTGTATATCCAAAATTTGCTTAAAATTTAATTTATTTACACCTTTTCTACTTAGTATTATCACAAAGACATGCATGCGCCTTAAGTTAAACATAGGGGTTCCAATTACTACCATCCTCAGGTAGTAGATTATTCGTTATCAGCAATATCACATCAATGATCCACCAGACACCCACGCCGCCCATGGTCAATAGTTTGCCCACAGCGGTGCCTGTTTGGCCCAGGCAAAACCGATCCATCCCCAAGAAGCCCAGCAACATGCTATAGATTAACGTTGTTACAAAAAAGTGATCCGTGTAGCGTACACATGGCACACCTTCCCGAAAGAATGTGCGTGCGCCGTAGCAATCGATGTCCGTGTAGACAGTACATTGTACTTTTGTGTGTTCCACATCCTCGTAGGTGGAGCCTCCAAAACGAAGACAGCCAAAGCCTTTTTCCTTCTGAGCTGTCTCATTATTACGATGATCGATTGGTTCCTTGCATTCTAAAAAGTCACGTGGCAAAAACGAACACATAACATTCGGACCCAAGGGATTGAATGCCGAATTGGATGCGGATGCTGCTTGAGAACCAGAGCCGACTTGAGATTGCGCCTGCACGGGCACAACCGATTGAACAGCAGTGCCAGAGACTACCGTTTGGGGTTGCTCCTTGTCGCTACGCGCCTGTATAGCGAAAGTTACGGGACTAATGATGAGAATTGGGATGAAAACGTTGTATAGAATTAATTTATGCTCCATTGTTGTTTATTGTTGCAAATTTTGGTACACAATGCACTAGCAATAGAGATGAGCGATATGTGCACAAAAATATCGAAAACAGTAAAGTTGGGCGATAAGTGTAAGAAGTAACAGCAATAAAATTTATTTATCACTGCCCTTTAAACGTAAAAAATATATTGTTGGCAGAAAAGTTAGAAATAAGCATATAATATTAGTTCAATTATAATAATTTGTTTTGATCTAGGAAATATATAATATTTATTGGTCGATTTATGTTCGTTTGAACGTAATTATTCGACAACACTACTGATAGGCAGCGATAGGTCACACATATCGATAAGCTTTTAACGCGGCTAATATTCAATGCCGTCTCCAATAATTTGGCTTGCTTTGTTTAACTAAAAATTATATGCCGAACGAAGGCAAATTAAATGCGACAAGTATTAACAAGGAATGAAATTGCATTTATAATATACAAATATTTCAATGGAGATTTTTGAAAATATTTGCCGCACTTGCAGCAGCGATTGTCTGGATGCTATCAACATATTTACGGATAGCGTTATGGTGCTGCAAAAGAATATGCCGGTAAAGGAATTATTATCGGAATGTTATCCCGCAACCGCGTCCATACCAACCTTGTGTGAGGATGATAATTTACCAAAACAGATATGCCGTGTCTGCATTCAAAAACTGATCATGATATACGAATTTAATACCAAATGGCAAACGGCCAGCGATGAGTTCAACGTGGCGCTTAAGTTTGAACAGCGTCGCAATCGTTCGCGCCATTCATTGATACTCACACCAAACGCGCCGTTGGAGCTAATGACTGGAACTGACAACGATCAGGTTGTTGAGGAGACCATTGTGTTCAAGCATGAACCCAATGAACGTAAGTTTTTTATACACACACCATACATATTTGAATACTCAATTAATTAACACACGATTTTCAGGCATCGATGAATGGACTGAACTGATCTGTGGGACAGAGAATTTGGACCAAGACCTTGACACAAACATCATTATTGATACAGTTGCCATGCCAATCACTGCTAGCAAGTATCAGTGCGGCCTTTGCGAAGAGCGTTTTCATACACTTGCAGCTTACCAGAAGCATTATAAGGTCAATCACGAAGATGCTCCTTTGTTATACACCCGTACATCAAGTCCTGATTAGCAGTTAATACACTAAAATGTTTGTTTTACTTAGCTATTTATATTGCGGCAGCTCGGATGAAAAAAAAAACCAAAAAAAAACTATTGAAAACAAATGAGAGTTCACAGAGTTTTCTTTTAATCATCTTCGTCGTTGCGGACTTTCTGGGCACGGGGATCATCATGACGAAAAACCACATAGCCCATCTTATAGCGGCGATTGTCACCATCTTTGGCGTAGTAGTTGGCCAAACCGATGCCAGCCATAACAATGCCTGTAAGTGCCAAAGCAGAGCCGCCAACAATGTCGGGTATCTCGTTCCAGGCACGCTTTAGCAGTGATACAGAACCACGGGCGGCGGGTGCTGACATTGTGGTCGCCTGTAAAATAAATGAGGATTATATATGTTTTTAATTTTATTTGTTAATTTGATTATACTTATTAAAAATACGCGTTTCAGTTACACAACAAGGGGAGCCGAGCTATTTAGCGATGTGATATGACAAGCCAACTTATCGATTGTTAACAGTTAGGCTACTAGATTGACAGCACTACAGAAAAATGTCGATAGTACAGAAAACAAGCGAATGTCAATGCTTGGCGTTACCATATCAGATCATTTACCAGGACATATATATGTACATATGTAGGACATGCGCATACCCAATTTCCAGTGCAAAAGTCCCAAGCTGGGACCAAAACCAATTTCCTCCTAGGTATTAAGTCAAAAGTTACAAGCAATCAGCTGTTTGTTTTTACGTTGCCATTTTGAATTACAACTGAGTTGTAAATTTTGTGGTGTGATTAAATAAAATCGAAATATCAATTAACTGGAATAAGCGTTGACGGCTTTTATTTTTTATTATAACTATAAATTCTGCCGAAATATCAAGTTACGTCCATATTTATCAGTTTCTTGCATTTTTCTGCGTGTTTTGTGACCAAAGCCATAGTGCTACGTGCTCCCTCATATATCTGATATCTGAACAACAAAATACAAATATATTTATTTATATTACACCAACTTAACGATAAATATTTTAAGTAATATAGTAAATCAAGCAACAATATTGCCGGGCTTCTCGTTTCAAGCAACAATGTTGCTTTTCGCGGGTCAATTTGAATTATATGTTCTATATTGCAAGCACTAAAATGTTAAATTAAGAGAGCTTACTCCTCACTTAATGGTTTATAACACAGTGCTAACTCCTCACACTTTGCTGATTAACAGAGTCGGGTGTAAAGTGTGGACAATATCACTCATCTCTAATTTAGCTGGCAACCAGCTTATTTATATTTGAAATTACTTTGGAACACAGTGGAAAATTGTTTAGTGCCTTTGTATATCTAAATATTTAACAATGTCGACTATACCAGGACGTGCCTTGCACTATGTATTCAAAATTGGTGATCGCGCAAGAAATGCATTTTTTTTCCGTAACATTCTCGGCATGCAGGTAAGGTAAAAAGAAAACAACTTTCATTAAATACATATGTACGTTTGTGCGAGTATATATTAGGTATATGTACATCTAATGACAAAAATGCAATGTCGTGTCTAAACTGAAAGCCCAGTTAACATACACGTTCGTATGCGAGTGTACAATGCATATATAACAACCAATTAAAAAATGTGTTTGTTATCTAAAAAAAAGATGACTTGTAATTTGTCAAATCATCACGACTTCAAACAGACGAATTGTTTATACTAATTTATAGATAAGCAACAATGACATCTATGGTTTAATTTTTTCCCATTAATGATTAGGTCTTGCGGCATGAGGAGTTCAAGGAAGGCTGCGATGCTGAATGCAACGGGCAAGTAGAATGGAAAAGCAAAAAAAATATTCTCTTACAATATATTTTATTTTCATCTACAGACCTTATGATAATCGCTGGAGTAAGACCATGGTGGGCTATGGCCCAGAGAGCTCTCATTTCGTCATTGAGTTGACCTATAACTATGGTGTCAAGAGCTATGAGTTGGGTAATATATATTTTATTTAATTCAAATAAACTACAAAGTCTTACTTATTTGTAATGCACAATTGCAGGCAATGATTTTGGTGGTGTGACCATACATTCCAAGGATATACTACCGCGTGCTGCTGAGCACTCATATCCTGTGACTAAACAGGGAGAAAGTAGCGTGCTCACATCGCCGGATGGCTATAAGTTCTATGTGGTTGAAACGGCGCCTACTGCAAATACAGATCCAGTGAAACAGGTGGAATTGCATGTCACCGATTTGGCCGCCTCGCGCAAATACTGGCATGAGCTGCTCAAGATGCAGCTACTCGAGGAGAACGATCAATCGGTGCTGCTCTCTTATGGAAATAATCAGGCATCGCTGCGTCTCACACTTTTGGATGGAACATTGAATCGAGCCAAGGCATATGGACGAATTGCATTCGCAGTGCCCGCTTCTACTCAGGAGCAGATATTCGAAGCTGTCAATGCTGTCAATGGCACTGTGCTGAAACCATTGATCAAGCTAAGTACGCCCGGCAAGGCAACTGTTACGGTGATCATTTTGGCCGATCCCAATGGTCATGAGATATGCTTCGTGGATGAAGAGGGCTTTTCAGAATTATCACAGGTCGAGCCGGATGCGACAGAACAGCTTGACAAGTTTATACGCAAAGATCCATTCCAGGATAAGTCCGATACGTAACCATTCTACAACATGGACAGCTGCTTTTCTGATTTTTTTGAACTTTAGCACGATTGTTGCATACGCATAATGTGTGGAATCTTTACTTTGTTCTTGTGATTTAAATATACACTAGTATTTTTCACTTTAGCTGTAATTGTTGATAATTGTTTATAAAGGGTAAAGTTAACATTTAAGCTGAGTTGAAAATATATAGTTTTTAATAATTGTACAAATACAATTTGCCGTTTGTCGCAGACATCTAATAGTATAAGTATATTATTATATTACATACGTAGCATAGGTAAAAATAGGTTTTTTTTTTTAAAGTGAAACTTAAATTTAGTTTTTTTTTTTTACTAGTTGCTTTGCTTTTCGTTAAACGAATTTTATAAATTCAATTGTATTTTAAAAACGGAACATAAGAAAATGGGACAGAATATGACAACGGCAACAGCACCGACAACAGCATCGGCACCGGCAACAGCACCTGCATCGGCAGCTGCACCGGCACAGGCAACAAGAGGAAGAAATGCGGCTAACCGTGTGGAATTTATGAGCCTGCCATCTGCCAGCAATTGTCCCCGCGGCCTCGAATATCTGACCGTGCTCGATATGTTGATGCTTGATCAAACAAAATTAAGAAGGAATACGGGGATTGGGGAGTATAAGCGTATCTTTATGATAAAGAACTCACTGGGACAATATATATACCTTGCGAAAGAGGTGACCACCAGTTTTGGCTTACATTTTCAAATAAAAGTCTCGGATAGTTCTCGAAATGAAGTCTTACATATATTGCGTCCACATCGCTGCGCTTTATTCTTTTGTTTCCCCAAATGCATGCATATGATTGAAATATTGACACCGAATGACCAGGTTATTGGAACTGTCGAACAGCAACCGTTTAGCTGTGGGAACTGTGGCGTTTGGGTCAAGAACCCGGCCGGAGATGTTGTGTTCAACATTGTTATACCGTGCTGTTTCTGTCAAGGCTGTAATGATATTAACATGGTGATTTTCAATGAGAATAACGATCAGATTGGCAAGGTATGCAAGAGAAAACCCGAATTGTGCTGTCTAGAGAGAACTGCCGATAGGTTTTCCGTCACGTTCCCGCTTAATTTGGATGTACGCATGAAGGCTCTACTTATGTCCGCCGTCTTATTGATTGACATTGTGTTTTACGATGAAAATTGACACCCAAAACAGCCACAATGCATTGTGCATCACAACAAAAAACATTCATCATAATAATCGACTGTTTAATTGTTTTAGTCCTTGTTAATATATTTCAAATTTTATTAACAAACTCGAAATATTTGTATCCCAAAGGACCAAAGGTTATTGTACTAACAAAACGAAAAATTCAATTAAAAGTATGAAAACAAAAATTATGAGCCTCGTGCGTAAATCAAGTTAATTGAAAATTTCCAAAATTCTCCTTCACAAATCGATCAGAACAATGAGCATCCATTATTATAAAGTTATGGAATTTTTTCTTGTACTAATCTAGATTTGCTATAAAAATTTCATGAATATCGAATAATATACCCGGAAGCAATAACATTAGAGCAATTAGACACTGCATGGCCTACTGAATAAGTGTCCATGCTGTCGGGTTTCTTCGGGTTACTTCGGGTGTTCATTACTTAATTAATGGCATTGTGGCACGATTCAGACTAGGTTACACCACGCGCAAGACTGTTGCGACATTTATTCGGCGAGCTGAACTCGTGACGTCACAGTATCCAAATACAGCGCAATAGACTAAATATGTATGGAAAATTTAGACTTTTTTTAAATCGATTGCTGCGGCTGATTGGGGGATCTGGTTTAATATAGGAAAATGTCAAGTGCATCTAATAATGTATCTTAGAACTCCCTATATGCCATACATATTCTGTAATAGGTGGACAAACTTAGAAAATTATGTTAATTGTGTATCTTTGTATGTAAAAGTATCTCAATTTTAACAGATGCTTCTCTGACTTGTTTTTAATTTAAATTTCGACCAGATTTAGTATGTCAAAAGTTTTTTGTCATTGACATTTTGTTTTTTGTATATACATTATTATTTATTTGAATTATAATTTAATTAGAACACAATTTTAGTTTCATTTAAAGCAGTTTCGTTTTTTTTACGTTTTAACGTGGTTTTTCATAATTTGGGTTGTTTACTTTTCATCGTATTGTTTTTTATATTTAAATCCAATGGACAAGATAAGTGTTGATGGCCGAGCAGCTCCAGTTGGGGTTCTGGTGCCCCGTACACAACCCTGGGAGACAATGACCTGGCCACCCCACGTTCGTCTCTCCATTTATCGGAGTTGGGCACAAAAATTTGTAACCTCACGTCAAAATGCAGCGGCATTGAAATATTTTAATAAATGCATTGACATTGATGATGAGGCACCGGTTGACTTCTTGGCCCTATATAGGCGAAGTAAATTCAATCTATCCATGGCACAAACGGAAGAAGCACTCGCGGATAGCAAGAGAGCTGCCCAGATCGCGGGTCCGTGGAATGCAGCGGTTAATATTGAAATAGCCGATGCATTATATGATCTAAATAAATTTGAGGATAACAAAATAACGCTGCAGGATAATCTGCGTGTTCATGTCGGCACCACAAAGCTGCCCTTCGAGCATCGCCTTTCCGTTGTCAATGGCAATTTTCAGGACAGTGTCGGCGATACTTTGAGTCCTTTTTTGCTTATGAATTCGGGATTAATATGTTCGTTGCATGAGAGGGTGCCTAAAGAGCCCAAACTACCAGATACAATGGCACACTGGAAATTTCTAAAGAACCTTAATGAATGTGATGTTCAGAGTGTGGCGGATAAGAAGAGCATTATGATATCACCATTGGAGGCGGCTCGCTCCAAGAGAAAAACAAAAATCTTTTATCAAAATTATTTAAATCATAATTGGATAGATATTGCATTTTTGAAAACGTTGCGTAACAATCCAAATATGCTGCTGGATAAATGTTTCAAATCCGCACCAGAACGTGAACAACATTTTAATAATTCCTATAGACGTGTCCAGAAATTTACCCATATGCTGCATGCTCGTAGTCCCATATATAATGAGAAATTTAAGCGTAGTGACAATAATATAGAGAGATCTGAACAATTCCATCAAGCGAATATGTTTCGCATACAATACCAGACACGTCGCAACATGCTCTCTATTCTACGTACAATTCGAACTTTGCGTCAGCAAAAAAATATACCGGTAAGTTTCTGATATTGAGAAACATTTTTATTTTTATTTATCATTCAAGAATATTTATATATATCTCTCTCTTTTTGCAAGTATTGCAATATTTATATATAAATTGATTTATGTTCTGTCAGTAATCGATAGTTAAAAGCTTATCTCTCCCAATTAGGGTTAGTTTATTCATATATTGCTAGAGCTATATGTATAGACAGGATATATATTCCTTTCAACTATGTTGTCTTACTATATTAATATTCTTTATTAATTACGGACGCTAATTTTAGAAATTAGTTGAGAATTATAACAAAGATTAATGAAACGATTTGGAATTGCTATAGAAAGCTCTTGTCTCCACTTGAAGATACCCTTTATCAAGGGCGTAGCTAGTTTTTAACTATAAGAAACAAATTAATTCTAATAATTACAATCTTTATTAACTTTTTGGAAAATTACGTCTTCAAATTTGGTTTTTACACAGGTTTGAAATAAATCGGGTTAATATCACATATTGATTGATTGCTTTAAGCAGTGCACTGCTTTGCAAATTCAAGCAGTCTTTACTTTAAAAAAACTTAAATGTTTATTAAAACGAAATAAATATATACTTAACTTCGATTCGATTTAACTAACGAACGTATTCTGCTAAAATCTATATATATTTACTTTAATACATAACTTTATTATGGCCTTGGTATTTTTTTATTTTATTTTTCTTTTTACAGGGTATAAAAGGGATAAAACACAACTTTTTGACAGCTCTGCTGCTGTTAAGGTCCAAACAGCAACATTTCCTGATAGTGACACTTTTAAATGCAATTAATTTGTTAAAAGGGAAGCTAACGTGCGACCAAAACCGCACTAGCTTCATAAAAAAATAAAAAAATAGAAAAAAAATAAAATAAAATTCGTTTAGCCTTAATGAAAGAAACTTTCATTGCATGACTGATTTGATTTTAAAAGCGGCGAAAGTTTTAAGTTGCAAAAACATATTCAAGTACATACATATGTATATATGTATATGTATATATGTACATTTTAAATGCGACAGCGTAAAAATAGCTTTGAAGGGCTTTAGGATTGACGCTAATTGAACTTAAGTTCACCTGTTCACTCCCCTGGGCAATAAACTCAGTTTAAAAATGCTGAAAAAACTTCAAGGAAGCATAAAAGTTATGCGTGAATGAAATTTAATTAGATTTACAACTGAAAGCTATATATATGTATAAAGATCTATCCTAAAAATCTGATGAAATATTTGTAAATTTAAAACAAACTATGCAACGGTTCAGAATATGAATATAAAAATGTATAAGTTTGGAAGAAAATCGAAATTTTTTTTAAAATTTTATAAAGAACCTTCAATTAAACTAGATTTCAAACCATCATCAAAAGGACCACATGAAAATCTTTTGAGTTTTAACAAAGTTATGTGAGTTGAAAATCAGGGAAAATCATTAAAGATTTTTTAACGAAAATGTTGGTAATGATTTTTATGAAAAAAAGAACCAGCTCAGAATATGTTTTAAAATAGATTTCAATACTAAATAGTTTTTTTTTATACTGTAGATATAATTAAACTTTTAAAATTTTTGGAAAAAATTATTTTGGAAAATTTATTTTCTTGCAACAACAATTGGAACAATCGGTCGAAAAATATGTTTTATGAACAATAAATATTGTTTATCGAAGTATTCCAACCTAACTTACTCTAAGTTTCAATATATTCTTTATAATCTGTCTAAATTTAATAACAATCAAATTAGTATATCTTTTTTTCTAACATTTAAATTTAAATTTAATTGCAGCGCCTACGAAAGTTTGTATTAAAAGTTATGGGCGAATATAATGCAATAAAGACGACACGGGTGATGCCCTGGAAAACCGAGTTTATGAACGAGGTATACAATCATCTGGCATTGAGTTTGTGCGAAGTTTTTCAAATGCCAAAGTTTAAGGTATCGCCATATGATAATGATGCCATGTGTAATCTACTTGGTGTGCCATCTATAAAACACTCGGAGGTACAGGAGGTTATCTTTGGTAAACGTTCCACATATACCTATGAAAATACTGGTGCTTCATTTGAGCAACTCAAGGCATATAGGTAAGTTTTATTCTTTTGAGTAACGTACAAAAAGTAATAGTAATATAAATGTATAACGCTCTTATTTTGAATTATTTGAAAATATTTATTTTGATACTGTTTCCCATTAGACGTACCAAAGCTTCACTGCAGAAGCGTTTATATTTTGCCAAGTTGCCCATTGAGCGAAGTTATCTATTGTATGAGCTAGCTGATTGTCATTTGTCTCAGAATCATTTAGTGCAAAGCTTGGTATATGCGAAAAAATCAATTGACGAGGCCATAAGCTGTAACAGTAAAATCTGGGAATTTTTATCCACAATGCTACAGGCCAAATCGCATGCAATACTCTGTAAATATGAACGTCAGGCGGAGGTCCTCAATAGTGCCTATCAGTTGGCCAATGATCTCAAGTCACCCAGACTCTGCACATTCATTGATTTGTGTCGCATGCTCAACAGGGATTATATGACGATACGAAAAATGTCTCAGCTGGTGGCTACTAAGCGGCTACGTAATAAATTATCAAATCGATCCAGTTGTTTAAGTCCTGGCTCTGATTATACAGAAGAAAATAAGGGGCTAGGAAAGGTGGGGCTATAGCGTAATATCTCGGGACTTTCCCGCATTGTTGTACGTTGTAGCACTTGCTTTCCTGGGTCCAAACTTCATAACATACAAATTCAATTCAAAAATTAAAAAAAAACTAAAAAAAAATTTATAAAAATACCAAAATTTTAACTAACATAAAAACGAGAAAATTAAATATATACATTATATTGTAAATTATTGTAAGTCCAAAAAAAAAAAACAAAAATTAATAAAATTAAATATATACCTTATATTGTAAATTATTGTAAATAAAAAATAAAAAACAATATGAATTAAATTTCACAATGTTTAAAAAATTATAAATTTTAAATTTTATTATACGCGCACATACTGAAAATTGCAATGCAAGATTTTGTCTATAAAATATTAAAAAAATTATATTTTTACAGATATTTATTTTTAGTATGCTATTAATTCCAAACATTTTATTTTCTATCTCTATATAACATTATAAAAATGCGGAATGTCTTGCTGGTAATACTATATTCTGTAATGTATATTCTAAATTTTTGATTTATGTGTAATTTTTGATATTTTTACACTCAATATTTTAAATATATTTATCAAAAATCATGAAACTCACAAATATTGACCTATAATTTCCCATAACCCTAACTCTTTGGATTTTTTTGTGAATTGTTTGATTAGCTATAAATTGAATTGACTTATAAGTAATATATTTGCTGAAAATATATCTCTTATTTAAAATCTATAAAGCAAAAAAAAAGAAAATAGTTTAATTCAAATATCAACTCAGTAAAGAGAAGAAATCTGAAATAAAAAGACATTTCCATGGAAGTTGATTTAGTTTTTATTAAAGTTATACGAATTGAAAATCTATATTAATTCTATTTTTTTTTTAACTAATAAATTCATTTTATTTAATAAACTAAGCCTAATCCTTTTTAATTTATTCTAAATTTTGCACGATCGATATAACCGATAACTATTTACTATCGATAGTTTTTGCTGCAAGCACATGAATTAATGAACAGTAATAAGAAATCCGTTTATTTATTTTTTATTTTTTCATTTGTTGTCATATTGTTGATGGTGTCAATTTGTGTGTAGCATCATTGAGCACGTAACATAGTGGAATATTAAAAACGATTTTATATTTGATGTCAACTTTTGGCACATTTTTAATATTTATTAGTATGCCAAATGCAATGCACTTGACTCCATTCAATTGGGTAGCAAAATCCAACAACGCACAACAAACACACACCACAATTTGCAACAACAAATGGCAACTTGTTTTTCATCAATGAATTGTCGCATGTTTGTTGCCGCACAAACGACCCAAAAATGGTCAAAACGACAACCGTCTGACGAACGCTTCATTTGTCGCATGCTACGCGGCCGCAAATATGCAAAAGAGCAAAATGCGTCAATAAATGCAGAATGCTACACTTTCCACATACACACAACACACACACACACACACACACACACACACACACACACACACACACACACACACACACACACAACACACACAACACACACACACACACACACACACAAGTGACACGAATGAAAAATGGGCCGAAAAAGTTTTATTGTGTCAATGCTGGCCGAGAGAATTGAAGAAAGAGCAAATATAGAGTGCAGCTAGTCGACTATGAGACACCCTGTACAAATAAATAACACTAGTTAACCAATTTTTTTTTGATCGAGGGAGCTGGGCTCTCATATACTTTTTTTTGGTGTATTTTTGAGCGCTGATTTCAAAAATGCAAACCATTTATTTTTTCAAAGAATGGTTTTCGAGAAAACCGCGAATAGCTAGTTTTTTGGCAGTCTTTCGACTTATTTGCTCATATCTACATCAGATCTTCTTTGATCTTTAATAATGTTACACAAAATCCTATAGTTAATTGTATTCCCTTTTTAACGGTATGCCATTTATATGGATCAAATAAGAAGTAAAGCCATTACAAGCCCTCAAAGTTGAAAAATGTGAACTTTTTTGCATTTTTGAAAAATTGCTGAATTTCAATTGGTCTTTTAAAAATTTACAAAATTCGTTTAAATACTTCTTAAAACTTTATATGTTAGATAACTCTTTAACGAATATTTTAAGTATAAATTTGTCCAAATCGAATAGTAAATGTGTTAGTTATTCAGCAATTAGTAAAAACACCCAAGATAAAATTCAACTCGATTATATTTAAATTAAATTAATTAGATTAAAAAAGCTGTATAATAATATATTAATTTATGTAATTACACTTTGTGACTAGCACATTAAATAATAAGTTCATACTTGTAGCGCTGGAAAATCAAATAAATAAATAAATTAAATGAAAAAATAAATAAAAAAATGTAAATATTAAATGCATGCAACAGTAATAAAACCATTTTATTTTGCAAAGTGAAAATTTCAGAAATTTGAAATAAATTTAAGCTGCATAAATAATACGAAACCCAATTTGGTGTCTTTAATTTGTTTAATTTCTAAGATCTTTAAACTTGATCGATTCGATTGTCTACTTTTGTTGATGCAAATCGAGATTTTATATAATTAATATGATCGTAACTATATACAAACATATGCATAGTTAAACCAATTCATCTCTTGGATATTTGCTATAAGGCATAGAGTATAAAAAAGGACAAAAAACGAAAGAGCGAGCGTTGAGTTGAGTGACAAGTCCCTATGGGGCCAAAATAAATGCAAGCCGTGTTTCACTCTCTCTATACTTCTATATGCATTGTAGTGTATATATTGTATATAAATATATATGTATACATGCAAGAATATTTGTATTTGCAGCTCATTATGCCCGGCTGCCATTAAAAATGAAACGAGAAAAATTTAAGAACACTGAACAAAATTGTCACAATCGATTAGAGTTGATTGCGTGTCGTGACACGTTGAGTAGCTCAACATAAATCCAGCAAAGGGTATTTAATATTATATATTGTAGGTGTAAGTTTATTATTATAAATTATTAAAACTTAATTATTATTATTCTGTCTTTAAAAAACATGAAAACTCTTATTTTAAATGCTTTTTAACTATTTTTAACCTTACTTTTAAAATGATGATCTAATGATCTAAGAACATCAATAATTTGACAATTCAAATTGGAAATATATATGTTATCAGTGTAGTTAATATATAGTTCCTCTTTCGTGTGTTAACACTGATAACACTAGTTTACAAATTTTATATTTATCGATGGAGATTTGATGTATTTTCGAGCGCTGATTTAAAAAATGCAAACCATTTTTTTTTCTTCAGAGAATGGTTTTTAGCTAGTTATTTGGCAGTATTTGGACTAATTTACTCATATCTACATCAGATATTTTTTGATCTTAAAGCACATTTCGCATTTCAATAGATAATTGCATCCTCTTTCTAATGCCGTTTATGCCGATCGAATAAGAATTAAAGCCATTATAAACCTTCGAAGTTGAAAAATGTGAATTTTTTAGCATTTTCAAAAAAATTGCTGAATTTCAATTGCTCTTTTAAAAGTTTAAAAAATTCGTTTAAATACTTCTTAAGATTTAATATGTTCGATCATTTTTTTACAAACATTTTAAGTCTAAATTTGTTGAAATCGGAAAGTAAATGTGGTAGTTATTCAGCATTTAGTAAAAAGGCCCAAGAAAAAATTCAATTTGTTCAGAAATTTTTCATTTGACGAAAATTTACTATTTAAGAGAGAAAACTGTGATGTGTAGTGTAATAAAAAATTGATTAATTTAAAACTGAAAGTTCTTCTTAGAACTGCAAGTTTTCTTTATAGAAAAATATAAAAAGATTTTTTTTTAAATTTTTATTCAAGAAAAGAAATTATATTTAAATACAAATTTGGGAGAAAATATAAATTTGATTGCTAAATAAAAAAGTAGAAATAAATTTTAATTTATAATACACATTTTGTTGACATTTTGTTATGATTAAATAAAAAAAAGTTCAGATTAAATAAAAACAGATTCGATGATAGCAATATGTGATATGAGTAATATTAGAAATACATTTATATTTTGCATGAAAAGCTGAAATATGTAACGATATTATATTATATTAGATATTGTCAGCTGATTATGATAAAAGAAGATACTAATTTTTTAATATATAGTCAGTCTTATCAATTGTTTGTATAGCTTTTGGGGTTCTTAATCGAAGCATGCCACACGTGGTCATCTCTGTAAGACTTGCAGCAAGTCCAAGTCCTAGACCAGACCTAGGGCTGAGTTTTTTTTATTTTATTTTTCTTTTTGGGGTGCTGACTTTTCGTGCCTTGCACTTCAATCTGTTGCCAAAAAAAAAAAAAAGGCAAGCAAACAAACAACAACAGGGCATGCCACCTGCCAGTTATGTGCACAAAAGCGGCAACCTTATTGGCCAAAATTGGGGTCAACACAAGAAGGTCGACTTGACTTGCCTTGCCTTGCCACGACTCAACTCAACTCGACTCGACTTGAATTGACTTGAATCGACTTGAGTCGACTTGCAAGCCGATTCAAGTCAAATGTTGGTAACGATGACGGTGACGGTGACGGTGACGGCCACGATAACAGCACAAATAATTGGCCACATCAACCAAGAACCAAATTGCATTGAACGTTAAGGTTCCATTTGTGTGCAACGTGCAATGTGCAACACCCCAAGGCATTTAACTGCCACGGCAACAAAACGAGCTCAAACAACTTGCAAATGATAGGCCTTTTAGAATGTAGAAAGCAAATATGTATATATATATATATATAGTAAAGTACCATAAATAAATAAATATATAATTAATTTCTCATTTTGCCTCAATAATGATAAAATCATTAAATATAATTGACAATATACATAAAATGTGTAGATTGTTTGAACAGCGTTTTATTAATTACCTAATTGCTATATGGGCGACAGCTTATATATTAAATTTGCTATTAAAATAGTTAATTCTTTGAAATAGCGTTTCAAATTGGTGACAACATTTTAAACATTAAAATTTAGTCTTATTTTATTTCTATTTATTTATTTTGATCAAAACGTTATAATACGATTAATTTAATTGCAAGTATAGAAAAAGGCTTAAAAAAATATAACTAAAATATAAAATATAAAAAATATAGCAAAAATTTTAAAAATTGTATGAATCTCTATTAAAAAGTTATCATTTAGTCTATTAATCTATAATATCCTTTTTTTTTTAATTTCACATTTGATTGCAATTCAACGCATTGAAATTAGAGCTTAGAGTTCAACCTAAAACTAAAATCATTTAGAATTTTTTTAAAAACTAAAATATTTATTCTTCTAATTGCCAAATACTTTTTTAAAAATTAAATTTAATTTAATTAAAATAATGTAAATATGTATTTAAAAATATGAGAATTTTTAACTAAGTTTGTTTAATTAAAGCACAAAATTAATAAAATTCAAGTGTCAATATGTATTTTGTGAACATTTGTTTGTTAATCAGATATTATTAAAAAAATAAAGTGCAGTACTTCTTTCAGAACCAAGTTGTTCTAATTATTGAGATTAGATAAAGTTTATTTTCTTTTTCCTATACTCCTAAGTCGACTAAAAATTAATTTAAAGATTATTAAGATGCAATTTTGACTTTAAACACAAAATAAAGGAATAATAATACTTGTATACTCATATCTTTTTTATTATTTATTTTGTGCTTTATTTCACTTTTTATGTTACATTCATTAAAGTTACATGTATATAATCTATTTATACAGAGCTTAAGATTTTCTTTACAACTAAAATATTTGATATTGTTTTTCTTTTTTTTTTTAAATTGATTACGTTTATTTAAAAAAAATGATGTTTTACAAGAAAAAATGTGAGAGATAAACCTTGATTTGATGAAGTATCCAACTAACTTAGTAACTAACTTTAGTAATATCTAAGAACTTGATGAGTTTTACGCGTTTATATTTTACGGCCCGGGCATTCCATGCCATAATGTTTTATGTATTATCTAAAATTGCAAAAAAGTTTTATTAGAATTTTTAATTCAAATTTTTTTTGTTTTGTTGGTATTTTATCATTTAATCTTACTGAAATTTTTCAACAACTTAAATTAAACTTAACAAAATATTTGCAACTTAAAAATTTCAATAACTAAAGTAAGTCTGATTGATTCAAGTAAAGAAACATTTTATAATTTATTTCCAATTTCAATCTTTACAAAATTTAATCAGAAATAGTGTAGAATACTTTTTGAACCAGAAAATATATTTAATAAGGGTTTTTGTGATTATATTTTGCAGAATTATGTGAAGTTCATGTAGAAATTATGTTGATGAAACAAGTCTGAATATTTTTGTGCATATGTACTATAAAAATTAATTGAATTTCCATATGCATTGGTTCACTTCATTTATTCCATTTGTTGTTGTTATTATTATTTTCACGCTATTTGCAGTATAAAGCCCTAATAAATATATATATATGTGTGTTTTTAGTGGTTACATTTGGGTGGGTAAGTGTAAGGGGGTGTGGGGTGCAACTACTAATTTACGACTGGCTGCCTAGTTCCTGGGAAGACTCTCCAAAGACTGCGGCAATTGTTGGGGTTTCCCTTCTCTCATGGCACGGCCAGAACGGACCATCAACAGCACTAACAAAATAACAAACATTGGCTACAGTTTATGTATACGACTGTGGGATACCCAGTAAATGAACTTGAATATGGATGGCATTTTTTTGCTCATACTTACATTAATGATTTTCAATTTAATTGCAAACTGTAAAATTAAAACATTATCTATTCAGAAAAGAGTTTAAAAGAATTTAAAAATAATTTTATATATAATGTATGTATTTTAAGTGTGAAATTGAATCAATTAACATATTTAGTTTTTATTAGTATTTTTTTATTTCAAATAGATTTCATCTTAAATCTTAAGGGCTATAATATTAATTGCTACTTGTTTTCCTTTTTATTATTTTTATATTAAATTTTGTATTGCAATTTTTATAGATTTCAAATTATTTGTTGCATTACTTCAAAAATGTAGTTTTAGCTAAAAATAGTAATAAATATATAAAATAAGCCATAAAATAAGTAGAATTATACTTAAAATTATTTATTAAATTTTATTTTTATTTTTTTATATATCTGCCCATGAGGCATTTAAGTAAATTTTATATTACAATAGCAGGGAATATAATACATGGGTATTAGCGATTAACTAATCTATTTAATTAACTTTAAAGTTTTTAACCCTTGCGTCATATAATGTTGCATATATACCCATTATAGCTATTAGAATAGGGTATACAAAATGTATTGCATGTGAACCATCAGAATAAATGCGAAAAATGTCCAAAATAAAAGTATATACATATATATATATATATATATATATATATATGTAGATGATTTGGGGAGTAGACGGTGGGGCGTGGGCGTGGCCAGCATTAAGTGTCCCCAATAGGCGCATGCAATGCATTAGGCCCAGTTGGCACACTGACGCCCTCAATACAATCAATGGATCCCACCAAGGTGCCATTAGCCAAAAACAAAACAATAATACTTGAGCTATGTGGATGCAGTAAAACAAATAAAATTAAATTATTATGTAGAATGCAAATAAAATTCTAGTACTTAGCATGCAAATCGAATAACAATACGTGAACATATATATTTATATATAAATATCTATATACAATGACAGAGACAGAAACAGAGGTATAGAAATAGGACTGGGAATAGGGGCCGGGATAGCCATAAAACGTTATGAGTAATCACAGACGCATAGCTAACAAAAACATAAAGAAATTTATTTTGTTTTGGCCATAGCAAAGTTTGAATACCCTATCAAATCAGTTGTTAATTTAAGAGAGTTGATAATTTTTTTTTTTAGAAATTACTCCATTTCTGAATGAATATTCTTAGTACATATTATATAGGAACTTATTAATACATATTTCCGAAAAGACTTTAATTTGTGTTCGATTGAAATATTATGCTTTGGATGTGTCTTTGTGTATTTTATATATATTTTATTTTCAGAATTTAACTTACATTGTATAGTATAGTATTTTTTAGATTTTTTTTCAATTTCCCTTAAAGTTTTAGGGACGTATGCCAAAAGCATTTAGTTATTTGATTTGCGTCAAATAAAATTATCCAAAAAAAAAAACATATATATATTTTTGCATTTTTTGTTGTTTAATTTAAATAATTTTATTTTTTGGCCCAAAGAAAAATTAATGTAAACAGTCATCAATTTCGTTTTTCAAATATTAAATTGGTATTTAAAATAAAAGTTTTTTTTAGGTCATGCAAGCTGAGTTTGAACAAAATCAAGAAACCTTTCTTATGGTAAATAAACAAATAAATTTGTTAAAAATAAACAAAAACCTATTAACCAAAAACAACAAAAAACATTATGAATCAATCAAATTGTTGTATTGCTTTTCTAATACAATTCTTGTATCGACACAATATTTTAATTTAATAAAAATTAAATACTATTTAAATACTACGAATTTTCATCAAGTGGGTCACTAAATTGCTCGATTTATATAAACATATTTTTCATAATATATACAAATAATAATAATAATAAAAAAACGAAAATTTTGGCGAATATTTTTAAAATAAATATTTTAAATCTAATTTTTGCTTAAGATATTATATATCTAACTGTTTTATATACCTAAAAGCAAGGAAAATCTTTTTTACAAGAACACAAACTTACTTTTATACTATGTTGTATATAAATGCATATATATTTTTTTAAAAAACTTAAAAATCCAGCGACCGAAAATAATGATTTTTTTAAAATTTGAAAATTTTGCTAACTGATTAATTCCTGAGGGAGACAAAGAAAAATATACCAAAAGAATCCTATAATATATTCATTTATAATAATATTCATATTATATATTCATTACCATCTCTGTCTTTAATAATTTTTATATAGAAAACTATTTATATTTTTCAAAATTTAATAATAAGTCAACCGTCTCTGGCTATTTATTTTTTTTCTTTTCAAAAATTAAATAAAGTTAATTTGACTTTATTTGAGCCAAAAAATAAATGTGTTATAATTTTGATTTACCCACCAAAAAAAGAGTCTAACTTTAATGCGTTATACACATTTCGCAAGGGTATTAAAAATAAGAACAACAACAAACCAAATAAACACATAAATAAATCAAACATGTGCTACGACAAATCTCGGTTGGCCAAGAACATTAAAATATGGCCAATAACAAGCAAATATTCAAGATATGATGATGATGATGATGATGATTATGATAATGATTATTATGTTTGTTAGCCATGGGTAAACGCTTAGTAATAAGAGACGCAGGAAAAACATACTATATTATATATATACATATATAGGAGTAAAAAAAAAAGAATTCAAAACCAAATTCGACTTGCACATTTTTGTAATCAACATAAAATCCAATCATCCGTCATGGACAACAGCCAAGAGACATTGAAGGGGGGCAACAGCGACGGGGCGTGCCAAAGGGCTATCTGTGGCATGGACTTGGAACTGGGGGGGGGGACAGCGGGCAGCGGGAGCATAAAATGTATGTAAGTAAGTTCTTTCGTTGCCTTTAAAAATGCCAAAAACGAGAATTTTGATTTATGAGTTAGAGTAGCAAAACCAAAATATGCGCTGCTCATTTATAACGCGCTTAAATCTAATACGCTCAGTTCTCATGCGAGATGTCCGAGATGGCACAGAAAATGGCGAGAGTTGGGTTACACACTGTCTCGATGTCGTCTTGTTGGTCCTTTGCTCCTGATGCTGCTCCTGTTCCTTGCACTGGTTTGTCTTCTTGGCGCTGTCGCGTCCGCATCCGCCAACCGCCAAACGTGCGTAAAGCGACGCGTGTCCGCTTTATGATTAATATGCGCTACAACACAAAATACACGATAAATAAGCAGGCACGGGGGTATGGAGGGGCAGGGAGATTGCCATTTTGGGCCACGAACTGGAGTCGAAACAGGAGCTGGGAGCGGAAAGCAGTAGTAACAGTGACATTAGCCTGGCACAGTAGCACAGCCTGGAGCTGGAGCGAGAACTGACGCACAGTTGCCAGCATGAAAGATGAAGACAAGGCACAGACGCTGCCATAGTTGATGACCAGTTTCGTGCCCATAAGTAGGTAATGCTATTAATACCCTGTATATCAGCCTTTTACATCAAAAAGTGAGCATAACAAACATATTAAGTATACGTCTTTGATATTCAGCAAATCAATTGATCTTAACCCTTTTCTAATCGTTACACTTTGCTTACAGTCCGTGATTCGCAAACAGTAATTCCTACTCTCATATAACATACACATTCAAATCAAGCAGTGCAAATCAGTATAAGAACATCAAGCAGTTCAAGGGCCACGCTTTCATGACAAAAGGCTGTGACTGCTTCGATATGCATAAACATATATTTTCTACAATAACTTTGGTTTTTATTATCCGATCGTTATGAAATTTAAACAGCCTATTCAGATCAGTGTTAGAATTATATACTATAATACCAAATCACGTTAAAATTGTATCTTTAGATCGTTATTATCGCGGCAATGGGGGAAATATCAGAAAATTTAAATAAACTTGATTTGCGTATGGCAAAAAGAAAATTACATATCAAATTTAATGTCTTTTACTCTTTTACGTCTGTTATATTTGAATATTTAATGTGTTTGCGGTTCCGAACTGGATACAGGGTGTATCATGGTCGGGTGAACTCGACTATACTTATTTAGTTTTTTTAATTTTTGATTTGAAATTTGCTTACAATTTAAATACTCGGAGAGAATCAATTAAAAATATCAATTTCGATGTTATTTTATAATATTACTAGATCACCCCGTTCCCAAAAAATAAAATAGGAAAAAGAAACAAACTAATAATTTGCTACAATGTCAATATTATTTCAGCCTACTGCGTCATCTGAAATGCTCCAGCTGAGATTTTCATATGTAATTTTTGAAATGCATTTTTCACCCACTTTTTGATATATTTTTAGTACAATTTTCAGAGTACCAACCTACGATATAATGGGAAGCAATTGGAAAAAATTTTAGATTTTTAGCTTCTACCGTTTGACCTGGCGATGAGTCGCCTAATCAGTCAATCAGTCAGATTAAACAGATTTATATATAAAAATTATAAAAAAAATGAATTTTATTATTTTTCTAATAAAATGAACTTAATTTAGAAACAAAACGATAAGAAATTGTGTACTTATTTATACAATGAAAATTTTAGCATATTTTTAAATTTATAATTTTTTTTTAAAATGAACAAAAACAAAGATCTGAATTATTTATTGATAACCAATTCCTAGAATTCTTAATACTTAATTTCATAGCTTAAATATGGCAATAGTGTCATCCAGTTTAATAATATACTCTTTTACATATATTACATTTGAAATTTCAAATACAAAATAGAAATTAAAAGTTGACGGAACTTTTGTGACTTATGCTCATATCTCTATGCTACAGAATCTTTGTATATAAAAAAACACTTGATATATCAAATTAAAATTATTGTTTCAATAAAAACCTTGAGTCATTTTTGAAGTGTGTGTCTCAAATCAAATAAATATATTGAACCACTGTGTGACCCTAAGGTTTCAAGCGATTTATGCGGTAATCATCATTCCCAGCTGACCTCTTCTATATTCTCCTGTGTATATATATATATATTGCTTAGACTCTCTCTCTCTGTCTCGCTCTGTCTTAGTCTTTTTGTATTTTGTGGCATTGTGACAATGGTGACCCAGCTTTAGCTTCAGGTCCAGGGCACAAGGAATGATAACGGCCAACAAACAAATTAGCACAACTACCGCAACGGCATTTGTGGCTCTTAGTGTTTGCACCAAGATGTATATATACACAATATATATGTGTTAGTGTGTGTGTGTGGCCAAAACTAACAGCAATTGCTTACCTTTTAGCTAGGATGCCGACTGTGACTACGTTTTGGTAGAGACAATGTTGAAGACAAAGTCTGAACTGGTTTCAGAGCCAAAGTCGAAAAGTGGGTGGATGTACGGGTGTGTGGTGGCATTTTCCAAGCTTTAGGCATAATTTTATCGCCTACATGTCATATTCTATTGTAGCATTCGCTGTCATTGTAATGAAAGGCCAAGCCGAGCCAAACAAATGAAGGTGCGAACTGACCCAGGCCCATGGTACTACTGTGGGCACCCAGTTCTTTTGTTATAAATATTACTGCGTGCTGTTCATCCTTTGTGTATGTGTATGTGTATTGGTTGTTAGTCCTTTAGCTGCTTTTGTGTGTTCTGTTGCGGTCAGCTTGCTTGCTCCCTCTCTCTCTCTCTCACTCTCTCTCTCATTCTCTTTCTCTACTGTCTCCGTTTCTGTTAGCATGCACGTGCAATTTCTGTGCCTGTTTTTGCACCTACTGTTATATATTTCAACTAACAAATATACAAACACATATATAAACACAAAACACACACACACACACACACACACACACACACACACACACACACACACACACACACACACACACACACACACACACACACAGCAGGACAACGCTTTCACTTGCATGGCACGTAGTATGTATGTATAAATACAGGTATTTGTATACTTAAATTAGAGCTGAAAATATAATCGATGGCACTATCGATAGTATCGCTGATTTTTCTATTTTAAAATATATATTTTTTATCCATCCTATCTGATAAATTACACTATATTGTAACACTATGCAACAGCATTTTGTATCCCGAACTTTTTAAGAGTCGTTTTATATGTAAAATGGTTAACTGATTCCAAAAGGAAATATCAAATAAATAACCGTTATCGGAATAATAGAAAAAAGCTAGATTTTCGACTTTTCAATTAGTAAATCTATATATGGAAAGTGTGATACAAAAAAACCAAATTCGGGTTTTTTTTTTTAAATGCGCTTATTTTTATGCTAAATTTCTATTTCAGTCTGTAAAAACTTCTGAACAAATAACCTAATTTGAAAACTTTGTCTGACGGATTATTAGGTAAGTTTATTACCTTTATAAAAATATAAACACAGCTAGTTTTTTAATAATTAGAAAATCTAGCTTTTTTTTAACCAGACTTAATTTTGTTATTTTTTTTTTGTTAAGTTGTTTTTGTTATTATTGTTTGTTAAGTTTAATGTAAGTTGTTGAAAAATAACAGTAAAATAAAATGTTTCCCACAAAAAAAAAAAAAAAAAAGCTTTTTTTGATTATCTTTAAAGCGGTCCCGGAATTTTGAATTTTATTTTCGGAATCTGCGAATCGACGCTAAAAAGTTGAAGATACAAGAATTTTTTTATATTGTTGCATAGTAGTGTCAGTAAATGTCCTAAGTTTAAGATCTCAGATGAGACCTCTGCCGAGCTACTGATCGGTTCTAGCGGAATAATTGTTCTAACTGTAATTACTATCGATAATATCGATTAATCAATTAATATTTTTAAATCGCTTAAATTTCTTTGAGAAATTTATTAACAAGATCAGCGAGGTAGTAAATAGTTGCCAGGTGAGCAGAATAATATATCAAAATGTATTTACTATCGATAGTATCGATTGGTTAATACAATTTTTTTTAATCTTTTAACTTTCTTTTGAGGAATTTGTTGATAAGTGATTATGCTGAAAAACTATCAATATTTTCAATTCATAATTCAATTTATTATTATATAAAAATAATAATAATTGCACACTATCGATACTATTGACAAAATACTCGATACCTGTGCACTACAATTAACCATTGATCTAAATAAAAACCGTTTTATATATTTTTTGCAAAATTCCGATAATTCTAACTTAAGCATCATTATCATTATCGCAAGTATCGTTTGGCGACATTATATTTAAATTTTGTGCATATTTTGTTAGTAATTGCTCCACTGTGTGCACCGTGTGGCAGCAAAAGTGCAAATGTCATTCGATGCCTGCCGCATTTAAAGTATTACGGAATTAACATTTCGTTGTGCCGCTTTTTGCATATGGCCGACGAACTCTGCCACTGCCGCTAGGCCTTCGCTGCTACTGCCTGCCCCTGCCCCCTCCCCACCTCCGCCCGCCCCTCTCCCTTAGCTATGTGTGTGTGTGTGTGTGTGTGTGTGTGCAAAAATTGCGCTTCCTTTTGTGCCGTCGCTTCACATTTTTCATTAGTTTAGTGGGTTTGTGGCACATGACAGTCACAGTCAGGCGGCGCACGGGCCGCACACACACCCATACACACACACACACACACGATGCCTTGTCCTATGGTCCCAGTCTTTTTAGTCCCCAGTTGTCGTGGCTTTATGCCCTCTCACTTTCTATATATGCACATAGTACTACTCTTCTAGCCAGATGTTACCAATTCTAACTTGGCCCAAAACTCCCATACACAAAAATTTTCAAATTAATAATGCGAATTTTTCATAAAATCAATTAATTTTTTTTTTTATTTTTTTTTCGGTTTTTGTTTAAGTCTTTATCGATTGCATAAACTGTCAGGAACTTTTTGGCGTAAATTCTTCATGTTTTTCAATTTATGTGCACACTAAACTTTTAAACGCTTTTTATGATTATGTGCATCTCCCAAAAGCTGTCACTAAATTTTTAGACTGAAATACTCTTGATATAGAAACGGTTTTGTATTGAGAACCAACATGGAATACTTTGAAATTTGAAAAAAATGTTTTTTTTGTCAGAATCCAATTTGAATTATCTACAAAAAATAAGACACAAAATTTGTGTAAAATAAAATATATTAAAAAAAAAATAATTCTAGATTATAATAAATATTTTGTGAGTATTTAAATTAAAGCTACCCTCGCAACCAAATTGATTCAAATATTTTCGAGTAATTTGCAAATACTTGCAAATACTTACTCGCTTCAATTTTGGTAAATTTAAATTTATTTAATATAATTTTTTTTTAATACTAATGACAAGTTCGACTTGTTTTTTTAATTTCGAATATTATTTTATTTAAAATGTCTATTGTATAATTTGCAAATACTCGCTTAAATTTTGGCAAATTTAAATTTATTTCATATATTTTTTTTTTAATTACTAAGTACAATTTCGATTTGTTTTTTCAAATATTATTTTATTCGAAAAACAAATTCCGATTTTTATTTATATTATTTAATTTTTTTTTATATTATTTAATTTATTTTTTATATTATTTAAGCTGTTGTTTTAAGGTACAAAAATGCTTACTAATTTCCAAGAAGTTTCTAATTCCTTCCCTCAAAAGATTACTTTCATAGGCTACATTTTATTTCTGGCACATGAAAAATATTTTCTTAAATCTATTTCAAAATAGAGTATCTAATGTTCTTCAATTTTTTCTAGTGTACTTGTTTTACTTTTGTGCATATTATGCCACACACAGACACACACACCCACAGATACCGTGCAGCATTGTTGGAGCTGTTGTAGTGCTTTTATTATTGTAGTTGTATTATTTCACTCTTTGACTTCTATTTTCCTTCCTTTTTTTTTTTTTTTCTTGTTGCATATTTCGTAAATGATTTAAATTTTGTGTGCAAGCTCCTTGGGGTGCACGGGGAGGCAGAGTCGGAGGCATTTGGAGCATCAGAAGATTAGAGCCTAAAATAAGAAGAAGTTGCGCCTTTACTTAAAGACATTTTTAAACAAATTTCTATCTTATTATTTTATTGTATGTATATTAAGACACAAAAATGGCTAAGCAAAGGTTTTTATAAATTCACAAAAATTGTTTATAAATTGCTTAATAAATTGCTTAAGTAACAAATACTAAAATTAGAATGTTAAGTCATAATTCTCTGATTTGAACAAACACAAACATTTCAAGGAGCGTGGAAACTCCATCAATTATTCCTTCAAATTGTATATACAAATTTTTATTATTTTATTTCAGTAAAAAGAAAAAATTGGATTTATTTGTTTTTTTTTTTTTTTCCCACTATACCAGTAAAACGCTTCCTAGAAGTCTGTATGTTAATACAGTATAAAAAGGAACTCTAGGGTTTTAACATAATAAATTATTGTGTAAATATTTAACAGTAAACTACAGTGCTGCTGTTTAACAGAGCAAACGAATGTTTAGTTATTTATAGTTTAACATTACAAAACTATGTATTTAATTATTTAACATTTACATAACTTTGGTAAAAGCACTCCAACTGCTACTTAACATAATATAGCACTTGCTAAGCCTTAAAAAGCTCATTATGTTTATTTATTTATAAGTCTAAGTACTCGCATATGTATTGCACATGTGCAAGTTTTTTTTTGTTATTTATTTTAAAATATTCTTTTATATTCAAATTAAAAAGGAAATGTCATACAGCTGCAGCTTATTACTATTTGATTTCTTGCAGTTTCCATTTTTCTCTTATGGCACATACATATACTAAGTATTTATTTAAAATTCTGTTTATCATTTGTTTTTCAATTAAATGTTAAGTAACAGACACAACTGATGCTTGATACAATAACAAATCAGTTTATGGCCAAAACTTAAGTACAATGTCAGTCAAAAGTTTTTTTTTTTTTTTTTTTTTGGCCAACTTGACATAAACAATTGCTCAAACAAACAAACACTCAGTTCACTCAATTCGCACACAAAATAAAGATACAGTGGAAAATTGGAAAAACAAACATATATTGCTGAAAGTGAATAGATAATTATACTATCGATACTATCTATATTTTAAATTAATTAAATTTATATACATCCACGCCCGTCTGTTATTCCAAACACATTTGCCAATATCAACAATATATAGTTTTATAATATATTGTAATGTAATAATGAAATGTAAGAGTATTTAAATGAAATGTTCCCTTAACATTTAGATTATGATTATGAGTAATCTGTTAATGACCCTGCGAATAGATTACTTTAAATAGTTTGTGATTAATCTGTTAATTATCCTAAGATCATATTTCAGTCAATCAAAGGATTTTTATTAGTTCAAATTGTGTAATATATATGCTATATATAAGTATGTAATAACAACTTTTATGATGTTAATTATTTAACAATTTAATGCAACATTGTAATATAAATTCGAATAAAATGTGCGATTAATATCTTCGATGCCTTTTGAGTTCAGATTGCTGTCAATCATATATAAAAAGTAATCTTACATAGAAATTTTTAATTATATTACTTTTTTTTTTAATGCTAAATATGAACTAGGTTTTTGCTAATATGCAACAACTTAATGTTATAATTGTTGCTTCACAAACCTTGTCAATCCATCAATATAAATTTCTTGTTTATTACAGTTTTTTTTCTTTAATTCTGCTGTTTGTCAAAAAAGTATAAATACATATATAATGCACATTTTGCCAGAAGTTCACTTTTATTTCACCAACCTGAAAAAAAATAATGTTTATTGCAAATCTACGGTATGATTCAATAAGTCATTCAATTTAAGCTGAAACTCTTAAAAATCAGCAGTTGAAAATCCATTATAATTGGGTAAACAATTCAGACTGGATAAAAACTATTACAAATTTTATGAAATCAATTATGGCTGATCGAATATTGGAAATTTTTTATGCGAATATTCCTGACTTTATAAAAACATCAAATAAATGATTTTATTTTGATCTTGAGTCAAACTTTTGACAATTTCAATTTTATATCAATATTTATTGTGATTTTGGCAGACCTATTTAATGATGTAAAGCAAATTGTATCGTAGAAACAAAAAAAAAAAAGGTAAATTTAAATTGTTTTTAAAAAGTGAATAAAATAAATAAAATAAAACTATTAAATAAATTGTTAGAAAACATATTTTTTTTTATTTATTTATTTATTTATTTATTTTTTTTTATTGTCAGAAAGCAGCCTTCTTAATGGACATAATAAAATAATATATATAATCAAATTGTAATTGTAATTGCATATTTATATATACATACATAGTAGATATTTCAAAACTTATTTGTTCTAATAAAATACATATAAATTAATTAAAGAAATAAATATTTTCAGAAATATTATTGTATATGTAAAATAAAACACAGTACAAACTCAAGAACAACATTGATGCTATTGACAGTATTATCGATATGTTTGTTGGACAAAAAATAAAAACCGAATTTAGTGCGGTATTAATTTATGCATATTTTAAATGGAAAAATTTAAGAAAATTATTTAAATGATACAATTCAAATTGCAAGTTCATGTTTCATAATAAGTGTTTTTTTTTTTTTTTTGTGGGAATTTTGAGCTGCATACGATAATATGTCTAACCCTATAATTGAATAAAAATTGTTTGTTATCAAATCAAAATATATATGTGTATATAAAAAGAAAGAAAGAAAAATTGAGGTAAAATTCTTTTGGCCAAACTTAAAATGGAGAAGACACTCGATAGACAGGCGAAGCGGGGCTTTATTTGTTGTCGTTCTTATTGATTCATAAATATTTCAAAGCATTTCTTACACACATAAAGATGAAGTAGAAAAAAAAAGAAAATATATATATATATATATAAAGAAAGAAAGATAAGAGCCGAACCACTTTCAATGAATATATCAAAACTATAAAAATACCATAAAGTGTTTTTCAAACATGGGCAATGCTCACCTTTGCCAGGATATCGCAGTTTCAGTGTGTGTGTGTGTGTAAATCCTCTATCTGTCCCGCTTGGTAATGTATCAACAGTTAAAGAATTTTTCTTTATTTTTTTTTTTTTCTCTGCACCGTTTTCCTTTCTGCTCCTTGCACTTCGCTTTGAATTTTCATTTTTATTTATTTGCGCATATTTGATTTGCCTCGAGAAGGAAGAGTTTTGTTGATGCTCCATGAGCCGTTGGTCCACCAAGCTTATGGCTTTTTATATGCCTTGTTTTGTGCCTTGCTTGCCCCCTCACTGTCGCCTTAGCCCCCCTCGCCTATAACATATTGAAGTAGGCGGCATATAGAACTATATGCGGAATATGCCGACAACGGACTCTGGCTCAGCTTTGGACATCTTTCCCTACATCTGTTGCCTCCTTTACCATAACCTTACCAACCAAATGTCTGTTTACTGTTTCTACCAATAAAAAAAAATAACACACACACACACACACACACACACTAACATTGAGAGAGCCATCTACATTTAGATAACCATCCCAATGGAGGGCACAAACCACCTTCTATACGGCGTACAGCTTACACAGTTATAAAGCATATCTTTATACTTTTGGCCTGCCATCGATATATTTGTAGTGCCTCCTATTCTCATCTATATATATATATATATATATAGTATAGGGATAGATTTGTGTGTCTGTGTGCGCTGATTTAAATATCCTTGGCGAACACAGAGGGTTATGCTAAATATTTATGCATGACTACTTTTCTGTGACATCAAATAAATCACTTCTATGCATAGTTTTTAGTTTGAGTTCGAGTTCGAGTTCGAGTTTCTAACGTTTACCCAATTCAACTATAATTTTTTGTATTGTTTGTGTTCTTCATTTTTATATCCTGTAACCATTTAAAATGCCTAAAAAAAACTAAATAGCCGATATACATATAAATATGTATTCCTTTAGTTTATGTTTTGTCAAAGATTTCCGACTCTTATAACAATTCGTGGCATGTCTCTTATGTTTATTAATTTGGCACATAAGTTTAATTAATTTACTTTCTTCATGACCCTAGCTTGTGTTTTAGCTAACCCATATTTAAATAGCTATTAACTTCATATTTTAATTTGTATAATTATCCAAAGTTAGCTAGCAAAAGAGAAATATTCGCAGGGAAATCGATTTTCTTCTTGGCAATTCAGAAAAACATTTACTGAGTATGAATCTATTACACTAGGTAACAAAATTTAGCTTTTTTTTTTTGTATATTTGATCAAACCTACTTTTTCTGATACATATGGTGCCCCAGATGACGAAAAACCACTTTAAAATTTTTTCTATGGTGAAACTTTTTTTTTTTAAAATTTTTGAAATCTGGTATTTTTTTTAAGCTTTTTTTCAGAGGCGGGACTGGAGATTTTAGCATTACTCGAGAATCTTACAGCCGATTTTCAAATAATTTACATTTTTCGAAAGCTAATGAATGGATCTATTAATCATACATATACTTTATTAAGTTCAAATTACTAGTTTTGCAGCTATTTAATTTTGAATTTAGAAAATGATATTTTGTGCGGTATTTTTTACGATTTTTTGACTTTAAAATTCGAGGAAAAGTCGAAAAAAAATTATTTCGTTTTTCTCTTCTTTGTTTGTGTTTTATATTAATTTTGATGTCCGAAATCATGATAATTTGATAAGAATTTTCTTCCAATAGAAAAAGTTCGGATATAACGTTTTATATTCAATTTTGATGTCAAAAATCATGAAATTTTCAAGATGTGCCATTTAACCAAAATATATTTTTGAATGTGCTTATAAATTATAAAAAAAATAATTATAATTTATTTTCCCGAAAATTAAGAAAATGTAAATGCTTAATCAATTTCAAAGACATTCAGCAAAAAAATTGTGTGAATTAATGACAAAGAAAAATATGAAAAGTTTCTAAAAGCAAAAAAATGTATTTTCCGATTTAAATGAAAATTACTTTGTAGGCCATAAGCAAAACGACATCTTACATGAAATTTTAATGAGATTTTCCAAAATTTTCAGAGTTACTTCTCTAGAGAAATCAAGAAAATATAACTTGGAAATTTCGCAACATTTATAAATCAAATTTTTTCCAATATTTTGTATGAGTTTTGTCTAAGAAATTAATTAATTCCACGAAAAAATTATATTAATATAGACTTAAATTGTATATTAATTTTGTTGTTTATAATTTTTTAATACAAAATTTATATACATTTTGTCAAAAAATCATAAGCAAGATATATAGAGGATTAGATAATAATAGGCATAAACATGACCCAAAACACAATATGCTACCGAATAAATTAAATATTTACTTGAATATAGCATATATATATTTATATTATAAGTATGTTTATAATAATATATTAGTTAAAAAGCCAATTGAGTCTCAAAATACCCGCCAGCTGCAACATAACACAACCGACTAATGCAACTTAACAGAGACAGCAACAGCGACGGCGACGGCGACAGCACCGAGGCAGCGACGGCGACAGTGAGCTGCGCTGCATTTGGAAGCGCTTTTTTGAATGCAGCCGCAGCCGGCGAGAAAGCTTTTGACGCGCTCTCTCTCTCTCTCGCTCTCTTTGCTCTGCTGTTTTTGTTGTTGTTGTTGTTGTTGCTGTTGCAGCAAAAGCATTTCCCGGTTGCGTTTGCATTTCTCTGCAGAAGCTGCTGGATGCTGTCGCAGTCGCTGTCGCTGCACAATTTTGTCTTCCGGTTGCAGCATACATGTATGTATGTAAGCATGTGTATTGCAGTTGCTGCTGCTGTTGCTGCTGCTGTTGCTGCTGTTGCTGCTGCTGCTGCAGGCTGAAAATGTTGTAACTTTGCAGCTTATCCTGGAAATTACGTAAGCAGCAGCAGCAGAAGCAGCGGCCGCCAGGACGACGACTACTGCAATGCTGTCGCAATGAATAAGGCGGCAAATCAAAACAAAACTAAATGAAAAATATATCGACGACAGGGCCACACAGCAAGAGGAAGGAAGGAAGGCATAGGGCATAAGAAGGAGCCGGCGCGGTGCAATGAAGCGGTGCAAACACCGAATTAGAAGATGGCGATTAGAGCTGAGCGTGTCGTGTTTATAACAGTGCGTGACACGAACATTTTAACACATTAACATAATTATTAACATTTGATATTTGAAAATGATTTTTATACATCTTTTTACTTAAGATGGTAATTTATAATAACAATAACAAAAACTTTTCCAAATATAAGTATTTAACTTTTTAAAAGTCAAACTGAAAGTTATAGTTAGAATTAAAAGCTATTATTAGCAAAAAATATATATTTTTTTTAACAAATTTTTTTTTTATATTAGGTGCTTTATAATAATAATAACGTGTAAACTAATATAAATTTGTTTAAAATTTTAAAAAGTAATAAGTTCAATTAATGTTTCGTTGTTAATATAATACGATTAAAACAGGTTACAAATTTGGAGCTTTGCTATAATTATAATTTAATTTTTTTTGAGTTTGTCTAAACTTTAGCGAAAGACAAAACTTTAAAAATTTATTTCTTCTAATTTGTTATTTAAAAATATTGTTTTTTTTTTTTTGGTATTTTTGTTATAATTTATCTTCTTTTTTTCTATTGTTGTGTGATATGAAACCAACAGAATGTTATGGAATAACTAACATTTATTTGGAAATATGCCCAGTGTAACTGACGAATATATATCTCAAAACCAATAAATATAGTTATAAAAAAATATATTTATAAAATTTAAATGGAATTTTAAATATCTAATATAGATATAGTGCAGCATATCAATTAAATTATAATAACTAGTTGAATCGCTTTAAATATCGATATTATAGATTAAAGACTGTGTAACTGACGAATATATCTCAAATCGAAAGAAACATATGTAGAAAAATATATTAATATAATTGAAATGGAGGTTTAAATATTTAATATGACTAAATGGGGTTGTAAATATTTAATTAGGCAGAATATCAATATAATTATAATATCTAGGTAAAACGGTTAAAATATCGATATTATCGATTAAAAGCTAAAGCTTATAAAAGTAAATCATTTTTTTTTAGAATTTCACCTAAATTCCTTTAAGTAGAGTATTACAATGCATTATATCGAGAAAATTTCATTATCTTAAAATTGCCATAATTTTGCCAAAACTGAACCGATATTCATGAAATGTATCAATTTGGAGTTGTTTTAGCCTCTAGATTGATTTTCTATAAAATCTAATTGAAAAAAAGAATTTTTTTTCCAGAAGTGTTTCATGCATTATATCGAGAAAATTTCATTATCTTAAAATTGCCATAATTTTGCCAAAACTGAACGCATCTCTAACTAAGAAAACGACAACGACAGCGAAGTCGGCGTACCTTTGGCTAATGCCACGACGCAGGCAGTTAAAAGTTGGCTTTACTTTACCTCTAGCCCCCGCCCGATTCTCCCTTGAGTGTCTGTCTCTCTCTCTCTCTCTCTCTCTGTCTGTCTGGGGTCTGTCGTCTTCTGTGGGTTTGTTTCTCTGTCTGTGGGTGTGTGTGCGTGTGTCTGAGTGTGTTTGTTAGTGTGTATAAATTTTTTGGCAATGGGCACGTGCTTCATGAGCGCATATGAGTGTGTGTTTGTGTGTGTGTGTGTGTGTGTGTGACATACTCGTATTAACGCGCACAACCTGGCGGCGGCTGTTGGCCGTATTCCGAGAGCAAGTTAAAAGGATAATGACACTGGGCGGATATTTACCTCTACCAGCCAACTGGCTATAAATGTGTATGTGTCTGTGTATTTGATTGTGTTTATCTGTCTGAATGTGTGTGTGTGTGTATGTGTGTTTTTATTTCAGTTGGCAATGTACGCGTGACGTGATCGTATTTCATGATAAACTTCAGTGCAACCAATTAATATTGATATACAACTTGCACTTTATAAAATGGTTTAAACAACATTTACATTTTATATGCAACAAATTATCAAATCATTTTCTAAAAACCTTAAAGTGCCCTATAACCACACCACTCGCCCACCACTCGCCCACCACTCGCCCACCACTCGCCCACCACTCGCCCACCACTCGCCCACCACTCGCCCACCACTCGCCCACCACTCGCCCACCACTCACCCACCACTCGCCCACCACTCGCCCACCACTCGCCCACCACTCGCCCACCACTCGCCCACCACTCGCCCACCACTCGCCCACCACTCGCCCACCACTCGCCCACCACTCGCCCACCACTCGCCCACCACTCGCCCACCACTCGCCCACCACTCGCCCACCACTCGCCCACCACTCGCCCACCACTCGCCCACCACTCGCCCACCACTCGCCCACCACTCGCCCACCACTCGCCCACCACTCGCCCACCACTCGCCCACCACTCGCCGACCACTCGCCGACCACTCGCCCACCACTCGCCCATCACTCGCCCAAATGTTAATTATCTGATCGTAATGAAATTTGTGCATCATATTCAGATCATAATTGTAATTACGTGTGCAAAAATCCAAATGATTAATTTAAAATCGTATCGTATGATAAAACTAAACCAACAGATCAGAGAATTATCATTTACACATCTATTTGGTTGTTTTTTTTAATAATATAGTTAGTTCTCTAGTTAATATTAATCATTTTCTAAGTAATTATGTGCAAAGCTTTGAAAATTAAAGCTACATCTAAAGATAAATGCAATTAAAGACATTAATAGACTATGGAGTTGCCTTTCAGATTAACTTTCGAGTAGAAAACAAGGTTAAGGGTTTAACATAAATAAATAAAAAAATATATGCTCAAGAAAATTTTGAAAATTTTTTTCGAAGATCTTTATTGTAGTCTGTATTTGGTTTTTAAATTTTGCAAAAGTCTAAAAGGTAGAAATTCTGAAATTCCTTAAACATAAAATAACAATTGTCAGTCAAGATTTAAATTTTAACTTGGCTTTAGCACACTTCGTTTTAACACAATAATTTATTATTAAATAAGTTCAATTTAGGGTTTTTTAAGTATTAAAAACTTAAAATAAATTAAATTTACTTTTGGCATTATAATACTTATCTAATAGTTTCGTATCTAAATTTTGTGTTTTTGTCACGTGCTGTGTTTACTTTTATCTACACTTTATGTCTGCATCTATTGTCCTGTGTCCTGTGTCCTGTATCCCTTGTCCTCTATCTTCTGTCCTCTGTCCTGTGTGTATATCGTATCTTTTTTTACTTTTTGTTTATTTAATTAATTTGAGTTGCGTGATTTTCTATAGCCTGTACTTTGGCGTTATCAAGGCGACATCATGGCTAAAGTTAGATTGTCTTTTGCCAGTTTTTCTGCATTTCGTTCTGGTCTATTCAGTTTCTGGTTTTGGTTCTGGTTCTGGTTCTGTTCAATGCTCCTCCTCTTCTGCTGTGGTCTGGCAACGTTATCTTGTTAATTGTGGGCTCAATTGTAATTTTGAAGTACTTTGTAAGTTTCGCACCTACAAAACATTTTACCTTTACAGCTACCGTCGACTTAATTAGTTTGTTATCCCCGACACGAACACCGATTGCAACTCCGACTTCTACACTCTCTATGGCTTTGACTCTATGCTCTTATAGCATGGTGTCTCTGTCCTTTGGCAACAGCCATCATAGCAACTTCTTGGCCACCTTCTCATCATCATCATGGAGATGATGATGATGATGATGCTGGTGATGGTGACGATGGTTGCGATGACTGGCAACGGAAGTGGTTTCACAATGGAACTTAATGAGTATAAGCGGAAATTTAATCAGCAGTATAAATAATGAAATGACAGCTGAATGCTTGACTCGAATAGATAGATGGATCCTGGTCTAGATGTATGTATATATATATATATATTAATGATATACATATATATGGCACACAGATAGCTTGTCTGATTTAGAATTAATTCAATGTTTCATATACTCTTCAATGAATCAAAACTCATTTGTTGGCTTTGTTGTTTGTAAACTGTTTATAGTTGTTGTTGCTCTAGCCCATTACAAACACAATGAAAACTTATTATTTACACTACATTTTCTCTTCAAAATGTTTATTTATTTCTTGCAAAAACTACAATAAAACATTTGCACATAGAAAAAGTTCTATGGATTTAAATAGAATTTTCTTTTAGAATTAGGAAAGTTTGCGCCAAAAAAAAAAAAAAAAATGTTCAAAAACATTTTAAATTATTATAAAAAAAAAATTATATTAAAAAAAAACCTGCCATTCTGTAGTCCATATTCAAATCTTTATTTCACAAAAATATGTATTAAATTACATGTACTTTTGTTTTGCTTAAAAATGTGGAGTTGATTCAAATATGTAAGTCATGTCTAACATGTCTAATAATGTAATAGATATATTCATATGTATATAATATATTAGTTAATTAACACACATACATAGCTGTAATCAACAAATATTAAAAGATTCTAATATCCCAAAGCTGGTCGCTGATTCATACAATAAAAATTTAAATAAAATAAATTAGTTTATCGAAAAAAAACTAGATTTATTGACAGCTTGGATAACTGTAAATACCCTCATGGTTATAAAATAAATAAAATAATTAACTCGACATTTAAAATTTGGGTTTTTTTTTTTTTTTGGCTGATTATAATCAGCAATAATATTGATTAACAGCCAAAAATTTATACAAGTAGAAATTGTTGTATATTTATATGAAAATGTTAAAGTATTTGATAATTGAAAACATTTTTGACACCTTAAATAAAAAATGCAATATAGAGAAGATTGTCATACAGTATTCAATTTTTCGATGAAATTTCACAAAATATTTAATGTGTAAATTTTCCAGAATAAAGAATTTATTAAATCTTAGTAGACTAAAATAATGTAATAATTTTTTTCGGAAGCGTTCTTTCTGAATTTACAGTTATGCTCTACGATTTAAACTTTAGTTTACCGCTTTGTATCAGTAAATTCTGTACTATCTCAGTATTCTAGATAATCTTAAAATTTAATTGAATTTTATTGCTTAAAAATCATTTAAAGCACAGACACACTTCAAAAGCCTTCTGGCACTTAATTTAACTCTATTAAATGTATAAAAAAAAATTTGTATAAAACTTGTATACTTCTGCCTTTGAAGCCTTCATTTTTTAATGTTATGTCAATTTGTTGGCATAAACAAATATACAAAAAAAAAAAAACAAAAATGCAAACAAAAAGTT
This sequence comes from Hirtodrosophila alboralis, assembly GCA_035043045.1. NCBI lineage: Eukaryota > Metazoa > Arthropoda > Insecta > Diptera > Drosophilidae > Hirtodrosophila > Hirtodrosophila alboralis. The sequence continues at coordinate 360,479 of JAWNNH010000144.1, read as the reverse complement.
TACCATTTGAAGCAGTCCAAAGAAACAATAGTGAAATTCAAATGAAGTCTGAGCGGAGTTGTAGAAAGGCTTGTCGTGTCTATATGTTTATATACAGAAGGAGCAGGTTGGGAGTATGTTGGGGACTCTGATTGTATTGTGCTGCGGAGCATGCAATTTGAATTGAACTTTCCACAAGCAAATAAACTTTCACACATATACAGACTCAGACTGAGACTGAGACTGAGACTGAGACAGTCACATGGAAGTCGCAGTTAGGAAATTTAATTTTCCAATTCATAAACAATTTCTGCAATAAAACGAGGCAAGTATCAGTAATAATAGTAAAAATAATAAAAAATAAGCATGCCACAACATAAAGACGCATTTGCGTTTGCCTTAAGCTTCAAGTGTTTTCATTATATTATATGTATTTAAAAAGAAAAGGAATAAAACGAGTATATTGGTTTAATGCAATGTTTCAATAAATTTTTTTTTTACATGTATTGATAATACATTTGCTGCAATCAACTCCATCGGATTACTATATCATATATTGGTCATCAAAAAAATTAGCATTAAAAATGTAAACTTATCTAAGCCAATACAGTATTCATGTATGAATATAATATATAATTCAGACTATGATGGAACCTATTAATGATATTTATCTATAATCTATATAATATACTATAGTTGCCATAGTTTTTTTTTTTTTGTATCATAAATAAACTCAGTAATTCGCAGTTTTGTTTAATCAAGTGTACCAAATTTATTTTAAATCAAAATTCTATATAATATAAAGGGTTTTTCAATAGGTGCGCTTCAACTTTTTTTTTTGAATAAAACACAAACGGTTTGACTTTTCAACTAACTTTTTTTTTTATTATCGAATTTGAACATATACATTTAATTATGAAACTCGATTTTTTTCGCATGACCACCGAATGCACGTTTTACGAAGTCCAATCGTTGAACCCAATTTTCAACCACTTTTTCGCATAAATCGGTCGAAATTCCAGCAATTTCGCGTTCAATATTGGCTCAATATTCTTCAAAAAATTTTTGTTAAAATCATATCTTATTTTATTTAGTTAATTACTTATTTTCCGTAAACCAAATTATTATATTTTATTATAAATAGCTTCCATAGTCGGTCAGAATCATAATAATAAACTCTTTTGCTTTTAAAGGTAATAAAGCCAAAATCCTCAGTCAGTTCCAAGTTTTCTTTTAGACAAATTATATCAAAACAGTGTCACTTTATTATATAGCTGGATTGCGCTTAAAAATATTTTTTTTATAAAAGAAACTTTTTTACAGGAGTATATATCTTCAACACCCTGAAATTAGCTCTTTTGTCTTCAGTTGTAGAGTCACAATAATGTATATTAAAAGCTTTTATTAAAAATATTTATATCACACTCAATATCACTAAATTGAAAATCCCAATCGAGTATATAAGTGTCGGGATACAACAACTATTGTACTTGGTTTTTTGTTGATGTGTATTTATTTATTTTATTTTATTTTTTCTTGAGTTGCAACGCCCAGTTTTAGTTACAAGATCCCGTACCCCATTTTGTTTGGAATGCTGGGCGTGTTGGTCGCCTCTCAACGGGCTTTGATTTGCCTTTTGCGACAATTGTTTTTGCTTTGGGGGGTTTTTCTTTTTTTGTTCCCCCTTTTTATGTGTTTTTCCCGCGCATAACAAATTTCCTCTTCATAAGTCAAGTCATTCTAGTCTAGAATTTGGCAATGGTTGTAGCCCCCAAGCCCCCTTGTTTTTGCCATTGTTGTGACTTTACGACATTCTAAGCTGCATAAATCGTTTAAGTTGGTTTTATCACACTCTGAATTACTTTGCATCACAAACTGCTAAGACTCAAAAAAAAAACAGATGAAAAAAGTGTGAACCAAAATAAATATGCTGTAGAGTGTAGTTTTCCGTCTTATATACATAATATTGCAAATCATCACTGTGATAAATGCAATAAGATATGCTTGAATTCTGCTGTAGAAGGGGAGAGAGAGAATGTAGAGATAAAGTGTGGGAGAGAGAAAGAGAGTGGGAGAGAGAGAATTGATTTCAATTTCTTTACTTAATATAAGAATAATATTCTACAAATTTTTAAGCACAAACTTCTGATTAAAGATTTTTATTTTTATTTTTAGAACTAGCTCTACTGGCGAGCGTTGCTACGCTTCAAAGAAAAATTTGTAATTTTTTATTCAATTTTCAAATGCATTTTTCACCCACTTTCCGATACATTTTTAACTGAATTTTTTTAAAGTACCAACTTACGATATAATAGGCAGCAACTGAAAAATTTGTAGATTTCTAGTTTCTATCGTTTGGCCTGCTCATGAGTCGCTAATCAGTCAGGTTTAACAATTTTATATTTTATTATTTTCAGTTTCTCCAATATCACATACATATATGAATTTTTTATTTTTCAAACACACACTCACTTTTCATTTTGAATAAGTACTCGTATATATATATATATTAAATGCGAAAGTTATTAACAAGTTCTTTTTTTTTTAAAGGTAAAGTGCCTTTTTCATTTTGCTACTGCAAATATTGAATAACTTTTTGAATGTGCAAATTTTTAATCAATTTTAAAGCAAATATCAATTCACATTCAAAACATTTAGTAAACAGTTTTTGTAGGAAATTCAATTATATATGTAGATGCGACAAACATCAGGACATTTTGAGTGGCCCATTGTTGACCACGAAAAGCAGGATCTGAAACGGAAATATAAGCAGGTAACGGTAATCAGGGACGAGAATATAAACACTGGCACATAAGTGGCTCTATAATCACTTCAATCACGTTTGCATAATTGTTCAATTATGAAGCAATTACTGTTATACGGAACCTTCGAGTTGGCAATGTTGTTGTTACTGTTGTTTGTTGTTTTTGTTGTTGTTATTGGTATACTGTTGTATTGTCCATATGCCCGAGCCGGGGACTGTTATCAGTAATATGCCAAAAACCGAAAAACGTTACCGAGGCAACAACCGCATTGCCACCAAAAATCATCAGACATTTGGAAATTACCAATGGGGTTCCCCCAATCTCCACTTGGGTTCTCTTTGTAACACACACACACACACATTTGACTATCCCTAGTGATTCTGTGTGTGTGTGTATTGGGTGTAGTATGTGTGTACTGATGTGTCATATTAATTAAGCGTTTGATTACCAACCACACGGCCAAAATTTGGTTGCAAAATATTTGTTGCGTATTTCTGTTTGGCCAGCTGAATTGGAATTGGTTATGAAGTTAGAAGTTTGTAGACGTGCTGGATAATTGCCTGAAATTTTTATCGCTGCCAAGAGCAAAATGCTGAATTAAATTAACCTACACATGTACATATATATCACAAGAGATATTTTATAAGTTATTGCTTCATTAGATAGCTATTTAGTGTGTTCCTATAAAGAAAATATGAAAATTTGAAATAAATTAACTTTTATGTGTGTGCCTAATAATTTTCACAGCCCTTTCGTTTTTAGAGTTTATGATAATAATGTTTTTATACAAGCTTCAAATGACATGTTGTTGAATTAGGAATAACATAAAACTAATAAATACGAAAAATAAATCAGTTCTAGTTTACATTATAACTTGTGAATGCCGTGATATATATAGTATGAAAAATATCTCGCCTTATTATTTTAAAAAAATTCGCATAAATTTATTTATTAAATTATTTATTTATAGAAAAAGCAAAAAAAAAGCGATATTCTCGTTGAAGAGGCAAAAAAACTTGTTAAAATGTAATAAATAAATAAGATAAAATAAGAAGTAAGAGCTCAATAATAATACTTATCAAACACTTTGTCAATAAATAAGAAAAGAAATAATTGTAAGTACTTTTATGTATTTGTTAATTATTATGTAGTGCCTCAATATAGTATAAGTTTTACTTCTTGCACTAAAATAAAATAAATATGATTTAAATAAAATTTTTCATTAAATGAGAAGTTGGGCAAAATAATTATTAAAATAAAATAAAGTTAAATATGATTTTAATAAAAATTATATTAAATTTGAGTTTTTCAAAAATTTTTTGTTAAAATCATATCTTATTTTATTTAGTTAATTACTTATTTTCCGTAAACCAAATTATTATATTTTATTATATATTACATATATACACATCTTAGTCTAAATATTTTATCAATCTAATAATTATAAATAATTATATAATAATAATAATAATAATTAAAAAAGAAAATTAAAATATTAGCAAGATTTTTAAAAAATATAAAATAATCTTCAGTATCTACTAAAAATATACTTAATTTCAAAGCATAATTTAGACTTATAGTAGGCGTTTATTTGCTTAAAATTAAAAACTTTATTTAAACATTTTTATTATTCTAAGACTTAATAATAATAATAATATGCTGTCAAATTACGTATGAGATTATTATTTTCGATAACATTATCAATTGTTTGCCATCACTAATGTGTGCCAAAATTAAACGCAATTAGCATGGAGAGAGCGAAAAAGATAGATATATATATATATATAAAGAGAGAGAGAGAGTTTCACCTGCATTAGATATTTTATAGCTCATGGCCATAATCTAAATTGCAAATGGTCTTTAATGGCAGATTGAATATATACATACATATACAGTATATACATATACACATATGTGTTTGCCTCGGTTGCCTCGGTTCATTAGAGCCAAACATTTTCCACCTGCCATGGGGCAGTTATTAAAATGAAGCATTGACATAAATTAAATGAAAGGTCAGTCGAATAAACCGTTGACTAACACACTAACTAACTGAAAGACTAACAGACTGATTGACTGACTGACGGACGAACTGACTGACTGACTGACTGACTGACGAACTGACTGACTGACTGACTGACCAGCGGCCTCTAAATGAGTGCTCATCATCAATTAACGTTGACAAATGCAAAAATTGTGATTTTTGGGTCTATCTGCCCTTTGTTCAGAGAAGGAGTGTGTGGAGTGTGTGTGTGTGTTGTGTGTGTAGTGTGTGTGTGTTGAAATTGTGATTCGTATAGTTCTCACTCGTTAGGCGGCTAATTGGCAGCCAGCTGAAAGTCAAACAAAGCCAAAGAAATACCAATAAAGCCAACGATTAGAGAGACAGACGGCGAACCCTCCCGCCCCAAATAGGACGACAAAGATATCCTAACGATGTTAAAAGCTGCATTAAGTATCAATCATACAATGTGCCAATATGTGTGTGTATATTCTGGTTGTGTATTAGTGTGTGTGTGTGTGTGTGTGTGTAAAGCGCAAATAAAGCAACGGCAACACAAAAAAAAAGGAAAAGCAGCCAAAAATTGAAGAGGTCCACTGACACGTGTGTCTGCATATATGTATAGAAACATATGTATGTGCTTCCGAGTGTGTGTGTGTAAGTGTGTGTGTGTGTGTGTTTTTGGGGTGCGTGTTGTGTGCGTGTTGTATGATTATCGGTCGCTTGTTACACGTCTAATCTGTTAAATCCTGTTTACCAAGATTACAAATCAATTGTGGCCACACATAAAAACACATGGGGGCCTCCAAAATGGTTTCTTCGGCCACAAAATGGTTGGGATACTTTGGCTGCTCGTATAAGTAAATAACATTTATAAGCAAAAGTTTGCAACACGTAGTTAAATAAACAACTATTATGTCAACTATTAAATACTTACAACTTGTGTCTCTATTAGAGCTGCTAAGCAATTTGTGGCACTTATCGATAATATCGATAACTGTGCATTAGATATCGATAATTGAGAGTTACATTTAAATCTGTGAATGATTATCCTAAAAAACTGTTATTATTTAATAAAATAAACACTTAGTTAAATAAACAACTATTATGTCAACTATTAAATACTTACAACTTGTGTCTCTATTAGAGCTGGTAAGCAATTTATGGCACTCATCGATAATATCGATAATTGTGCATTATATATCGATAATTAAGAGATACGGTAGAATCTGTGAATGGTTATCCTACAAATTTACTATAATTTATTATTGAACCATAATTATTTAATTTCCTTCATAAAGTTTAGCAAATTTTTAATGTGATTTATAATATAACAAAATTTCGTAAATATCTCTTTTATTTTATTTCGTATAACGTGCATTCGCATATGCTCAAGAGAGAACGTCTCCCGCGTGGCCAGAAGAAGTTACCTTATAGTCTGCATTTAATTTATATTGTTAAAATGTACTTTAATTCAACGTGTTTCTAAATTCTGGCATTTACATATGTTATCCTATCTAATTTGTCCCTTTTATATAAAAAAATAAAAACTATTATAAGACAACTTGTTACCCTGCTTATATAGGGGGGAATACACACTACAGCCTAAGACTTTTTTTTTTTAATATTAAATACATATAACATTATTTTTCTAAGGAATTAAATTGATTTCTGATTGTGAAAATATGGCAAATAAAAAATATAATTTGATATGTTAATTTTAAATTTGTAATAATAAATAGCTTAATCCATGCTTAAGAAATTTGCCCTAAAGTTGTAGAAAGTTCAGGTCTTCTGTAGACTTTTATTGGCCACTGTATTTATTCATACATGAATACAATATTATTATTGAAATTCTTTGGTTAGTTCAACATTTTAATAAACGACTAGGCTTTGTACCATATAAAAAAAGGCGTAAAATTGATAACACAAAATAAAAATACATATTCTGCAGAAAAAAAATGGTATTTTATGTGCATACTACGCGAATATATATAAGCTATATATGTTTATAAATGTAGCGTATGCATGAAAAACTTATAACATTTATTAAGGTATTAGCTGGGACTACTACCATATTATAGTGGGACGACACTGATTAAAATCATGAAAATTCAGCATATATCGCCGCAAGAACAATCAGATAAATATTTATGCATTAAAGTAACGGCATGGGCTAAAATACACCCCGAAAAAATGGGAACCCCATTGTTTGGTGTATTAAGTCTTACAATTTTTATTAACATACACCATATGCACATACGATAGATAGATACATATCCGTACACATGTATATGGGCTAGGTATATCCAGCGAAATAAATATAAAATAAATAAGTTTTTATAGAAATATCGAAGTGTGTATACTCTTGTAAACAGAAATGAAAAATTGATCTAAGTTAGGAACAATATTAAATATTAATATTATTAAATAATTATTATATTATTAAATTTTAAGTATTTCTGGCTCGGTCTTCAATTCTATATTAAGCGATTTGTTTTGTATTTTCTAATATCAGTGTTTTGAAATATTTAAATCATTAAAGCGATTTATTCCGTATTTTTTAATATCAGTTCCAATTACGAACAATGAAAAATTGATCTAAGTTAGGAACAATATTAAATATTAATATTATTAAATAATTATTATATTATTCAATTTTAAGTATTTCTGGCTGTGGCTCTTAGTTTCGGTCTTCAATTATATATTAAGCGATTTGTTTTGTATTTTCTAATATCAGTGTTTTTAAATATTTAAATCATTAAAGCAATTTATTCTGTATTTTTTTAAATCAGTTCCAATTACGTACATGATTTCTAACTAAGTTCAAATGTCCTGTTTTCTACAAGGGTATGCATATATTTATAAAGAAAAAGACCTTTCGCAGTATTTTCTATGGCTTCGTTTTGGGTTTCAGTTGAATCAATGACAATATTGTCCAAGGGTGTATAACGGTAGGCCTAAAAATGACAGAAAATGGGAAGGAGAAGGCGTAATGGTGGGGGGGGTGTGTGTGTTGGTTTTGTTGGGGTTGTCGTTGCAGCTGCTATTGGAGACTATAATTGATGTTATCAAAATATTGTATGTGGTATAATTTATCAATAAACACCAATCGAGTGGAAATAATTTGATTATGCTTGATTTGCTTTTGAGCCATATTTGTGGCGTAAACAGTGGAAAGTTGCAACACCCACACACCCACACACACATACATTTGCTCTCAATTGTGTCGGTGTGTCACACATTTATGTAAACGATAAACAGCAAAGTATCTGTTGGGGGAACACACAATATATATATGCTACAAAAATACAAAAATTCATTGACTTTGTGGGCATTATACATGCGTATTTAAATCCTCTCATTAATTAGCTTTTAATCAACCAAATTGGCTTTAAAATGATATCAATTTAGATATCAATTTAAAAAAAAATCAATTTAGAGTGCCGTCAAGTAAGAGTATACCCGACTACAGTATACCCTGTACCAAGCTCCTAACCGCAAACTTATACGTTGGAGGCAAGCACACAGCTTCAGACTGCGGGACGCTGTGCTGCTGACATCGCTACTGACATCGCTGCTGACTGCGCTGCTGACTGCGCTGCTGACTGCGCTGCTGACTGTGCTGCTGCCATCTGCTTTCCACGTAAACTAAATCTTTAATAACTTCGGTGTTTGTTAATCGATCGAAATGAAATTTGCACAACATATTAAGATCTACATTTGAATTGCCAAAATCAAAGTCATATTTTTAGGTTATATCAAGTCGGCTATATTGAAAGTTTTACTCGAAAAACTTAGCTCCCAACTGCCCAACTTAGCTCAGAAGAGCCAGGTACCCCGATCATGGGTACCCATGTAAGTGTCCCTGTCAGGAGTACACAATTTACCACCCCCATCTTGGGTATAATGGGTACCAAATTTTCTAGACTAAAAATATTAAAACTCAATTTGAATCATTATTTTTGCCGAATATTATAGAAGTCAATAATAATTATTATTTAACATTTTTTTTTTTAAGTCTCAATTATAAGTTTTTCTTTTATTTGCAAAGATTCTGAAATTATGAACAATTTGGTGCAATTAAAACACAAATTTACCTTCTAATTAGATCTGATTTTTATATTGAAAATTTGATCAATAACTGTTATTTTCGGTACCTGGCGACAAGTAATTAAAAATTGTTGTATAGCACGTTGATAGGTCAATTTATTATCTTTTCAAAAAGATAAACATCATATCCTTAATCTATGTTTGGAGTTTTTATCACGGTACCAAAGCTACCTTTTTGAAAAGTCGGTAAATCTAGCTTTTTCGATTTCAGCAACATATTTTTTTTTTGTATTTTTATCGGAACTAGTGACCCATTTTACATATGTATCAATTTAAAACTCCAGGATACAAAATGCTGTTGCATTAGTGCAATTTATTATAAACCAAATATCTAATATTACTTATATTTATTTGAGAGACGGGGATATAATCATGTTCGAATCAAAACTAAGACACTGTCAGAATTCTACAAGGCACAATAGAATTCATAAAATCGAAGTTTACCTTCCGAATATAATTATGTATATTCAGTTTATGATAAATTCGATTTTATATATTTTAATTGATTTGTTTGTTATAACATACCAACTCACTGTATAACTCTACATATATATATAACAATCATTCTATTTCGCGCTCTTTGTCTTTCTCTGCCTTATTCCCTCTCCCTCTTTCCTACTGTTTAATCTTCGACACTAGTATAGCCAGCATAGTTTATTCAACTATTTCTGTTGCTCATATTATTTTTATCCGACCCAAAAATACTGAATGAACGAGGAAGTGCTACGGTGGGGAGTGGCTTGAGGGGCACTATAGGCATGCTGGCCTACCAAGGGGGCGTCCAAGAGGGGCAGGGAGATGGCATGTCGGTGAGACACACGTGACTAACGCTTTATTACCATTTCTCTTCATTAATTTAATTTTTTCGTCTGCAGTAAACTGATTTCGTATGCAATTTTATTGTACTTTTGTACTCGTGCCTGGTGCGCGTTGTTGTGTCGTTATGCTACCGCGCTTCCACCAAAAAAAAAAAACATCCTCTCCGCTCCTTTCACAAGCCAAGTGCCTCACTGCCTTCCCTGCCCCCCCTCTGCCCACCTCTTTGGTGTTTTTTGTGGTGCTTCTCGGTGTCTGTTAATTCAACGCAAGGAAAGCACAATTTTTTTTATTGCCGCGCCAAATTCAAGTTTGCCTGCCCCGCCAATTGTTGTTGTTGTTTTTGTTTCGATTGTAGCTATACCCTAGGTTCCAAAAAAAAAATATATATATATAATAATAATAATAATAATTTAAGCACACATCCGAATATTTTTTCATATATTTTTTAAGCAATTTTTTTTCTAATTTTTGGGCTTTTACAATTTCCTAGAATTTACGTTTGAAAAATCGAAAAGATTTAAGAATTTTAGTATGTATTTATTAGTATTTAAAATATATAAAAAATTTATATTTAACATGCACTTTCTTAAATGTTCCACTTTCATTTATATTAAATTTCGAATAATATTTTATTGTTTATTATATAAGTATAAATTTGTAATGTAAATATGCCTTAATTTTTTTTTTTTGTAAAATATTTATATTTTCAGTTTATCTTTGCTTTGGTCAAATACTAAACCCAAATTAATTAGTTTATGAATAATTATAAATAACAAACTACAATCTATACATTTCTGCTTACATAAATAAATAGATTTTAATTGTCTGATTAAATTTGTGATGTTTTTATTTAGCTGAACTAATTAGAGCTGAAAATTCAATGTGTACTGATGTCAGTTTATAGTTTCGTAAGGTTGATAGGACTACATAAAGGAGTTGCATTGAAATTGTAGCAAATTATAAAAACAGAATGGAAATTAAAAGTATCTATAGTCTTAATATATCTAAGGCTCGATAAAAGCTGAACAAAATTTATCGTTTGTGGAATCGTTAGTGTATCGATTGTAGAAATAAACATTTAAATTAGCTTAAAATAAGCTATACAAGTTACTTATCTATAGCATGATTGTATGTATTTAAAACTTTTAGACAAACTGATTGACAGGCCAATTAGGGCTTAGATGGGAAATAGAGAAATTAAACTTGGCTAATGGCTAAAAAATAACCTTGCCTAAGAGTTGATTAAATCAATTAGGAACTAAGAATACACGTTCAACAGTGTCAATTAAAGATATCCTTAACATGGTAACTAAAGTAGAAAAATACGATAAAAATTAATTGGGTCAATTAAATAAATAATCCTTAAATCAGTCGCTAAATATAGTTGAAGTAGAAATGTACGATAAATTAATTGGAAAACAAATTAATTGTTAAGAAAAAAAATTTTTAAAGATAGATTTAATAGCAACAAGTCTTACTATAATTTACCGAAATATTTATTCATAATAAAAGGTGTCCCAAAATTCACATAAGAGGTAAATTTGATAGAATAATGATAAACCAATTTAATTTGTTTTTGTAGTATAAATATTATACTCCATGAATTAAGGAGTATAATATTTATATTAAAAATATATCATATTTTAAGACAGCCATTAGAATTGTATATAAAGATTGTTGAAAAGCTTGATAAATCGATTATCAAGTAAGGCAATGAAAAAGTAGAATAAAGATTAGCTAAAGAAATTCGTTCGAATACACTAGATAACAAAATTTAGCTTTTTTTTTTTGTATAAATTACCAAACCTACTTATTCTGATACATATGGTTCCCCAGTTTATGAAAAACCACTTTAAAAATTTTTCTATGGTGAGACTTTTTTTTAAAAAATTTTCTATTTATATATCTGGTATTTATTTTTTTAGCTTTTTTTCAGAGACAAGCCTGCAGATTTTAGCATTACTCAAGAATCTCACAACCGATTTTCAAATGCTTTACGTTTTCTGAAAGCTAATAAAAGGGCCTATCAAACATTTACTCTATTAAATTTACATTACTAGTTTTGCAGCTATTTAATTTTGAATTTAGAAAATGATGATATTTTCTGCGGTATTTTTTACGATTTTTGAACTTTAAAATTCGTGGAAAAGTCGAGTTTTTCGTTTTCTTCTCCTCTGCTTTTACATAGTTGCATTAATTGGGCGTCATTTAAGATATTAATCATATAAATCGATAAAGAGACGGCGGAGATGTGCTCATAAAATTCTTGGGTTTAACAGGCCGTTTAATTATAAAAAGTTATACAATCCCATTGGCAACTAAGTTAGGGTATAAATACATCGGTGCACTATAGGCTTTCCTTGACTTTTGTATTGTTGTTATTGTTTATGATGTTTTGGTTGTAGTTGTTGCTGTTGTTGTTGCTGTTGTTGTTGCTGTTGTTGTAGCTGCTGCTGCTGCTGCTGCTGTTGTCGTTGGTTTTCTTTGTTTCTGTGCAGCCAATAGCCCAATTTCTGCGTTTGTTGTTTGCTGTTGTGTTTGGAGCCTTTGTGGGCTTTCCTTTTTGCCTTTGCTTTGTGTGTGCAAGTGTGTGTAAAAGTGTATGTGAATGTGTGTGTATTTTTCTTGGGCTGCCTTTTTGAATGGTTTTCTGTGCTGGCAAATTGTTTGCATTATTTATGGCATATTTTCGAAGATTTATAATGAAGTCGCAGGCTGTATGGCTCTTTGTCCCGTTTGTTTTTTTTCCTAGCTTCATCTGCATTCAACTCAATAATATATTAATGAGCACGCGTGCTTTGTGCATATTGCCAATGGTCAAACAGTGCGTATGCACAATATATATAAATATGAATATAATTATACTCTGTACCCCCAACAGGAAACAAAAGTTTATGGGGACAACAAAATTCGTTATATTAACTTGATATATAATCGTGTTAGCTAAAGTCGTAATATTTTTAGGCCACGTCTTTTTACTTATATATGATATATGATACTATAAGGTCTTTATTTCTGCTAGAATAACTACCTTGCTTAGAGGGTATTTCGCAGTTGAGCTTTCTTTCGATTGAAGTTGCTTTTGACTTCTTTGATAAAAGTTTTATGCATTTTTTAATTTTTTTTAGTTTAGTTTTGTCGATTATTTCCACTTTTTAATTTTATTTGTTGACCTACTATATTTTACGAGCAATTAGGTGAAAGATGGCGAAAGTACTTGGCAAACAATTTTTGCGCTCAAAAGTTACAAAAAAAAGAAGAAGAAGAAGAAGATGAAGAAAACGTGGAAAATGTTTAAAAAAGTTGCACAACTACGCCCACTGTCTCAAATTCCACGTAAGCAGAAGACTCCATCATAAATATTTTAATATGCTTCAAGTAAGTTAGTGTTCGAGTGTGAATATGTGTTGCACGTCACTAAAAAGGCATCAAAGTTTTAACCACACACGCTTGCAACTACCTCACCACCTCACCCCCCCCTTCTCACCCCACCCACTGTCGACCCCATATGACCCTAGAACTGCCCCAAACCACCCACAATGTAAAATGCAAAAGTTAATTAATAAAACATCAAAAAGTTCAACGTTTTGTGTTACAACAAACTTTATATAAACTCCATGTATTTTACTCTTTTAAGCACCAACGTCAACTGTGCTGTCGACGTCGATGTCGACGTCGCTGTCGCAGTCACCGTCGCCGTCAGCGTCAACGTCGTTGACTTTGGAACTGTCCAAAAACTGTCTAAAAATGCAATAGCAACAACTTCAGATGTTCAAATAGTTTACTTTAAAATTACGCGTTTCTATTGCTTCACTTAAAAATTCGTTTCATTTCTACGGTATTGCAATTGTATTTGCCATCTCCATCTATCAATATTTTTTTTTTATATTATATATCCTATAAATATCATAAATAATATATATATATCATATTTCATTTATTTAATGCCCTCTATTTATTGCTAACATCCTATAAAACTTATTCTTTATCAAATATCATATATCATATATCCGAAAACTGATTTCCTATTTTTTATAGCCTGTAACTCAAACCGTAAATTATATATTATCTATATCCTATATCCTATATCCTATATCCTATATCCTATATCCTATATCCTATATCCTATATCCTATATCCTATATCCTATATCCTATATCCTATATCCTATATCCTATATCCTATATCCTATATCCTATATCCTATATCCTATATCCTATATCCTATATCCTATATCCTATATCCTATATCCTATATCCTATATCCTATATCCTATATCCTATATCCTATATCCTATATCCTATATCCTATATCCTATATCCTATATCCTATATCCTATATCCTATATCCTATATCCTATATCCTATATCCTATATCCTATATCCTATATCCTATATCCTATATCCTATATCCTATATCCTATATCCTATATCCTATATCCTATATCCTATATCCTATATCCTATATCCTATATCCTATATCCTATATCCTATATCCTATATCCTATATCCTATATCCTATATCCTATCTCCTATATCCTATATCCTATATCCTATATCCTATATCCTATATCCTATATCCTATATCCTATATCCTATATCCTATATCCTATATCCTATATCCTATATCCTATATCCTATATCCTATATCCTATATCCTATATCCTATATCCTATATCCTATATCCTATATCCTATATCCTATATCCTATATCCTATATCCTATATCCTATATCCTATATCCTATATCCTATATCCTATATCCTATATCCTATATCCTATATCCTATATCCTATATCCTATCTCCTATATCCTATATCCTATATCCTATATCCTATATCCTATATCCTATATCCTATATCCTATATCCTATATCCTATATCCTATATCCTATATCCTATATCCTATATCCTATATCCTATATCCTATATCCTATATCCTATATCCTATATCCTATATCCTATATCCTATATCCTATATCCTATATCCTATATCCTATATCCTATATCCTATATCCTATATCATATATCATATATCCTATATCCTATATCCTATATACTATATCCTATATCCTATATCCTATATCCTATATCCTATATCCTATATCCTATAGTTGCAACAGTTTTGGTCATGTTCATGCTAGTCACGTCGAACTGTATCCTTTGGATGCACCAGCAACATGGACTCCTGTCGAAACATCCAGGCTTATTTGCCGCTGAACAAAGCGGGGTCCAAACTTTCGTTCGGATGCAAAGTTTTTGCAGTTTTGCTTGGCCGGCAGTGTCGTATCGTCCATGGACCATGGCAACCGATGCTGCTGCTCCAGGGTAGCTTTAATTGAAGCATGGCTGTTCATTTAATTGGGCTGTGATTTGTGGTGCGCAACGCAAACGTATCAATAACATGGATATGTTTGAGGGGGCTGGCAGTCAGCAGGATATGCTCGTATGGCAACAGAATAAAAACTAAAAATTATTCAAACAGTCCGAGTCATTTAAGTGAACTTGTTTGGATTTTGTAGCTCAGCAGTGTGGTCAACCCATTTGACTTTGACCGCAGCATCCGCAAAACTGTATCTGGCTGCAATAAACCCAGCAGCAATGTAGATGTGGTTGACTCTGACGGAATGTGCCACCTGGAGTGCAATTGACAGATGATTGCAGTGACTTTTAGTAAGTTATGGTTGTTGATTTACTCATTGTTGAAATGTATTTTTGATTTGGTTAATTAAAACGGGATGGAGCGAAAATGGCAATATTCATTTCATCAAAATACCTTAACCAAGAGCTTTTTTCTGAACCAATTGTTAACTAATAAATTTGCTATCAAGCTAGTTTTATATCAAAAAATACAATAAAACTAAGATTATAATTTGTAATTAATTTAAAATGTTATGAATTATATTCCTAATGATTTATTCATGCCGTTTGGATTGTGAAAAGAAACTCGTTAATTGCTTAAAAAAATCGAACAATATTGCTAATAATCACATTAATTATTTTATGACAAAAATAAAGAAAAAAAAAATTAAATTTCTTTTGTAAAATTTTTACCATTTGGCGCTTACCTTACAGGTAAATGTGGTTTGGCATCTTTGTTTAAAATAACAGATTCGTTTAATCACATTTAACAAGGACACACATGGATGTATGAGTACAGCTACATTGAGGTGGGTCGGAATATTGTCTCTATAGAATACACAGCTCAATGGGTTACTTTTTCCATATATGTAGTATATATTTGACAAATGATAGGGTGCGAATGGGAATCAGAATGGGAACGTCAATGGTAAATGCTGCAGCATTTGGTTTTTGCTAATTTAAAACTAACATCATAAATATTGATGGATGGATGGATGGGGGTATTGTGCTAACGATGCCAAATCGCCATTGAGAGCGAAAGGAAAAGTATGGCATGCCCCTTGTGGCCATAAGCTGGGTTCACTGATTACCAGACCCGATGTACCAATGGGTGGGTACCACAGGGTGTTGCAGTAGAGTGGTACCTGCAGGTTGGCAAAGTAGGATGATACCATAGGGTGTTACAGTTGGGGTAGTATACTTATGTTGGATGTTATTGTAGGTTGGTACCCTTAGGGTGTTAAAGTAGGGTGTTTTGGGTATATGGTTGCTGCGACGTCTGTTGTTTTAATAAGCATGGTTAAACGTCTTCCTGCTGGCAAACATTTGCCATACGCTTAGTTAACAGCTTGCCACAGGTAACTGATACGGTTGAGTGCCCAGACACATGCCGCCACCTGCCCCCTACTTACCTGCGATAGGGGCTCTAACACCCCTTCTCCGCGCAAACAAAACAGAGCAGAGCTTCGGAGCACCTGAAGCTGTTGCGGATGCTGTAGTGGAGCCGGGGGAGGCGCAGGTGACGTGAATGTTTTCGAGTATCCTGGAGAGTTGGGAGGCCCATCAACAGCACGCGTGCAGCCATCCCATGGCAATTGGACTGCGGCCTAAACCGACCAACCAACCAGAACCAGAAGCAGGCCCGCTTCCCGTTTCCCCCCCTCTCAAACCGAATGCTATCATTTTCGAAAACTGTTACAAAGATAAAACGACCAAAAAAAAAAAAAAAAAAGAGAAAGCAATGGAAAGCACTAAAGCACTAAACTATGAAGATGAACCGAGCATATATATAGAGAGAGAAAGAGAGAGTTTCTATCTGTCTCATAGTCGGCTCCAGTTCCAGTTCCTGTGCGTGTCCTGCTGTTACCGTTCCCGTTACCGTTACCGTTACGCTACCCCAGATGATTGATGCGGCGCTAGGGCCAGCGTGCGGCAGCATTAGTTGCCGGTGTTGCCCCTCAAATGTCTTCAAGTTTAATATACCCTGTATGCAAAAAATCAAAAAATCAAAAAAGATCAATTCGGATGTATACAAATTATACTTTATGTGATTTTAATTTGGGATTCATACAGCGGATGCTTCTATGAATATCGACAATTTAATAAATTATATATAATAATCCTATAATAAATTAGTTTTTTTAGAAGATAGTTTTTTAATTTATTTATGATTATTTTTGTTAAGGATAATAGAAATAATTTAGCTGTTATTTTAAAAAATATAATACAATTTTTTGATCACATTTTCTTCAGTTATTTAGTAAGAAATTAAGTTTTCTGTACAGAATGATCATTCGATCGTCATGTGGAATGAAAGTATATATATATAAGTTATTATGTTATTATTGTTCTCTTCTAGTTTTTGTTTTATTAGTTTACATTTAATAACCCTGTTAGTCTTTTTAAAATTCCTGTCTTATCTCTGAAGAGCTTAGAATAAAAAATTTGCACAATGAATTTTTTAACTTAATTTCTGTTAAACTAATTAAAATCAACAAAAATATATTTTTTGGAAATTTAAATTGAATTTAACAAGAAGTTAATTTGTATTTAAAATATAATATATATATACATTTTTAAATTGTTTAATATATTTATATTTATAACTTTCCATCCCTTCAATATCAACATGAATTATGAATCAAAAATCGCAGAGGTTTTAAAAAAAATTAAATATGTAAATTAGCTTTGAATAAAAAATAAGAAGCTACAATAATTAATTTGAGTTGCAAGGCCAAGTTTTTTAAATATTATATAAAGTAAAAAAACAATTTATTATTTAATTTTTCAGTACTATAACATACTACGTACGAACATTTATACAGGGTATTTTATAGACGACAGCTTACAAACTGTTTGACCGATTAGCCATAGAATTATTGAGTTAACTGTTGGGTTAGCATTTCTAGTGTATATTTCATTTTTGTAACATTTTTACAGGTTTCAATTATAAGTACTTTCAGTCTTAATTGAAGTATAAATTGAACTAGAACTTAATTTAATTAATTTGAAATAAAGAAATTTATTAAATCTATAAATGAAAGTGAATATAAATTTAGTCTCACATTCTATACTTAGTATTATTTTATACTGTTTTTCAATGCATAAATATGTGATTCTTGTAAATTGATGTATAAATTGATTTATTTAAAGTCAAGAAATTTAATAAACTATTAATATAATCTCACTTTCTAGTAGTATTAGTTATATGCTAACTTCTAATGCATAAATATGCGATTTAAGTATAAACATATTTATTTCACAAATATTTTACTAATTTTTTTAAGTTGATTTAGTTTTGCCTTTCTTTATTATATGTTATAACTTTCTGTTTATGGCACATGCAAAATAATATTTGTAGTCATTATTAATGTGGAAAAATTAAGCTTGTCACATATGTATATATGTAAGTTAGGTATAAATAATCTAGTGTAATAAATTGTGGATTATATTCCAAGTTTATGTTTTCAAATTGAGGTCATAAATTAGCTGGCATTCGTTTCACTGTTAAGAAGCCAACTTAAGTTATTGTTAAAAGAAGCTACATACTGGTAATATAGTTTACAAAGAAACTCTAGCAAAAATTAGTTGACAAGTTTATTAAGTTAATGGTTTTTTTTGTGGTATTTTATTGTATTGGAATTAAGCCTTAATATGGCAACAAAGTGTCCAATAAAAATTGAAAGATTTCCAACTTACCTTTTGCTTGATCAGGCATAGAAAATCAAACCCAACTCTCTTCATTTCCGTTACTCTCTACGGCAACTTGAAAACTTGTATGTTTGTCTATGCTGTGTTTGGCACAAATGTTTGCCTTTAAATTAGACTTGATTTCGGCAACTTTATGTGGCACGCCCCGAGAACGCGAGCCTCCAACTCGAAACTCAAACCGAAAGAAATCCAAAAAAAACCCCCTAACACGAATCTAGAGACAGCGTGGGCTTACGTGCTGGGCTGCCACTTCATTTTTTTTTTTTTTTTTCTTTTTTCTCTTCTTTTTGAAGGAATTGGGATTTTGGGGGGGTTGGTTTTCTGGAACTGGACAAAAACGAGAAATTCATTTTTCATCTTCTTCTATGGCGGCCGCACGTTGAGAATTTTACTTGTTAACGGGGTCATAAATCATGCGTAAATTTATCGAACGGAAAACAGAAAACAGATTTCCAAGCAACAGCAACAACAATGACAACAAAACGTAACCAGATGCAGCGACATTATTTTTCTTTTTTTTTTTTTTTTGGATATATTTTCTTATTTTGATTTTATTTTTGTTTTTTTTTTCGGATTTTAAGAAGTCAACCCTTTCATTTTGGCTTGTATGTGTGCTAATAATCGATTTGTTTTGCTTTATTTTTTAATTTCCTTGGGCTACTGAGCTTTGAATCCTTTCATACCGCTCTACTTTCTACTCTCTTCTGTCGTCAAACTTTTAGCCTATTATGACGTTTTTCTATTTGTCATTTTATTTTCAAGAGCGTAAAGCTGATTTTATAGCGATTTCCCGGCAATCCTTTTGACCCAAACCAAAACCGTAAACCAAAACTGAAAACCAAACCAAACCACTCACATGGTTTGTACACTGCGCGGCTTTTAGCTTTGTTCACTTTGCTTGCATCTTTTTTTTTTTTCTATTTTTTCTATTTGTTTTTTTTTGTATGGTTTGTTGCGACCTGTGCTGAGTTTTTAATGAATATCACATCAAATCGATATGCAGCAAGCTAGCTCCATTTTTATCATACCACCATCATCGTCATCGTCAACGCGCCAACTTGAAATGCTCCATAACATGGAGCTAAAGCCCGTCCAGGCGTGTGCATTCCAGTGGCTTACCTCTTAAAAAAAGGGGTATATAATCGACCCCCCTATAACACATCTATCACCATAATTACATAGAGTGTCTGACATTTGAAGTTTAGCTTGCACATTTGTGAAATTCTTTCTCCCTGTCAACAGTGTAACCCTGTTGTATGGTGCGCACCTGAAGAAGAATGCTTGCACCTGCTCAATATTCACTGCTGGCGTATTTTCAACAAAGGGGATTAAAATGGTCCTTATGACCATCGCCAACATCCAACCAAACAACCCCATCGTACCATCATACTGAGTTAGATGAATGACCATCCCATCCCATCCCAATCCCAATCCACATCCTGTTGGCTAAATGGAAGAATATTGCCACAGTAAACTGCGGCCGAGGTTAGAAGCAACAAAGTAGCAAGGTAGTATATATATCCATTTAATATTTGATGTGAATACAGCATTTACTGCAATTCATATATCAATTAAGTTCAATTTTATAGCTTGCTTTGAATGTTTCTAATTCGATCTAATCATTCAATAACGACAAAAATTTCCTATTTTAATGTTACAAGTCTTGAAATTTTTTATGAAAGTGATAACTTTCTAGATATTTGGCATTTTTAGCATAATTAAAATAGTTTCGATTTCTATAGGATGTTTTTTTTTCAGAGGTATAGGGCTTTGAATTGAAATAAAAAACAAGAAACTCGTTTTGATGTTCATCAATTTAGTTTTATTGGAAAGATAATTGTATGCCATTAATGGCATTAATTTATCAAATGAAAATGTAAGCTTTATTTCTACTCGAAAAACCAACCTGTAAAAAAAACACCATTTATATGTTTTTCTGGTCATATTATCAATTGTTCAATAATACATTTTGATTAAATCAATTGATATTGAATTTATTAATGTAAATATTTTTCCCAATTTTTATACATCTTTTTTAACTTAAAATAGGACAGCCTTTGAAATGAAAATTTAATTTTCTAATTTGAATAATATTTAGAAGTCCAATTAAATTTTAAAAAACAATTTTATATAATATATTTGAATATATTCCATGTTTTGCGAACATATAATCAATTTTAATTGACCAATCCATATCAAATTTAGTTTATTTTAAATAAAAGAGTTAATTTAAACATTTTTTCAAATTTTTATACTTTTTTTAACTTAAAATAGGGCAGCCTTAAATTGGAAATTTCATTTTCTAATTTGTATCATATTAACAAGTCCAATTAAATTTTATAAACAATTTTATATTAATTATTTAAATATATATTCGACTTTTTTTTCTGGACATATTACAAATTTTTCATTAACACATTTTGATTAGACCAATCGATATCAAATGTACTTTAATTGAAATAAAAAAAAATTAATTAAAAACTGTTTCCAATTTTAATACTTTCTTCAACTTGAAATAGGATTAATATTTACAAGTTTAATTAAATTTTATTATGAATTTTATAAAATGTATTTTAATATATTCCACGTTTTTTAAACTGATCGATATCAAAATTGGTTTATTTTAAATAAAAAAATCAATTAAAATGTTTTCAATTTTTGTTTGTTTTTCAACTTTAAATAGGGCAGACTTAAATTACAAATTGTATTTCTTAATTTTAATAATATTTACAAGTCCAATTAAATAGTAATATATATTTTATATAATATATAATAATATACTTCAATATTTCTAGCTTGCTAATATGCCATAAATATAAAATTGTCTTTTATAAATTTAACTTAAAACAATATGCAACTATTAGCATTTGACAATAAATCAAATTAAAGCTTGTATCAATAAAAATAAATAACACATGAAAAAATTGTCTTCTAACTGGCATCAAAGTCAAAATATTTTATGTAAACGAACAAATATATTTTTGCAATAAAATTCTATTTTAAAATAAATGCTCATATATATTCAAAATGATAGATTAAGTTATCTTGCCATGGAAAACTTTAAGCAATTTTAGGCATCAAAAATTTTGGAGTATGGGAATAACAATTTTCAAGTCTACAAAATGTGAGTATTACACACTACACTCACAAAGTTCTACTTACCACTTATGTATGTACATATGCAAGTGTGATTTACACCCAGTATTTGTGCAAATGTGGAAAAAGGGTATCTCTGGTTTCTAAAGAAAATATGTACGCCTTAGTTGTGTATGCAAAATCAGCATTGGCAACACAGAACATATTTAATTCAATTAAGTACATTTTGAATTTTATTTAAAAATTGTGTAAACAAAATACAATATAAATAGTATTTTTTAATTTTTGTTGAACAAAAAAAAAAAAAAAAATAAACGTGATTCTATGAATTTTTTGTATTTTTCGAAAGTCCAGACCAAAAAAAAACGAATTTTTGTGTATTTTAAATATCTGTTCAAACTATTTTCATAATAAATTAAATTAAGCTGCATTTTTTTTAGCCTTCAAAAGTCAGAGTTATTTCAGAAACAAATTTCAAATCGAAGTCAAATTATAATTGTATTTAGGTTACTTTAAACAGGGTATCTCTAAATTAAGCATACTTTAAAGAAAACCTATTTTTTACTTGTCTAGTACTGTATATGAATGTTGTTTTTTCAATATGCACCAAGAAGTTTCAAATTGCAACTGCAGGGCAGCTAACACATTGGGGCAGAGTTTTGTTTATTGTGTGGCAAAGAGGGTCTGCCATAAGGGCGGGGGAGGCTTCCATTCAAAAGTGGTTAAAATTGAGATGACATTGTCAATAGGTTTGGGGCCACAGGTTTTAAAAACGCTTACAGTGCCAAGTCAAGTAGAACTAAAAATATATTTTACTATCACATTTGCCTCTCTCTCTCTGTTTCACTCTCTCTCTCTCTCTCTCTCTCTCTCTGTCTTTCTCTTTCTCTCACCCTCTTGGCTACAACTGTCAAAATAGGAATGCACTCGAGTTACACGAAAACCTCTTATAAGGTCACATATGTGTTGTCTATATAAATAGAAATATATACTCAGATATGAAAGGGCTGCAAAACAATCAATGTAACTATTGATAATATCGATAGTTATTTGATTTGGGCTTATCTAGCTATCGATACTATCGACATGCAGAGATGAAGCATATAAAATATAAATTATTTATTTTGTTTAATATATAAATATATTCTTTAAATATATATAAGCTTTTTAGTAAATTAAAAACTTGAAATGTAATCTTGTTGTTTGCATATTTTTTTTTCGATTAAATGTTTCAGAAAAGCCGTTAGAAAATGGTTATAAAATACAAATGCTTGCAAAATGATATTATAATTTTGTCTCGAAATATGTAATGCATAGATGGAGACATCTCCGACTTCATAAAGTATGTATATTCTTGGTCAGGACGACGAGCTGAGTTGATAGTGAAATGTTCTCCGCCTGTTTTTATGATTACTTTTTGGCTTTATTTTTGAGCTACCTCAGTGAAACTTGGCACAGATAAAGTTTGATATTGTATGAATTATATTAAAATCAGCCCTATCGAACCATATTAACATATAGCTGCCATAGGAACAATCGGAGACGCTTCAATTTCATGAAAAGTGTTTGCATGAAAAACTTTATTGTTTTTCAAGATATCAAAATCAAACTTAGCATATCGATGTAAAATTACGATTTGTACAATCAGACTAAGTTTGAATAAAATCGGTTTACTTTATCATATAGCTGCCATAGAAACAATTGGTACAATAATGAGATTTCCTATGCAAAAGTTTTAAAAATTTTCTTAGAAAACCATTGCAAGGGTATTTAGTTTCGGCGTGCCGAAGATAGCCGTTTTTTCATTATTTGTATTTGTATTCTACACAATTTCAAAAGTGTGCTTTACATATTACTGTAGATTTGATGCACAAAATAGGTATATTTATTAAATGCTCATATTAATATTAAATCTGTGCAAAAATCAATTTTTTTTATTTTTCTGTACTTCAAGGACATAATTGGAATATTGATATAAAACTGCCTTCATTTGAGAACATGCTTCGTACGATTTTTTTTTAATAAAAATCCAATATGTATTCTTGATAATATTCTTAATATATTTAACCGCAAAGTGATGTCTTCTTGGCTTTAAATAGGAACATAAGGGCAATTATAGCCAATATACCTAACGTTGTCATTGTGAATTTCTTTATTGTCTGCATATACCTCTGCAGTTGAATAATTTATAATTATAAGTGTAAATAAATTATTGGTTAGCTTAAGTTATTCAAACTATCGAATGTCAGCCCTGCCAATGGATTTCCAGCTCTAATACACGAACACACACACACACACATGCGCCACAATTGGTAAAAGAGAGAAAGAGAGAGAGTGAGAGAGAGTGTGAGAGCGAAACAGAGAGAGAATACGTATACGACACATAAGCCGCTGGACATTCGTTGATTGCCATATCCTGTCTGGCGTGCAATGCAACCAATTAGATGACCTGCATGTCAGCGAGCTTTGCTAGACCCTTCGTACCCTCAAACTGCTAGATATATTTATATATATACATATATATATATGTATATATAGTTTATATATATATGTTTATTTCTATGCATGCAAATGTGTATATATTGCGTTTAGCTTAAAATGTCAGTGTAAATAGAATTTTTTCGCATCGTTTGCTTTACAACTCGCTTACCAAAGTTGTACGCACATTTGCGGTATGATGCCACCATATGCTGTTGTATTCCCTGGAACATGCTCTGCATTATACTGATCATCATCATCAACATCATCAGCCACAATGCACTTGAACTATCCAGCCACAGCATGAGTTGGCCAAACATTTGGATGAGCCAACCGGAGCAGGTGTTTCAGTTGGTTCAGTTGGTTTAGTTGTTTCAGCAGTTGGTCACCAAAAACATTTGGCAACTAATGAAAGGAAGCAGCGCAGTCACATAATCAACATACACATATACGGCGGACTACTACCATGTCATATATATATAAAAGCGACCGCAAAAGCCTCCGCTCCTCCCCACACAATTCAGAGCTAATCAAACGTACTAAAAACAAAAATCAAAATAGGAAAAAAAAAAATAAAATCGGTAGGCAAAAGCACTCAGCAAGTACCGCTATGTGGTTAAGCGATAGTAGCTAGTTTCTGGCGATACTATCGTACAGTGTTGTGAACCTTAAATTGATATTGTAATGATAAAGAACATCACATTTGAATATACTTGATAATACTTTAATAATGTTTTTTTTTTGTCAACATTTCGATTTTTAATCGATTTGAATATGCTTGATAATACTTTAATAAAATATGTATTTTTTTTTGTCAACATTTCGATTTTTAATCGATTTGAATATACTTAATAATACTTTAATAAAATATGTATTTTTTTTTGTCAACATTTCGATTTTTAATCGATTTGAATATACTTAATAATACTTTAATACAATATGTATTTTTTTTTGTCAACATTTCGATTTTTAATCGATTTGAATATACTTAATAATACTTTAAAAAATATGTATTTTTTTTGTCAACATTTCGATTTTTAATGTCTATGCAAAAATCACATTTTTTTTAAATAAAAAATGCTTTTAGTAAGAAATCTGATATCGTATAGGATATAATGAGGCATAATTGAAGTTAATTCCTTTTAGTAGATTTTTTAAAATAAGCAAAGCTATTTATGCATTAACATATATTATCAGGCCTAAAGGTCGATATATTAAATTGGCTAATAAAGCAATATTATTGATACTATCGCTGTAAGCTATAAAACTATTTTATTTGTATTATTATATTTTTATTTATTATTCAATTTTATTCAGTTTAATATTAAGAAAAAAGTTTTACAAGTGTGGCAATGATATATAGTACAAATAAGAGGCAACTTAGGTTTTTTACTTAATAGTACAGGATTAAAAAAAGCGGGAAAAATTATACCAAAAAAAACCATAAAATTTATATTTATTATATTTTTATAGTTATAAATATAAATTTTTTCTGAAACCCTAATCTTAATATCTTAAGAAATCTTTTTTTTTTTGTGAAAATTTCATTAGATATTTTTTTAGCCACATATATATACTTAAGTACATATATATTTTTAATCAAATACTTTTAATTACAGGACTATTTGTTAATCAATTTAAAATTTTATTATAAAGAAAAATTTAAATTCCAGCAGAGTTTACAACATTTGATAATCAGCCAAATATTTTAATAAATATGAAAATCACCAGGAATGCATTATTCGAGTTTTGAACTTAACATAATTTTCTAACGAGTTGCCGAGCAGAACATTAAGCTGTACAAAATTTATAAGTATACATAAATACTGAAACAAAAGAAAGTAAATAAATAAAAACGTTAATGTAGAAAGTGTGTAAATACGTCAACAATTTTGTGCAAAGAAGAATTTCAATTTCCTTTAAGCGGAAGCGTGCTGTCAGCTTCGCATTTTGCGCCACAAATCATAAACTCTATCGGCCCTGGACTTTGGTGACTCTCTATACTAGGAAGTGTGTGTGTGTGTGTGTGTGTAGAGATAGATTACAACAACTGCAACGAGAGGAGGCTGTTGCTGCTGCTGCTGTCTCAAACCAACAGCTACACATCATCCATCCGTCCATCTAACAATAAGCGTCCAACCAGCCAGCCATCCATCTAGTCAGTCATCAGTCAGGCACTTTTTGCATGTGAACCAAAACACAGCATACTGAGAGACAGTCATGTTTGGGCACTGGACTGAAGTTGAAGGGGCTAAAGGGGGATAACTGGGCACTCGGAAAGCTTGGAAAACTGTTTGCCCGGCGGAGAATGGGGCGGCGACAGTGGAACTGCAGTTTCACCGATGCGTGAGATGGAAAATTTATAGCGGTGTGTCAACAGTTGCCGCATAAAAATGTATGCAAAATTGTTTGTAAATGGCAATTTCACAATGCCACGACACAAAAAAGACAAAATAAAAATAAAAAACAAAAAAAAAATAGAAAGAAATTCTATGTAGCAAATGATACATATAATTTTTTTAGTGAAACTTAATTAACCTGTAATTGTCAAAGAACTGTATAATGGACAATGTTAGTTAGGTGAAGGAAGTCCAAGCACTTTGTTGGTTATGGAACTTTTTTTTATTAATAAAAATATATCAGAGATTGTACCAGCTTTAAATTCGCTTGATAGCTTTCTTATAATTTTATTAAAATTTATTTGAATTTAATACAATATTTGATGTCCTTAATAGTCATAATATAAATTAATTCACAATTTTGTTATAAATTTAAAAATTGCATAGCAATTAATTTTTTTCGACAAATATTTCGGGAACTGAGTGCAATATGCATTTGCAAACTGTCTGAAAATTTTAATTGGATATTAGTTTTTTTTATAATTTTTTTTATTTTTATTTATTTATTTATTATTTTTTTTGAAGTGGGAGCGTAGCAAAGCACGCCGTAAGAGCTAGTAAATTATATTTAAGTATTTTTTTCATTATTATCAATTATTTAATTATACATAGTTAATTTTTATTTGTAAAGCTTTGAAAAAATGTAAAAAAAATAATCTTTTCTTTTTTTTTTTTATGTACTTTTAAAAATCGCTCATGTTCTTTCACAAATATTTTGCCATCTCTAATAGACATGTATCTACCAACTCACAAGTTGCAGTAATCAAAGTAATTGCCACACAAAGAGAACATGGCAAATTGTGAAAATTATGTAAAATTGTTGACCAAGAGAAAAAATTTTAAAATGTCCTTAATTTCCTTTTAATATATATTAGAACTATATATGTTATGATGCTCAACCACGTAAAAATAATGGCGTATATTTTAATAGATAAATATGTATTATATGCATATTAAAATTATATTAAAGTCAACTTTTAAGATTAACAAAGATTTTAAAGAATATGCTTAAAAAATAAAATTTTAAATATTTTCCAAAAAAAACATTTCAATGCTTTTACATATAAATTGCACTTAAATAATTCACATGATTTTTTTCACTAATTATGGTATTTAAGAATCGCATTAACATAAATTGATTTTGCATTATTTGAAATCAAAGCCAAATATTTAAAAATATATTTGCATATATATTACATTCAAATTGCTTACTTTAGTTAATATTGAGCTACATTTCGGAAGAAAAATAATCTTTACCTAATTTTGTGTAAATTAATTTTCTGGCAATTTGAAGAGTTTCTATGTGATAACTGGGGATGGGGCTGGCGCAGTCGGAGTCAGTTTCTCCATTGACAACATCGTTCAGTGTTTTCAGCATCAATTTCATGATGACAACCTAACAATTTTAGTATTGCGAGAATTTGCTGTTCCCAGTTGGCCTTAAGCATTAACACAAAAAAACAAAAAAAAATAGAAAATAAAAAAAATAAAAAACCCAAAAACAAAAATTGCCGAGAGTAGAGCTGCAAATTTTCCAGGCTGAATGTTTGCCTAAACTACAAAAACTTTTCAAGCATCCACACGCACACGCTTTGCCAGTGGGGAAGGGGAGCTAGCTAGATACACTGAGAAAAATAAATAATTAGAAAATTACTATAATAAATACAATATTTATGTTATTAATCAATCGACTATAGTATTTTTATCCGTTTTTTATATCATTTAATATGTTTAATTGCTGGCATACAAACCCTTTATTTCATTTGTATTTGTTTTGAAAGCAAACATGGCTTTTTAATTATTGAATGTCACTTTTTAATTTGTTTTGTAAATTGATTGGTGACAAGAAAACAAATTTAATACTGTTTATACACAGACAGACACACCTTAATAAATTAAATTATATTTATTTGATATTTAATTAATATCAGTTTCCTGGTTTCGTTAGTCAACTTTCATTTATGAGTAATTTAATAAAAATATTTTTTTAATAAATCAAAATGTTTGAGAGCTTCCAATATACGGCGCTAAACTGGTCCGTTAATAATTATTAAATTAAATTAAAAATTATAATTTTCTCACATCTTAATATTACGAATTAATAGATATTTTATTAGTTATTTCATAAAAGTTATGTTTTTATTATAGAGAATTTAGAATATATGTTAAAATCAGGGACCGAAAATAACAATTATTGAATCAAAATTTTGATTTAAAAAATCAAATATATGTAGAAGGTTAATTTAATTGTTTTAATGACACCAAATTGTTTATAATTTCGAAATCTTTGCGAATAACACTTAAACTTATTACTATTATTATTATTGTGTTAATTCCCTGGGTATATTTAAGTATTAAACAGAAAATGATATTCTCTAAAGCAAAATCAATTTGGTAAGAGTCAGAAAAATCTGTAACTTTTGAACTAAATATGGTATTATCCTGAAATTTGGAATGAGGAATCTCAAAACTTCAATGAAATTTTGTAATACCAATTTGAGACATCTGCAGGGAATGATAAATATTTTTAGGCAAAAGCTGAAGCGAGAATGTCTGCTTAAAATTTTTTTTTGTTTTTTTTTAATTTTTATTTTTTTTTTTAATATTTTTCTTTATTAGTATATTAATTTCTTCTCTTATAACAATCTGAGATGAAGCGTGGTTATTATTTATATGTATGTTAAGTCGCCTGTTACAATAAAAATAATAAAAAAAATAAAAAATAAAAATATAAAAATTATCTAATAATAATAAAATTATATAAATGGTCCAACATTACTGGAAAATTCTTAATACGTTTTTTTGCAATTATCGCAAATTTTCAATACCAAAAATTTAATTTTTAAATATTAAGAAATGTATATAGAATTTTTTTTCCTTTTTTGTTTGTGATTTTATTAACATATTTAACGCCTGTTTTTTTTTTTAAATAACTTAAATAAAATTTAAGTTTATTAAAAGGTATTATTAAAAGGTATTAGTTGTTGTTGCATTTTGTAGTGAGGTTTTATATTTTTTTTTTTCTCAGTGTAGTAAGGTACGAGTTGCACAGACCACAGGCGGCTACACGGCAAATCGGTTTTGCGTGCGGTCGCGCAATCAAGTGGTAAAGCAAAAACCAAAACTCTGTCAACAGCAGCAGCAGAGGCACTCACGCACACACACACACACACACACACACACACACACACACACACACATACATCAAAGAAGTGACTAAACAGACAACATGACCAGGAAGTGCAACCAACAACAACAACAACAACAACAACAATAATACTAGTATGTCCAGTTTGGGGCTCCAGAAATTGCTGCGTGTTTTTGAGGCTCTAGATGGGAAAAACTTTTAGTCTGCATGTTTAGAGCATGTGGATAGCACTCAATGATTATTTGGCTGCTCCTCATTATTACGACACAACAATGATGTCGATGTGCAAAACCCGTCAACGGATGTCAGCCAAACACACAGAAACATGGACTTTATTTTAAAAGTATGTATGTTGATTGCAAAAATAAAATGCATTGCAGGAAAATCTTTTAAGTAATATAAAGTTAAACTATAGACAGCACAGTTTTTGGGAAATATATATTCATTTTGCTGATTTGTTGCATGTTAGGTATGACTAAGAACTACGAATACATATATTTTAATATTTTGATTAACTTATAAAAAAATATAAAAATTTAATTTACAATTTTATTAAAATAAAATTTAATTTTTATTTACTATTTTATTTTATCTAGCTTAATCTAGCACATTAATAGATTAGGCGTGGCTTATAAATTTAATTAAATTACCTGCCCTGTTAGAGTCATAAGTGCTGACTGTTCTGAACAATAAATATTTAAAAGAAAAAAAAAATTAAAAAAACAAACTATTTTTTTTTCTCCATATTATATGTAATTTTTGTAGTTACTGCGTAAATTTTTTTGCAGTCTCTTTTTTATAGTTTTAAGTGAATTATTTCAAAAGTAAATATTATAGAAATATATTTTTTTTTATTATTTGTTATACAATAATAAGACTTAAAACAAACCTTCATCATTACTTAAATAAATAAATGAAGTAAATTAAATTAACTAATTTGTTAAATTAAATAAATAAATATAATAAATAAATAAATTAATTATATTGTTAGTTTCTTTTTTAATTAAAAAAATGCATACATTAAAACAAAAATAAATGCAAAAAAAAAAAAAACAAAACATATATATTTACACCAATTACAGTAAATATATTTTTCCAGTATCAAATCGATAAGTATTCAGTAAAAATCTGAAAATATGTATTATAAATTCTGTAAATTTTATTATGTTCTGAAGATTCTAATTTGTGAGCGTCGACTGTAATACAGTTTGTAATTAATCTTAATTAAGTTTAATACCTTATAGGTTGAAAGTTCATAAGCAAGTCTTCGAATAGTTTTAAGAAATGTTAATTAATATAAACGAAATTAATTTCATAAGATTTTAACACTGCCTAATTAAAAGACAGTTTAAGGAAATACCATAAGCTTAGTAAATATATTTAATTCAAATATTATTTTAAAGATTTTGTTTCAAACTAATTTTGCTAAAATTTAGAATTTGACATCTCTAGATCTTATAGTCTGGGCAAATGGTGAAGGCTAGATCGACTCGGTTATTGAATCTGAATAATCCTATATATTTACAGTCAATGGTCGCAGATACCAGATACCTCCTTATGACTGTTACATACATTTATATAGTTTTATGACCCCCATTTTAGCAATTTTTTTATGGGTACAGGATGTAAAAAGAGATACGAGCTAGTTTTTAATTCATTCTATTAAATTAGAGCAGCATATCAGATGAAATTTGAATATAAAATGTGTTAAAATTGTTTTGGAATGTATTGCATTGTATTATATTGTCAATCTATGCACCGAACATGGTTATAATGCTTATAATACACTTTTATCGCAAAACACATTCAAATAAAATATGTATTCAGAGTTATCTTTGGTTGAAATACGTTTCAAATACGGGCATTTAAATGGGGAAAGTTTATGACCTACATACGGGATACGGATATGAAACGGGAACAACATTTCGCATTGCATTGCCTCACAGTGAACCGGTTCGCATTGAACCGAACCATTTCTACTGCTTGCTGCTTGTTGTTGTTGTTGTTGCAACATCAACGTCGGCTTTGGCCACCGCAGCGCAACTTTTTTAATACGCAACACGAGTGACCCGCTTGCGGACAATTGGAATTGTAACTTTTGATTAAATTCGTTGCAATGGCAACAGGAAATCGGGCAGAGTGCAACGTGCAACGTGCAACATGGAATGCTACTACAACGTCGTCGCCGTCAAGGCAAGGATAAACTTTTTTACGCTGCTTTTTCAATTGCATTTGATTACCTTGTTGCGTGGCCGAACAGCGACGCAGTTGACGCTTGTTGCTGCCACTGCTGCTACAGAGGCATTGTCTGTCTATCTGCTGCCTGAATTCAAGCAGCAGCAGCAGCAGCAGCAGCAGCAGCAGTGGCAGCAGCATCAACAACATTAACAACAACAATGCCCACTTTCGCCAGCATTTCAATAAAGTTGCAGCCGAGTCACGCCCAATTCTACACTCCACCGCCCCCTTTGAATCTTCCTTCCCTTTTACAAGGCAGCCCAACAGCTGCAACTTGTTTGGTTACCACTTGTAAAATCAATTTGAAAACTATTTGCGCCCAGTCCAAATACATATTGCCATTGCCATTTTTATTATTACAGTGAACGCTCGATAATTAAAACATTCGATAATACAACTGTACAGAAATTACAGAATTAACATTTCCAAAGGATTTAATGTTCTAATATTAGTTCCGAATATTCTACGTAGAATCCCAAGTTCGAAAGATAGATTTATATAATTTTAATTAGCATTTAGAAATAATTATTATTTTATAGAATTTGGAAATAAAGTTTAAAAAAAAACTATCAAATAATGTTAATTGAAATGATAAATTAATAATCGAAAATAAAATTATTTTGCATTTTTATAATAAAACAATTAAGTTTTTATATTTCAATCTTTATAAAAAAAATTATATATAAAATTTATTTTCGATTTCTATTATAAAAATTGATAAAAAAATATATATATATATGTGATTTTTTTTATTTATATCAAATACAAGAGTAATCTTATAATTTTATTATAATAATCAATAAATACTTTGTATTTTGTAATTTATTTTCTTAATTATAACGTTTACGGTCCCTGAAAGTTATATTTATAAACTTATTAAAAAATTACATTTTAACTTGTATTTTTCTATGAAAAATCGAAAAATAAGAAATAAATTTTAATTTTTATTAACAAGTTGAAAGTTAAAGATATTTTTAAATTTTATAAATAAAAAATAGATTTCGAATATCTTCTGAACCAAGCTGTTGATATACGAAAATGATCTTAATTTGAATACCTTTCCATAGTAAATTAATTTTTTTCCATTTTTCAAAAATTTCATTGTTTAAATTAGATTATTTAACCCATTTTAGGCCGCTGCAAAGTTAGCACAATTTCAAAAAAATACTTTGTTCAACTGAATTATAGTTATTATAAAAGTTTAGATGCAATATTTTAGTTCGTAATGTTGGCTTTCAGGAAAAAATAATAACTTTTAATAAATAATACACATCGATTAATTTTTCGAGATTTGAAACTTGTCTCGTAGTCACAGTTGTTTCATTTATTGAGCCTCTACTGTAAAATATATTTGCTTTGTTCTTATTAGCAAATGCATTTAATGTGTGTGCCTAAAATAATGTTGACAAATAAAAATCTATAAAAAATCTGCAATTTCTATGTAAACAATATTTTTGTTTTAAACCAGAGTTGGTCTTCATTGTAATTGTGTATCTACTAGCTACATATCTGTGACCTAGCTCTCTAGCCTGGCATAAATATTTTCTATTGCCTATCAAAAACAAATTAAACAACCCAAAATATATACATAGTTCAAAATACAAAAATTTCGAAATAAATGAAATTTGAAATGATAACAAATGGCAAATAAAATAAGGTTGAAGCAGCCTTTTATAGCAATATGCAGAATTTTCAATACTCTTGCAATTATTAAATAAATCTAAAGCTATTTTTGTTCTTTAATAATTTTGCCTTTTAATATTTTTGCCTTTAATATGTATTATTTTCTTTCTATAAATACCAAAATTCTTTTAATCAATTAAGTTTAAAAATTGTTTTTATGTGCATATTTAACTTCTTAGCCCAAAAAAAACCCTATCAATATATGTTACTGGCATTTACACAAAGTTTTAATACTTCACATCAAAGTGTATATTTATTTATACTGTGCAGTTGTTGATTCCATTGTCAGGCACACAATAACAATATTAATTTGAAGACGAGCAAAAGTATTTTTGTTATATGAAAATTTGTGAATTAAAATCAAAAACAACCCAAATATAATATCGAGTACACAAAGCGAACACTTTTTTTTTTTTTTTTAATTTCAACCAATTTCAATACGTTGGAAAATGAATTCATAATCTGAAAGAATTTTAATTGTTCAATTGAAAACAAACAACAAATAAAATATAAATATATATTTTTCAACATGCGCCAATAAATGTTGAAAATATTTTGATAGAAAAAATGGAATTGGTGGCAAATGCTTTACCGTGAGATATCCTTTACTGTGATTTGACAATTTGATATAGATAATTTTACTTTAAATTTAATTTGAGTGCATTATAAAAAAACAAAAATACTTTAATGGGACGAATTTTATAAATACAAAAAAATATTGATACTTAAAGAAATCCAAAAGCATTCTTATAAAATATTTAAAACCAAGATGTTTTCTTAAACAAAAAGCAAATTATTTCGCAATTTTTGGAGTATATTAAATATATAGAAAATTTGTGAACTCAAACTCTATTTCATTTTTAATATATATTTATATATTTTACATTTTTTTGCTTGAATCTTTTTCCATAAAAAACATTTATTTAAGTCAACTTGTTTTTTTTTTTTGTACTATGAAATTAGGATTCTGTTATAGTTGTATGTAATTAAAAATGTGAAACATTCAACACCATAAACAATTGAAATTTAATTTATTAATAAACGTGATTGTGAGTTTCACAATCGAACACTTGCTAATAGAGCGATTAAAATAAATAAATGTATATGAAATATTTAATGTTATGACCTTTATGTTTTTTCGTGAACTTTAAACATCAATTTTTGTATTACAAACTTTCTTCTAGTTTGTTTATTTATATGACAAATTTGTAAGAAAATTGAAATAATTGAATTATAAAAGAAATAAATTTTAAATAACAATACATATTTTGTTAAAATTTCATTTGTAATTAAAACAGCACTACTTAACTCATTTAACCAAACAAAGTCTAATTTAAGAAAAATACTTCGTTCAACTGAAATGTAATTTTGATAAAAGTAAAGATGCAATTTTATGGTTTGTTGTATTAATTTTTAGGAAAAAATAATAAATTTTCAAAACTAATACACTTAGAGTAATTTTACGATAATTGAAATTTGTGTTGTAATCAAAGTGGTTTTAATTATTACTATTTCAGTAAAATATATTTGCTTTTATCTTATTAGCAAATTAATTTGATATGTGCGCCTAAAATAATATTGCCAAATAAAAATCTATACTCGCTTTTAGTTAGTTGCGTTAACTAATATAGAGACTGACTATAATTAGCTGTGATTAGGAGCACAGCTAGTCGAAGTGGCAAATTAAATTTTTAAATTCATTTTATTCTTTTCTATCGCACCCCACTTAAATAAAGTGCAATATTTTTGTTGAAAACTTAAAAGAATATGTAAATTTTTAAATTTTTGTCATAAGTGCACATTTATGTATGTATGTATGTATGTATGTTGTGTTGTATGACACTTAAGAGCATGTTGTGGACTACTACTTCTACTGTTGACTGCCTTGCATTGTAATCATTGAAATGTACAAATTATAAATTACCCATAATGGGGCTTCTCAGCGCAGACTGGACAGAACACGCCAGCTGAGAATCTGTGCAACATACACACACACACACAGAATGTATCGATATATATTTATATTTATATGGATATATACATATGTATATGTGGCATACACTGCGGCGATTGCAACACAACGAGCGACAATTTTGGTTCATTATAAATTTCCTTAAAATTAATTCAAAATGTCCTGGCTGTGCAGTGTCTGTATATCTGTTGTATGCAAGCTTGTATGGTTGCTATCCTGATGTATCCTGGCTGTGTCTGGCACAGTGCCTTACATATAATGCACACATTAAACTACACTACACTCCACTTCACTTCCCCGGCTCTGCTCTGCCAGGCAATTGCAATACAACAACAGCAGGAGAGCTGCAGCAGGACCTGCAGCAGGAGCAGCATCTCCTGTAGATGGAACAAGTGCAAGCTGCCGCGTTTTCCATAGTACACAAAAGTTTACTATGACTGCTTTGACTATATATATATATATATATATATGTATATACAGATATATGTATATATATATATGCTCATTCTGTGTTTTTGTGTAAGTAATCATGTTGCTGACAGCATTGTTGCCTCAGAAACAGTCGCGTTGTATGCTAAATTGTTGCACGACAATGAGTGGCTGCCAAAAAAGGCATTCAAGACTGAATGAAGATGACGAAGGGGGGAAGGGGCCCAGAATTCAGATGCCACGTAGTTATGCATATGTCGTTGTCCTGCGTCCTGTGTCCTGTGTCCCTACGTGTACTTATGATTGTGTTTGTGCTTGTGTGTGTGCAAGCAATTCACAAATTGAACGTACAAAATCACATTAGCCTCAGCGACAGAGCGACCAAGTCCCGTTTGCAGCAGGCTCAGCTTTCGTCGTCGTCTCCGACGCGTTCATTGTGCAACATCTTTGGCTTGCTTGTTGCAGCAGTGCCCCGTGCTGGCCTCGATTGCGACACGGACCCAAAGACCCCGGCAGCTGGCTTATTTGGCCGAACACGTACACAGCCCGCTGGCATTGGCCAATTTGGAAATCCCTCACTGCATGAACCAAACTCCTGCCCCCCGCTGCTGCTGCACCCTGCATCATTGCAACGTGCTGCAGCAAAAACTTTTTCTCAGCGTATTGATTTGAATTTTTCGCCTAATTGCAAAAAGTCGAGCACAAAGTACGAGTGTAAGTAAAACACTAGACAGTCAACGCAGTCATCGCATTCATTGCAGTTTTGTGGCTTACAAAAGTTACGTGTAAATGCCCTTAACACATATCCTGGTTCCCCCCCCAAAATTCCGCCCAAAAAAAAATAGTGCATGCCCCAAAAAGTAGGCAATACAAAATTTCTCAGCTGCAGTTCGATGCGTTGATATATTCGCAACATATATTTAAATATACAAATTTGTTTTTTTTGGGGCACAGATAAAGTTTGTTGTTGTATGTAGTTTGTATGTCAAAATCAGCCCGATCGGACCACTATATCATATAGCTGTCATAGGAACAATCGGTGACACTTTATTTTCATGAAAAGTGCTTGTATGAAAAACTTGATTGTTTTATAAAATATCAAAAGCAAACTTAGCACATCGATGTATATTTACGAATTGTACCATCTGACCAGTTTTGAATAAAATCGGACCTATATATCGTATAGCTGCCATAGCAGCAATTGGATGAAAATTTAGTTTTTCTATGCAAAAGTATTCAAAATTTTCTTCGAACACCATTGCAAGGGTATATAGCTTCGGCGTGCCGTTTCTTTCTTGTTTTTATTATATTATTAAATTATTACCACAAATTGTGTCACGCATTGAAGCAGACGATAAACAGATAATACAGATTAGTTACAGAAAGTATTTAATTCTTCAAACTTGATATAAAAATGTTCAGTTCTTGCTATGTTTGAGCTAGCCTGATGAGACTTCACACAGATGTTGATTTATGCAGTTGAAAGTAATTATATATAAACAAATCGTTTCGGTTTACTATATTATATAGTTGTCTTTGGGCAATAAGACCACTATTTGGTATAAATTTACTTTTTTGAGTTAAAAAATAACAAACTTTTATGTTTGCACATTATAAAGACATCTAAATTTAATTTTACATATTATTTTTTTTTTTAATTAAAAATTATATCTTTAGTGTTGTCAAAAAATGTTTACCCCACAAACACGCTGTATTGCGCTGTTAAATTATTCCAAAAAAGGACTCAAAGTTCGCATAGCGTGTAGAAACAATAACTCCAAGAATTAGTTGTTTTATTGTTTTTCAGGACATTGCAACCAAATTTAGCAGTAGCAAATTTGTATATGCCTTCTTCTTATCTTAGCAAGCTTAATCAAAATCGAGAGACTATATGCTATTGGAGCAAACGGTCAAAAATTGCATTTTGTTTTTTATAGAGAAACTAAAACATGAGTACAAGAGGCTTCGACACACCAGAGTTAGTCGTTCTGTCTTGTTTTTGGCTTAGAAAGCTTAGTTACATGAATTTACTGTGCTTACCTGTGTGTGCAAGGACCAAAAATGAGTGCCCTGGCTTGGACGCCATTACTTTGAAGTCAACATCAATCATGGGCTGTAACGAGGACAAGACGCTGACGCTGAAACAGAAACAGAGAAACAGAAACTGAGACGGAGATGGAGATGGGGATGGGGATGGAGACGGTGCAGGAGGCTGAGACTGAGGCCGGAGGGCCAGGACTCGAAATGTGCACATGTGGCCTTTTCTTTTGGTTGTGGCAGGACCTCTGTGGGCCCCTAAGGCGAGGCAAGGACTTTGGCGCTGCTTTTGCTACCAGCTCGAATTGTAATGACACAACAATTTAAAGTTTGTCGCGGATGCTGCACAAAACTCAGTGCTAATGGCGTCAGCGTCGACTCATCATGGCCGTGTCTGTGTCCTGTAAGTGTGTGTGTGTGTGTGTGTGTCCTGTGTGTGTGTCCTGTGTCCCATGTCCTGTGTCTGTCTTGTTGATGACGGCGATTATTTGCGCCATGAACACATGAAAGCGGCTGCACAAGCCAAAGGTGCGCTCCACTTGCTGCCGTTCTTTCCGATGCCAAGCTATGTATAGAGCCCACCTCATCCCATTCCACGCCATGCCATTCCATGCCATTCTAGCCATCCATCCATCCAGGCAGTGTAGTCCGCCCCTGATGACTGTGCAGCAATTCAAACTTTAAGCTGTCGCCGTTGACGTCGAGAGAACTGCAACTTTGAACAAAATACATATATAAGATACAGCTATAGCTATATAGATAGAGATAAAGATACAGATACAGATACAGTTACAGATACAGTTACAGATACAGTTACAAGATTCAAGTTACATACACAGCCAGAGATACTACTTGGCAATACAAATTGAAATAGATCTATCGCACTCGCTCTTACATATTTATTTAGCCCATATCTATTTCTCTGTCTCTCTCTCTACCGGATGTACTATTAATATAAATGAATTATTCTAGAGAGGCGCTGCCTGCTTGATAGATTATATGATGGATACGCCTTAACGATGCTGCTGACACAGATGACGACGATGACGTTGCAGCTCGCCCCAAAACTTGGCCAAAAATTTATGGCCCACAAACACACACACACGCATGCACATTGAGCCCACGGTCACATAAGTATGTGTAAAAAAAAAGCTAAAAAAAAGTGAAAAATAGTAAAAGGAATTCCAGATCTGAATAAGTGGTTTGTCGTCGTCAATATATTTTATTTGTTTTTTTTTTTTTAGTATTTCAGTAACTATAAAAGCCAAAGAATTATAAAAAATTTTGCAATTGTTTTTAAGGCAGTTAATTTAAGTAGTTAATTGATGCGAAGGAATTGCTGTGTTCAAGCATAAAGATTGATCATAGAAATAAAAAATATTGTAATAAATCAAATGCAATGCATTTGTTTATTTACGATCACTAATTAGTTGGGCTAACTTAATATTCTATCATTAAATATAAATCCCTTTCATTAGCAATAAAAACAACAACATGTATGAGCATTTTTGAAGTGGATGAAAAAATTTCAGACTACAAAATATACCGCAGAGTGTAGGCATAATTTTTAATAAATAATACAAATTTATTAAAAATGAAACACAGCGGCCTTATTAACCCGATTGTAAAATTATAAAAAATAAAAATTTTTTTTCTTATTTTCATAAAGAGATATGCTTAAATTTTAGTATAATATATACATTACCATTTATTTTAATTTTTATTTGGAGAAAATTGTAGAGCAAGCTACAAACTAGATTCTGTTTTTTTTTTTTTTTGCTTCTATCATTGTCATTTTTCTTTTGAGTTATTATTGTCTATTCAAGTATGTTATTATTATACTCTACAATTAAAAAATATTATATTAAATTAAAAAAATTCAGACAGATCTAGCAAAAGCCGATCAAAGGTAAATACATAAAATTAGATATTTGCATTAAAAAATAGTGCTACCAAATAGCAATTAAACCACAAAAAAATATGAAAATAAAATTATTTGTATTTTTTTTTTACATTTATTTTTCTGTCTCACTAAAATATTAACTTTAACATTTATTTTAATTGTTATTTGGTGAAATTTGAGGAGCAAGCTATTAACATGATACTGTTTTTTTTTTTTTTTTTTTTTGCTCCTAATATACGATAATAATAAAAATAAGACTAGAATGTACGCAATATATATAGATGATATTTGAAGCTACAAAGCCAATTCAATATCTGAAGTGATATTTTTCTCCGAGAACCGCCCAGCTACCCCAACAGCCCCATTCAATATGCATATAATTGAAAGTAATTGCATTGATTTGTTCATTTTTTTTGCTCCTAATATACGATAATAATAAAAATAAGACTAGAATGTACGCAATATATATAGATGATATTTGAAGCTACAAAGCCAATTCAATATCTGAAGTTATATTTTTCTCCGAGAACCGCCTAGCTACCCCAACAGCCCCATTCAATATGCATATAATTGAAAGTAATTGCATTGATTAGTTCATTATAGTTATGATTGGCTATCAATTAAATGTTAAACAAGTTGCCGAAGGCGTCAACTAACTAACTAAGTGGTTCTTGTTGCTGTTTCTGACACCATAACAAGCTTATGTGTGTGTGTGTGTGTGGGTGTGTATGTATGTGCAAATACACAGGAAGAAATAAAGGTAAACATTGGAAAATAATGCCTATTAATATGTTTTTAAATTAGCAGAATATTATCTATGCATATTAATACTTAGTATTATTAAGTTTTAATTTTACTTTACAATCAGAGACTGCCAATAACAGTTATGGTTTGAATAAAAACCAAATAAATTATAAAAAAAATAACTTGAAAAAGTATGCCAAAAATTTTAACTTGCTCTGGACTATCGATAAATACATTGAAGTCTAATTTATATTATCTAGATTAAATTATTATTTTTATTTATTTATATATATATATATATATATTTTTTTTTATTAACACAACACAATGCAACAGTATTTTGTTAAATGGGGCGTTGATTTCGAAAAGTTTGAAAATTGGAAAATCGAGCTTTTCTCGTTTATCTTAATTTCGATATTTTAATAAAGGTGACTTTGGTTAAGTGGAAATACATATATCCAAATATAGCTTAATGTTTTTAAATAAATAAAAAATTTTATATATACTTTCTCGAATTCAGATATTGAGTTAAAATTTGCTTGAAATTTCAGTCCTATATAAGTAGTCTTATTCGATGTGTTTATATTCCAACCCAACTGCCAACGATCGTATATGACATCTGTTGTTTTTATTACTCACGAAAAGGATTTCTATCTAATGATGGAATATTGAAAATTACAGGCAAATAATTAATGATAATAAAAAAATGTAATTAAACAGATTTAAATTATTACAATATATATTAAACATCTCCTGGTTATCGGATAACCAGGAATAATTTTTGTATAATTCATTTAAATTTGTGTTTCTCTAATATAATTATTTAAAAAATTTATTTAAAAAAAAAAATTATTCCAATTTTGATATTTTCTGATGACATTTATTTTCTTCTGCCATTTTTAATGGGACCAAATTTAAAAATTTTCTCATTACAAATAAGTAATAATCTTAATGTATGAATGAATTTATGTATTAATATTTTTAATGATCTATAATTATATAAATTAACAGAATCACATAATACGTTATATATTAATATAATTTGTGTATTATGATTAATATTATTATAATTTAAAAAAAATTAACGCACAAACTTCAATAAAATTATAAATTATTTGAGATAATTTTCAGAATCGATGTTTCGTTAAGAATAACCTAATTTTTTTTTAAATTTCTTTTATCCTCTTCAAGGCCTTAAGCTTTTTTTTGGGGCCAGGCCGTTTTTGTCAGCAGGATCCTTTTTATTGAAAGTATGACAGTTTTTCACCTATTAAGGACAATCCACAGGCTATATTATATTGTATACTTACTTACATATATGTAAGTATATATATAAAATTGCTGCTTTTGAAGAAAATATGCGTGCGTGTGGCAGCGTGGGTTGTGGGTGGACTTGGCGGGAGGCCTAACAATTATTTGTGACCCCAAATGCGGCACAATGAATGCAACTGGAAATGGTTGAGTAAGCATGAGAATGATGCCCGCCTGGTGCGTGCCACGGCAATGACTGATGGTTGGTTAATTGTCTGGCCAATGCTATTGTGTGTGTGTGTGTGTGTCGTTGTTGTTGTTGTTGTTGCGCACAGGATGTACGAGGATGTAGAATGTAGGATGTAGCGGCTGCCGCTGACGCCTGAAACATTTCACTTAGACATGGCCAAAGATGTGCAGTCACAGCAGAGGCAGCAGTTAAATCTACAACAATAAAAAACAACAACAAAAAACAACAACAACAGCAACAACATCAAAAGACAATGCACATGGAATGCAAGTACGTGAGAATCATGTCAGCTATATCCATGGCAACTGCAGTTACCCGATTCAGTTCTGTTTCAACAACTTTATATGTGAGCACAACTTGCATACTTATTGCTAAACTTTGGCTCTTGGCATTTCGGATTGAAATCAGCTCTAAATTGTATATATTGGATTTAATAAAAAATCTGTTTAACATTTTGGGCACAAATATCGCAACTTTCCTATTTCATTGGGACTTAAAGCAACATAGAAGATGCTTAGGTCAACAAAACAGCTAATAATATTTTTTTATTCTAAAAAACTGTATTTTCGAATTTCTAAAATAAATTTATTTATAATTAGAAATACATTTTTTCTTATATTTTTTACTTACCATTTTTTTTAACAAAAGTATATTTTGAGCCAGATAATTGTTTTTTGTTAGTATAAAATTGCTTAAGTCGAATCTTATAAATAT
The DNA here is from genome assembly GCA_035043045.1 of Hirtodrosophila alboralis. NCBI lineage: Eukaryota > Metazoa > Arthropoda > Insecta > Diptera > Drosophilidae > Hirtodrosophila > Hirtodrosophila alboralis. Next base: position 317,393 of record JAWNNH010000144.1, on the reverse strand, counting down.
TTCAGTCAATACTAAATATTAATTCATTTTTATTTAATTTTATTGGCTAACTATACATGTTTTATTAAGAATTTCAAATTTTATAATATTACAATTTTCCTCAGATACACATTTATCTAATTATATTTATAGCAATTCACACACAAAAAATTTTTTAAAAATATAACTTACAAATTAATGATTATGGTAAATATGTTGCAATTTAGGCCCTGACTTTCTGGCTTTAAATACATTTTTTAATAGCTCTAATATTGCTTTAAATATAGTTAAAAATATATACATTACTATTAAGGTATTTTAATACTTATGCTCAATTTGTTGCTAAGAAAATATATATATTTAAAATATTATTATTATCAAATATTTTGTTACTCTTAAATATTTGTTTTTTATTTAACTGTTGGTATAATATACTTAATTACAATTTTTAACATGTTTTTTTTGTTGTTTGTAAGTTGGTAATTAACTTTACTAAAATATTGTATGAACAAATTGAGGAAAATATTTTTTAAAAACTTTCAAAAGTAATTTTTAAAAATTTTACAAAAATAATATTTTTTATAAAAAAAAGTGTATTATCTTAAAAATTATTTCTCATAAAAAAACTCAGAACAAAAGACTTGTTAACTTGAAACTATGAATATTTAAATATTTTAAACTAGTTTTTTGCTTTCTTTGCGAAATCAAAAAATACGTACCTAGCGTGACGTGATTGTAAAATTTAAAAAAAAATCAAAAGGAATGAGAAAAGTGAGAAATATAAAATAAATCAAAATTAACCAAAAAAAAAAAAATCAAAAACTTGTAAGGAGGGCATGTAATAGTCTGCAGTATTTGTCCTATGTGTGTTATTTTATACATGTTGGTTCTTTTTATTTTTCATTTCATTTCTTTTGTTTTGTTTTGTTGGCCACGTTTTAGTGTTTCTGTTGTTGTTTCTGTTGTTGTTGTGGCTGTTGCTATTGCTGTTTTGGTTGTGGATCTGGTAATGGGTTTCGGGGTGAAGTGCGGGTATACTGAGACTGGGGCATTTGCTTTATGCTTGTCGGGGAGTTTTGGGAAACAAATGGCAAGAAAAACACCGCATGGCGATGATTGTGACGACGATGTTTTCATTGTTCATTGTGAGGCTCGCTCGCTTTTTGCCAACCTTACGTGGCGTATGAGTACTATTTTTGCCCCAATATCATGTTACGCACCGTACCACCCCTCTCCACCGCTCCTACAACTTAAAACACTATACTCCTATTGGGGCAACCTATTCCTGCCTGCCCCATTGCACAGCTGCCAGCTACAATATTTTACAGACAGTTTGCTGCTGCTTTTTCTCTGCAATTTTGATGCTATTTCTAAAAAGGAGATCAGAAACAGTTGGAGACACATGTACGTAGTACATATGTATATATATATATATATATAATAGAGTTGAGCGATATATGACTATTTTATAAATCACAGTAGCTTATATTCTTAAAGCAATCTATTATTTTCGGTTTGTCGAACAGTGTTTTTCCTATATATATTTTTATGGTAACTATTTTTCGAATTTAATCAAATTTAACAGGCATCGCAGCTCTTATCATTTTTATTTATAAAATTTATGAGTAAGAAATTTTTATGAATTTTTTTCATTAAAATTGGCAAGAACTCCTATTTTTTGACCCATAATTTAAAATAGATAATACAAATTATATTCACCATTTTTTATTTAAATATATAATCATATATTTAAATATAATCAATATAAAAGTCAATTTTCAATTTTAATTCTTATAGTTAAATTATATTAAAAATTGGTTTTGTATATTTATAAACTATATATGTATGTGTATTTCAAAAGTTTAAAGAAAATTGAACCTTATTGAGGTTATGATCATTTACATATTTCAACTTTAATACACAGTTGGTTTAAAAATATATGTAAAATCAATTTTTATTTATCACATTTAAAATATGGTGCACATAATATAACTTAGAACTGATGAGTTTAATTGAGATATCAAAAACATAATAAAATGGTTTTACATTCAAAATCTTACATTTTTTTTGTTTTTTAAATTATTTCGTCAGTTTGAATAAATCTTAACACAAATTCGAATTGAGAACATTGCGTAATAAACAAAATGACAAAAAATTACTTTTCTTCTTTTTTTTTTTCTCCATATTTTGTGTTTAATTTTTAATAAATGTTTATTATTTATTAAAAATTATCCTTCTACTTCTTTTTATTTTTAGCAGACTGCCTGATAAAAGTACAACAGGTAGCAAAGAGAATTTTCAATAAATAATAAACATTTCTTACAAATAACTCACGACGGACTTTTTGGCGCAGTTGCTAAAATATAAACAATAATAACATTAAAGGTGACTAAAAATATATATACAAAATGATTTTGCATTTACGATATTATTTTTGGATTGATCCATTGATAGCTATATGATATAGTGCTCCAATTTGGACGATGCTGACATGTGTACTTGGACAAATTTTTTATTTTCATTTTCATTTTTTTTTTTATTTCGGTTGCCAAGCAATGCTGTCCCATAGATCAAAATGTTATAATACTTTTTCTATTTTGAGAAAAAAAATATAGAAAAAATCTAAAGAAATTACATAAGTTTCAGTGGAATTTTATTTGCCAGATTTTACATTTTTCAAAACTTATAAAAGTCCAAAAAAAATGTCTAGAGATGATTTTTTAAAATTTCTTACATGATTTTCCATAGACATAAATGCTAATGTAATTAACATGATAATGTGTAGTTGTGACTGTGACTTTGCAGTCACAGTTTTGTCTGAAAATTTGTCAGTCACAGTCACAGTGACAGCAAGTCACAACTTTAATACGTAGGCTGTGACGTGCTGGCCATAACGTTGACGATGATGAGAATGAAGATGGGGCAGAAGGATATGGAAGATGACTAAAACAGTAGCGGTTGCACCAGCAACAATAACAATAACAACAATAACAACAATAACAACAAGAACAACAACAACTACAACAACAACAATAACTACAACAACAATAACTACAACAACAACAACAATAGGAGCAATAACTTTCCAAGCACTTCCGACTGTTGCAATAGAAATCTGCATTTTTAATTTTTATGCGTGTGTGTTGTGTGTGTGTGTGTGTGTCTGCTTGGTTAGTTTCTTCAGTTTAAATTATAGATGGACCTGAAATATGCGTTGGTTTTTTGCTTTTTTTTTTTGTTTGTTTGCCGGTGTGAATGGTATTTTTAAATATTCTTTCTAAAATATGCACTTCCTTTAAAAAAACAAAAAAAATAGAAAAAATAGAGTACAGGATTTCTTTGAGCTCAGGCCAGGAAGCATACACTGCAGCGCCATCTACCGGTAAGCGGACGACAATGCTGCATGGGCTTTTTCGCACAGTGGCGTACGCAAGGGGGTTGCTTTTGTGGATTAAATCCTTCCACATAAATTTGTGGTAAACCGATGAAAGCAGTTAGCGACAACCTTCTGGTTTCATTTCCATTCTACTTGGCTTAGTTAAATATGTTCGATTTATGCAATTTGTTTATGAAAAATTTAAAAAGTAAATGTTTCCTCCTGCTCACCAACAAAAGAAAGGAAAATATCCTGCAGACGCCACTGCATACACATGTGCATTTTCATATATCCTTGTACATATATACATTTGCGTTCCAGTTCCTTATACCCGTTTGATGTTCTTTTCCCCATCATGTCATATACAACAGACCAAAATTCTCAACTATGCCCTGCAGTTGGTTGAGAAGCCATATTGCCTAATTTAGTGCATCTTACAAAGGATTCAAATTTTTATCCAGTAGAGATGAGGCCTTCCAAAAAACATAAATCTATGCACATATTAGAGCTGAAAAAGCATTGAAAAATATATTTATAGCTCTAACGATCGTTAGCATAGAAATTTGCAAACTTTGAAATTTATAGGCAAATAAGAACTGTATAAATTTTGATAGGTTACAAATAAAAGTAATTTTTTTTTTCATTTCTTTTTTTTTTTATAACAATAACAATATATTTTTCAAAAGCAGGCAATCATATAAATTAATTTTAATCTATTGACGTGTGTTTTTATTTTTTTTAAACGTTAAAAAGAAACAGCAATTTTTAATTATTTTTAAGAGCCGTAAATTTAAAAAAATATTAAAATAATTCTGTCAATAAAAACCCCAAATGCATAATAATAAAAGATCAAGATCTTACTGCAGGAAAAAGCTAAATGTTTGTTGCTAGCGTTATCGAGCGTCTACTGTATTATGAACATTATTTTTAAATAATTTTTAATCAGAGATTTTAAAGAAACATTTCATATACTAATAATAAGGTACTCTCATATTATAATTTTTATATTTCATCAAAGCTTTATTTAAATAAAAAATCAGATAAGAGAAGAAGGTAAATTTGCTGTTTAGTTGTTTAATTACAACAAATTACAACAAATTACTTATAATTTCAGAATCTTGTCAAATTAGCAACAAATATATATTCGAGAGTTTTATTTAAAAAAAATTACAAATATTTGTTATTATTGATATTTTTTACATGCATAAACAATAATAATTTCTTTTTTATAAAAGTCTTAAATAATTCTTTAATCGGCTGTGAGATTGCCGAGAAATTATAAAAACTGCAAGCTCGCCTATTAAAAAATTAAAAAAAAAAAGCTAAATTTTGTAACCTAATGTAATTGATAGATAATATTATAAACCATTAAATAAATCTTAAAAGTGATTATTTTACTTACAAATCCTGATTCAAAGTTTTTTTGTTGCAATAATATGCATTTGTAGTTTAATAATATATTTATTGAATGGATTAAATATTAATATATAAAATTTGATCTCATCTCTACTTGAGCAACAGATTGTGTGTGAAAAATAACTTTATCCATTTTGTAAATACACATGATGAGTATTGAATGGTCAGAAGTTTCTAAGGTGTTTTTTAAGTATCCTCACTTGAACTTGCTCGCATTTCGTTTTTTGGTTGATTTTTGATTTATGTTTTCTTTTTTCTCTGATCAAAATAAAGTTATGGTGTGTGGTATAACTTTTTAAATATATATATTTTTATTTTATTTTTGATATCATAAGAACTGCAACCAGACTGAAGTTGTGGGAGTGTGGATAAAGCCAGCATTTGATTGTGATATGCGCACAAAAGCAGATTATTCCCGTGTCTTTTAGCAGCATCATTTATGACATTCTGGAAACAACAAAAATAACAGCAAACATTACTGAAGCCTGGCCATGTTCTACACAGCTATTAGAGAGTCCTTTGCTGGCAGCTGCAACTGGGACAACAAATCCAGTTAAGTTCAGTTCCTCTCCTCTCCTGCCATCCGCCCACTATGCACATCCAATGCAATTTCGGTTAGTGGCCACAATTTTGTTTAGTGTATTGAAGTAAATATTTGTAATCTTTTTTTATTTTTTTTTATATTTTTATTTTGTTGTTGTTGTATTCTCATAGCATGTAGCATTGTAGTTACATTGCGCGTATATATTTGCACGCTCTCCATCCCGCCCAGGACCACAGTCACGATTGTCCCGTATTATGGTACCATATCCCCCTCAGATCCTGGCATTGTACCTACATACTGTTGTTCCACTGAATCCAAATTGAATTAAAAGTTGAATTGAATTCTGGTCGCAATGCGACAATGTTATTTGGCTCTAAAAACTGCTTAAAATATTAGTTTGTTGTTATTTAAAATGTTAACAAAATGTTGTGGATTAAAGAAAATTGTGCAAAGAAATACAGATTGTTTTTTGTTCATATTATAACTACCTGTGTGTTGGAGGGGCTATGAAAAAAAATATATAAAATATAATTATGCAATAAAGCAAGACAATAAGTTTATCTTTGATGTACAATAAAGTTTTTTATACAACATTGTTTTTTTTTTGGTGATTTTATGAATGAGTTTCAGTTAGTTTTGTAAAATATTATATTCTAGCAAAATTATAATTTTTAGTAAATAATAAAATGTGCTGAGATTTTGAAATACATATTTGCAACAGGAATATCAATTGATTTAATTGATTAAAAATAAATTAAAATCTAAGCTGAGAAATGCAACGCAAATATTATTTTAAGTATTAGGTAAATAAATATATGCATGTATATTTTAATTTTATTTCTATTTTTAACTTGGTTGTCAACTATTAAATTACACAGCAGATGAAAAAGAAACTACAGACTATATTTAAAAAATACTTGGCTTAATATATATGCCTTAAAAGTTAAATTAGTGAATAACAAACTCGGAAGAAAAAGACATATAAAACAAAAAATTGTTGAATAAAATTACGTTCATTAAAATGCTGATTTTTTTTTTGTTTTTGTGGTTTTGGTTTGGCGCCTATCATAATTTTATTTTATTTTGTTGAGGCTAACTTAAGTATTAACTAAATATCTATACCATTAAAATTGTGTGCCAATAGAATTCAAGTTCATTTGACGGCTTCTCATGTACGCTTCGAGTATGCATATATTTTGAATGATTTGTTTTAAAATTCAATTGAAAATACATTTTTTACAACTCTTAAGAATGTGTTCGAAATGAATGTATTTATTATATTATTTTAGTAAGCGTCTCTACCAATTGTAAATGAAAACTAAACAACGCATAAGATGCTAATTTATGAACTGCTCAGTTGCAAACACAAAATTCAAAGCATATTTATTAAAAACTAAAACATAAATTATGCATATGGGCATATGTGTAAGGCAAGTCACTCGAGAAGGAACTATATACGAGTATATACATATATATATATATCTATATATTAGATAGAGATAGTAAGTTAGTAAGAACAGACACTGGATCTGAATCTAAAGCATTGTATTTCCATGTGTGTGTGTGTCTGGCAAATGAAATTTATTACGGCCATAAATCGTATATTTATTTTATTGAATTAATTAAATTTACAATAAAATTGTAAAACCTATGCTATATATGTATATATATATATCAAGGCAAAGCTATTTTCAATGCTTTAAATCAATTAAAATAAATATTTTTTAATTTAATTTTAAAATCTTTCAATATGATAGAAAAAACTTTAGAATTGCAAGCAACATTCAGTTGTTGAACTAATTTTTAAGAATAAATTTTATTATTCATTAATATACATGTCTTGAACTTCTTTGTTTTTGACTTATGAAGCAAAAAAAATTGATAAGGATAAAGATAAATATAAGACTTAATTAATTTTTAAAATTCATATCAACAAAAAGCAAACAAAAATTTATTTTTAAAATGCAAACAAATTGAAAAATCTTTCATATTTTCCGCAAAAGCTGAAAAAGAATTTTAAAAATTACATTTTTAATTTCATTGCCTTTAGAAATAATAATTTTAATTGATATTTAATAAAATGTATTTTTGTTTTATTGAAACCTTTGCTAAATAATACAAAAAAATTTGTTGGGAACAAATTTAGTTTTTAAAAATTTATTCTTTGTTTTAGAGTCTAAAATCTAAAATCCAGTCTTAAATCTAGAATCTAAAACTTAGACTAATGATGAAGATTAAAGACTGGCTCAATAAATATTCAAAATTCATATTGTTGATAACAAAAATTTTAAAAATTAAAAATTGTTTTAATATTTTTAAATATTTTCCGAAAAAGCTGAAATTCTCCCACAAAGATATAAATTTATTGTGTATAAAAATTAATTAATACCCAATATTATTTAATAAAATTAATTAAGAATATTGTGTAAATGTACATATGTATTAGGCATAAGGAAACAACTCTGATTATATAATTTATATATAATCTTGATCGGTCACAAGACTTTAAAAGCTAGAGAATATTTTTTATTTACCAAAATAGAAATAAAAAAAATCATAAATATGTAATTGAATTGATGAAATGAAATGAAATGAAAGACCAACGATAATGGAACTCTGTTCAGACTTTGGTCGAAAAGTGCAACGGACATTGATGAGGTCCATCGTTGGGTTATACTGTCAGGATGTGTTCCTTGCTGTTGACATGATACAAGTTAAATCCATTAAACGGTCGAAATGGAAATTAATTTTTGGGCACACACAAAATTTTTGTGTATGTTTTCATTACGTACTGAATGCGACATGACGGTGTCTCCTTCTCTCTCTCTTTCTCTCTCTCTGTCTCTTTCTCTCTCTCTGTCTCTTTCTCTGAGAGATTCGAGCAGATTGAGAAAGTGAAATGAGCTGTTTGTCAACGGCTGACGACTGACATCTGTGTCAGTATCCTAGCCGGACTCTGTGCCTTCAGTCTGTGTCTGAGTTGGAGTCGGGAGTCTGGAGTCTGGTATCAGCTCCTCTTTCTATCACGTTAATTTCAATTCCCATGGCCAGCGATAACTGTTTGGTCTGGTCGTTGACTCCTTGCTGCAACTAAATCAAGAGCTGCACGTGGCAGATGCGCTCAGTCTCGAGCCAGTCTGCTGGATACTCCCGCTCCCGCTCCCACTCCCGCTGCTGCTCCTGTTCCTGCTCCTGCTATCGCACTTTTGGGCATGACATGGACATGAGCAATGTGCACTGGCGATAAGAGATGCCACCAGCCCAACTCCCAACTCTCAACTCTCAACTCCCAAGCCTCGTAATTGGCCCGGCCAAGTCAACTACGGCGAATTGAAGCGTAATGGGCAACAGTTCAATAACTTTTTGGCATTGCCTTTGAGGCGATTTCAAATGTCATACTTATCTAATATAGGATCTTCAAACATAATTATTACAACTTGCCAACTATTTAACCAAACTGTTTAGTTTGTTTTTTTTTTCATTATTTGAACATTAAATTTACAGAAAACATTTCTTAAAAAAGACATTTAATCTGCAAATTAAAATTAATTTCAATTAACTGAGTAAAGAACTTGTACACCAAAATTTAAAATTTTAATTAAATTTATGGGCTTAAATAACATTGAAGAAATTAGTCTACAGGTTTAACCCAACGAGATTTTTGATTATTTTCGGAAATAATAGAAAGTTAAGGAAAACTCTGTAGTAACAATTTGATGCTTAAAAATATAGAAATATAACTACGAACCGATTTAACTTGTAAATAATGCCGTGTTATATTTAGTAAGACAAATATCTCGAAATTTATTATTTAAAAAATTCTGAATAATTTATTCATTAAAAAATATATATATATATATTTTTTTTGGTGATACCTTGTTAAAATGTATTAACAAAAAGGTGTAGACGTTAGCGTAGCTCGTCTCGTGTAAAATAAGAATTTCCTTGTGTTGTAAATGTAAAAAATAAGATAAGTTTGGGCTAGCAAACACTGCCAACTTAACTCCGCACAAATAGTAGGTATGCCATGTTTTCCTTGGTTAAACCACTTGAGAATTGTAAGTGATGGGCCTACGAAAACAACTAGATATACCATTGGTTCAACCACTTGAGAATTGTAAATGGTGAACGTTACGTAAATGCAGCAAAGTCTAATGAGATGTGAGATTTTGACGTCACAGTGACAACTGTGACTTCTAGAACGAAATATCAGTGAGAAATATCAGTGTATGTGACTTGTATATACTAAAAATACTTAATACAACAAAAAATGTTGAATATGAATATAAAAAAATTATAAAATATTTAATATTTATTTAAAATTGTTCAAAAAAATATATAATCAATAAATGAATAAATTAATATGTATTAGTAAATTATTATGTAGTAAATTATTATATAGTATAAGTTTTAATTCTTGCACTAAAATAAAATATGATTTTATTAAAAATGTTTATTAAATGAGAAGTTGCGCAAAGTAATTAAATAAAAATTAAATTTTAATATTTGTATTATATTTTGGCGAGAGAAATATAATTATAATCAGCTTGATATTTGATATTTTCTACTTATTTAATGGTTTTTTTTTATTTTTAAAGTTATTTAACTAGTCTCCTGCAGGATACTGTCTATAAAGGTAACCTTCTTAATTTGTTGACAACTGTGACTTCTAGAAAGAAATATCAGTGATTTATATGTGACTTTGAATAAATGTACATTGCCACTAAATGTTCAAAGCATAAATACATTTTTTGGGTACAGGATGTAAAAATCAGATTAGTAAATTTTTAAATAGAACCATTTGGAAATGATTGTTATGAATTTTGTACCAAATGTGTGTAATTTTATTGCTCAATCATATAGCTTAATCTAGAATAAATATAAATAAGGCGTTGCATCTAAATTAAATTAATTTACCTGCCCTTTGTTTGTCATAAATGCTGACCATTCTGGGCAATAAATAATAATAATAAAGACAACAAAAACCAAAAATAAAAAAAAAGAACTATTAATTCAATCTAGGTATGTCTGCTTATTATTATAAAATAGTCAATATATTTATAAGGTGTTTTGATCTTTCACACCTTTGACATATTCTTCATATTTTGGTTTAATTTTAAAGAGTTCAAACCGAGCGTAGAATGTATTTGAGATACCCAAAAAAAATAAAGTAAATCCTGCTCCAACACATGCATCAAAAGCCAAACTTAAAGGCAATGACTAATATTTTTGGCTATCAGCGGTGCCAAATGGCCAACGCTCTCTGGCTGCAGCAGCATCCTTCAGGCCTTCTTCTCTACTTTTGCCACTTTATGCACATACCCCCCACACACACATGAGTGTGTGTATCTGTGTGTGAATACATAGATAGATACCTGGCTGTACTGGGCTGGGTTGCAACTGAAGCTCTGTGCCGCTATCAATGCACAAGTGCGCAAAATTTTGGACTCAATTCACGTGCTTGGCTGCCAAAATTGTTGGCAGCCTCCAAGTCCAGGCCGGTCGTCGGTCCGCTTCATAAATTTGCACATTGAGTCGCCCCTCTGTGGTGTGTATAGATGGTGGTGGTGGTGCATTGGAATGGTCGTACTGTGTCGGCATCGGGTATACTACGCTCCTACATTACATCCTATTTGTATTTAATTCGATATGAGAGGCGGGAGAGTTCAATGGCAGTGCTTGCAGTAGCTTGCAAAGATTTTTGCTACGCGACTGACTCGCAGCCACGCCCCACCGCATCGACAAGCCTCCAGCAAAAACCTATATCCCAGCAGCCCCTAACCATCCTCACCCATCCCCCTACCATACTCAAGTGCAGTGAAATAGTTGTGAAACACTTTGCCAAAGATGAAAGATAAACCACACGGGCAACGCCAGGCAACGGAGACGTTCACGTTCATGTCAGGCGCCATTTTTGCATATAGTGCATACCAGTGTACATATATATATATATGTGTGTGTCTGTAAATACATATACAAGCACACACACACACACACACAAATCTACAGAGCTTTAAAATTCTTAATCCGTAGCATTCTGGGTTTACTTTACTGCTGACCAAGCTGACCAAAGTGTAATTGAAGTTCTGCAAACATTTTTGGCATTCCCCATCGACATAGCAGCTTTATCATTTGCACCTTAGCTTTATTTTTATCCAAACACAAATAAGAAAAACATTATTTTTTAAATGAAAATTTTGAAAATATTCTTCTCAAAGCTATTATTAAATTTTAGTTTGTAGCCAAGTATACCAAGAATTTTTTAATTTCTCTGTCGCCATAAATTTTTATGAGTTTTAAAACACATTTTTTTGACTTTGAAATAAAATTGTGAAAATTTTAAATTTTCTAAATTACACTCTTAATCGTTTGACATAGCTGAAAAATGAACTTTTGAAACTAACTATGGAATAGTTCATATTTTATTCAAAAAATAAAAACATTTCAACATGTAAAATTGAAAGCCTTGTACTCAATTTTTTTTCTTCAAATATTCAACTATCTTAAACTTTAAAAAAAACTTAACCGATTTTCTGGCAAATTGTTTCTTTGCTCATATTATTAATAGATGAAATTGGCTTTTAAATTTTGATCTGATGTAATACCTTATTTTTGTTACTCTTGTAAAAAATGAGAGGGGAAATAATAATTACTAAATTTTCGAAAATAATGATAATTATACTTTAAGTGTCAATTTCATTAAAGGCTAAAATCATTCCCGGTGGAAATATGTTAAGTGTTGATGTTATGAGAGTTTGGAATTTACAAAGATAATTTACAATTCAGAAATTAAAAAAAAAATTTAAATAAAATTAAAATAAAGCAGAGCTTGTTAAACATAAAGTGTTAGTAATTGATTGCAATTGATTGTGTTAAAAATTAAAAATTAAAGTTTATCGAATTTCCAGGTTATTGCATTCTGAATTTAATTAAGATTTTTCCATTCATCTAAATAATTTTTTTAACCGACTATACTCTGAGCGAAAAATCGGTAGAATAGATTTTGTTTATAAAATGAAATATTAAAAATGTATAAAAACATAAACAACATATTTAAAATAATTGTGGACACATATGTTTTTCATTAACTTAATTGAATTGCTAAAATACTTACAATAATGTTAGTAAAAGTCTTCTTACTTATATTTCTAAAAGGCAAAGATAAGAAATATATATTATCTGTACTATCGAAAGTGCCATGAATTTCATTTTGTCAGCTTAACAATATTGTAGTAAATACATAATTTATATAGCAGCAATCTGGCAGCATTTGGTGCAGTAATCGCCATTAGAAAGTCAAGTCTGGCATTTAAAGGACTGCGTCAAAAGTTTGCTGAAAACATTGTTGTAGCGATTTTAATGATTATTTTCCATTTTAATTACGCACATACAATGAAAGTGCTGCTGAAAATGAGTGATGACATTGGCAGCCAACAAGCTGGGCCAAAAAAAAAAAAACCAAACCAAACCCAAAACTCAATGCTCCCATCATATTCAGCCTGCCAAACCAGGCAAAGATCAAGCGCAGTGCTACTCATGCAATTGGCATTATGTATACGCCACGGTTGCTGTTGCTGGCCGCTTTTTTTTTTGCATTATGATATGCATGTATTAATTTTATATATATCTATATATATATATATGTGTTATGTATATATAAATAAAAAAAACAATAAAAACAAATAAAAACACGTAAAAATTGCGCAGCCAGCAGCTTTCGACTGCATTATACACTGTTCTCAGTATAATTTCTAGCAGTTGCAATCTTTTGAGGACATTACATGTGATGTATATAAATTTTGTTTAATCAATTATATCAATTATTTTAGTATAACTTAATTACTTTAATTTATAATTTCTGAAATGCTATAAACATTCAATAAAAATCCTTTTAATACGATTTTGGTGAAATTTTTATCAGATTGTGTAGTTCTTAATGAAACATCGATCTTGTTAATTAGAATTTGATATATTGAAAAACAAAAAAAAAATCTTTATAAAAAAACCCATTTTCCATTTTCCAAATTCTTTCTGCTGTTTTAACTTGTGGAAACTTTTATAGAATTTTTGCCCGACTTTAATGAAACTTGCTCAAATTGTACAAATTATAAATTTTTATATGGAAAAAAATGTTTCGGCCGATTGTTCCTATGGCAGCTATAAAATATAGTGCTATGTATACGATGCTCATGAGTCAAATTTCTAAAAGCATAATAAAACTGTTAACTGCAAAATTTGGCTTTGATATCTTAAAAAACAAACAATTTTTTATAGAAAAACTTATTTTTCCACCCAAGAGCCTATAGAAATGGCTGTCAGATTACGACTTTTCCATTATTTTGGGCCAGAACACCTACAGGACCTCAATTTGAAGGTTCGGTATGTTCATAAAAGTTGAATTTTGGAGTATTTTGAATAACTTTGCCAAAGTAGGTTTTTCGAAAGAACCAACACCAACAGATTTATAGATCAACGAAAAATGTGGTATCTGTGGAAAAATGCCGAAAACTTAAAAAAACAAATGTTGTATAAAATCATCGTGATATTTTGATTTATTTTTTTTTTTTTGATTTACACAGTGCTATCAATTATTTTCTTAACAATCAAGTAACTTACTTAATTTTTAAAATTTTTGAATATTTGGGAAATTTAAAAAAACCACTTTGATCAAAAAAACCTCAATGAGGCTCTCTGCACACAGGTGTATCAAATTTGTTAGCTCTAAAAGCAATTTTATACTATACGAATATGCTCTTTTAGCCTTTTAATATACAGTGTATAAATTTGCTCATACATATACATATTTTTATATAAATATATAATATACTATTATATATAAATATACAGTCAAAAAGTGACGCAAAAGTGCGGCCCAGAATTGCGAATTGCAATGGAGCTAGTACTATCTGTAGTTGTCTGGCAAATAAGAGGGGCGTCGCATTGAAGGGGTAAAAAGGGGGCGACTGGGGCGTGGTGTTGACTAACATTGAACTCAACTGCTCTGTGCGTTCACACTGGTTGTTCGGGGGTTCATTGTTTATTGTATTTTGTATTTCGTGCCGAGCGCAGCGATAAAAATGCTGCTAAAGTATAAATTATGCCAATATGAAAAGCCTAAAGAACGAAAAAAAAAAAAAATATATATATATATAAATACAACGAGAGTTGTTTGTTGAGTTCTTTCAACATAATTAAAATTATAAAAGATTGAAGTAAAGTCTTCAAGATTTTCTTTGTTTGAAGAGCTCAGGCGAAACAGAAGACTCTCGCCTAGAAAAGATAAGTAAATGAATTTTATTTGAGTAAAAAAAAAAAAAACTAATTTGATTATTGAGTTGAGTAATTAGATTTTTCAGAAATGAATTTTAGGGTTTGCAATAAATTTGTTGCATCTATTTTTGATTTAATATATACATTTATTTTTAATTAAAAATTGAACGGGATTTATACCTTCTGATTATTCGTATTTATAGAATTACCTAAAAATAAAAAATAATTTTATTTTATCATTTTGGAGTACATTAACTCACCTTTTCTTTTTATATCAAAAAAAGTCCGGAAATTAATAGAAACACTATACAAAATAATAACTTAAAATAAAACCGATAAATTTTTAAATAGATTGCTTTTTTCCAATATAACAAATGTAAAAAGATTTTGTGGATAAGAAAGAAATATAATTATGTTAAATTCAAAAAATGGAAACAAATCTGAATAAAATTATCCTAAAATCATTCATAGAGTTTGGTGTTGAAATATTCAATTAATTACATTCTCAGCGAAGAAATAAATAAATTGATTTTTTGGTAATTTAAAAAAATTATAAAAATCTTTTTATTTCTTTTAAATTCCATATGTTTTTTTTGTTTTTAAGTTTGATTTGCCTTTATTATTTGATCAGCTCTCGTTATTGTATATATTTACAACAATAATGGGCTATGAGACAATGTGGCAAACCCATAAATGTCAATTTTGCACATGTGTTTGTATATATATATATATATATGTATATGTATATTATGTGTATTGATGTCAATTCGGGTCATGCTTGAAAAAAAAGCGCATAATTGGCAAATTTAGAGTGAAATTGCCTGATAAATATGCAAAATACGAGTCAGTTACCAAAATCCTGACACACACATACACCATCAAAATGCAGTAAACGGCATATAGCACCGTTCATCAGAATCCTTCGATCCTTTGATTTATCCCATTGACAACCGAAAAATATTAACTATTTAACAATTTAATGCAGCGAAAATAATATTTTTTTCTAGTGTTTAAAGCCCTGAATACATTAAAAATTGGTTGCAAATATAACGCATATATATATATATATATATATATTCTGGATCGGCATCAACAGCCGCCTCGATCTGTTCTACATATTAATTAAGTAAGGAATGTAAGAAATACAAAAAAACAAATGAATCAAAAACTGCAAATAGCGTTCAAATTTTAATTGAGCTTTTCGGGTATTATTTCATGGCGTAGATTTCAAGTTGTTAAATTTTCTACATAAGCTTTTAATTCAAAACACATGTCAGAGACTTAAGAATTTAAGTATAATACATAATATCAATTTTATTCAGGAAAAGCAAAGTTGGCTATTAAAAAGCTTGGTGACTAATAATGCCGTATAAATATATTTTTATATATTAAAAAAATAACAAAAATAAATATAAATATAAATTAAATATTTAAATTAATAGAATGATATTTAAAGTAGCTAATCAAGGAGACAAGCAAAAGTTTTAAGCGATAGTGCAGTTATTATATAGATATAATAAGGACTTTATCCAATTTTCTCCAAATTATGATTGTTGTTTTCTTCTACATTTCCCGAATTTGGATAAATTTAAACTTTAAGTTTTTATAAAAAAATAAAAGACTTAAATGAATTTGTACTTAAAGCTTTTGAAAAAGAATGCTCTTTTGTCTCATAACATTTGAATTATAAGTGAATAAGTAAAATTATTTTAAAAGGGCAAAAATTAATCAATTAATTATTATGGTACATTGCTCACTTGTTAGATACAGAGAATTCAATAACATTTCAAACAAATATAAATTGATATAGCTTTGAGAAAATTTCTTAAAATTGTTCAAAAATATTTTATATTAAAGCCTTTCTTGAATCTTCCTTGGAAAGTAATAGTTGTTAATTTTGGAATCTATGTCTCCAAATAATTTAAAAAAATCAGCTCACAAGTTGCGAAATACTCTTAATGAATTTAAAGTTCAGTTTTTTGATTAGTTCAGGCTCTAACTTGGATAAATACAGCATTGTCTTTAAATGTTTTCTACTTTTGTATGCATTATTTTGCTTTTTTGAAAATATTTTGAAAACACACATATATATATACATCTACACACATACTCGTACAACCATAAACACACATCCTCAAAGCACGCATGAGTGTTCTTGTATTCGCAATTCGAAGTGTGGGCTGGGCTGCTACTTTTGCCGCAGGAAGCGGTCGCAGCTGTGGGTTTTAAAATTTCAATTCATTTCCGTTGTGCATATACACGCACACGCACACCCACGCCAGCACGCACAACAAGCCAACACACGCACATACTATAATATTTGAACACATATCAATATACATACATATATATGCATATATATAGGTATATATAAATATATATGTTCACACAGAACAGAACACAGACAAAAAAACAAAATGCGCCTAAATGGAAGACAACATCAGCAACAACAACAATAACAAGTGAATATATGTTGCCATTACTGTTAATACCGACTGTGAATATACTCTGTTTCTACTAAATTTTATCCTTTCTGTGTACTCTAAATTTTCCTGATTTAATACTATTTCAGGGGGGTTTAGTCCTCATATCGAATTTGTAAGATTTAGCAGTGTTGCTAAGGGAGTTGAGAGTTTTAGCAATTTGGAAGTGGAAATTTAATGAAATATCTCAAAGATGTTAGCAGTATATGAAATTAAATTAAGTTTAAAAATCACATATAATTTAAATTAAATTTAAGTTCTTTTCAACAAAGATATAGTAAATTGCTTTGAAACAAAACTATGTAATAGTAAAATTACTTAAAAATTAATAAAAAATAGTAATATTACTTAGTAATAGTTTTGATAAGGCAATTTTTGTTTTGTATATTATATTAAAAAATTCATTGAAATCAAAATTTTGCCTGGTAAAACTTGATTCAGGAAATTCAAGGATAATCACAGAGATAGAATTCAACAACCATATATTAGGCAAAAGATTTGGGGCAGCGGAGGTGGAGGATAAAAAAAATTCTGATATATTGTTATTTCCAACAGATGCAAAAAGTAATACAAAAAACCAAAACCACTGCCGGACATATTTTTCCTACAAAAAGGATATTTTTAGGAAAAGCGTTTTTTTTTTTTGGAACTACAATATGATATTTAACCTAAATACTTTAAGTTTTGTTATTCTTAACTAAATTTACATAAATTTGGTGATCAAAAACAAGGTTTACAACGCAAAAACAGAAATGGGGCAATTTTTGTTGCCGCTTCACTTTTAGGTTTGCTCTCAAAAATATCTCATAACAAAATGAAGGACTTAAAATTTTTGGGTAAAAATAATTTCTTTTTGAAGTATATAATACCGTATTATCTTGCATTAAAGTATATATGATAAATATTCCACATATATCATATTATTTTTGAGCTAAAGCTTGTCAACTGTCTTGGTGCTATTATTTTGGTTGCAGCTCACAAAATGCTATAGCATAATGTTATTTGGCACATTAACAAGAGCACTAAATAATGATTTGTAAGAATTATTAACATATATATAGCTGTGAGTATTTGGTTAAAATAGGAAGAATTTTCAAGCAATCTACTAGGTCATAGCAGGGTGGCAGATATGTACACTCTTTTTGAAACCGTATTAAAAACCCAGCAACATTAGTAAATATACTCTTTGGCATTTTGAAAAATAGAGTATTGCAACCACAACAACAAAAACAACAAACAGGCGGCCCAGGGCAGCTTGGCAATTTATGTGGCCAAAATGGCAAAAGGGGTTTTCAAGGTGAGGCTGGGAAGTGGACACAGCGTGCGGGTGTCGGGGTATTCTGGTGATTCCGGTAGCCAGAAGCCGGTGAAGAGCCTGAAACCGAGTAGATTTTGCAGCTACCGTTATATAGTATTATAACGGGGTGCGTGCGACACTTTTACGTTTAAATGTTAAATGCTTCAAGTCAAAAATTCAATAAATGTCTGGGTTGCCCGTGGGCGTGGTCAGAGACAATATACTCGACAATGCCGCAGCACGGTAAATTGCATAAATGCATGACAAATAAAATGCGAGCATACCCCATGGCAACAGCCCATACATGAGTATAACTGGCATGGTGGCAATACCGATATCGATAGCTGCATACTACAACCATGTTCAGTTCAGCAATGCCTGGGCGCTTTGGGGAATCAAATGCAATAACAAATTAAAGTTAAAGTTAAAGCTAAAGTTCGCGCCTCCAGACATTCATGAAAAATATTGCAACGATTCGTAAATTGAGAGCCAAAGATAACGCGGCGATGCCAACAATTTGATAGAAGAACAGGGTTGGGATTAGTTTATATTTTTTAACACATTGACCACATTTGAAAGCTTCGCAAAAACATACTTTATAAAATATGAAGTATTTTGACGAACATAAATTAAGTTTGATTTATTATATTCATATTCCCTGTTGTATACGAATTAAAAATCCATTTTGTATTATCAAAAAAAGGAGAAAAAAAAATTGTTAAAATATAAAAAATAAGATAAGTTTGGGCTAGCAAACACTGCCAACTTAACAACGCACAAATAGTTGGTATGCCATGTTTTCCTTGGTTAAACCACTTGAGAATTGTAAGTGACGAGTCTACTAAAACTACTAGATATACCATTGGTTCAACCACTTGAGAATTGTAAATGGTGAACATACGTAAATGCAGCAAAGTCTAATGAGATGTGAGATTTTGCCGTCACAGTGACAACTGTGACTTCTAGAACGAAATATCAGTGAGAAATATCAGTGTCTGTGACTTGTATATACTAGAAATACTTAATACAACAAAAAATATTGAATATGCATATAAAAAAATTATAAAATATTTAATATTTATTTAAAATTGTTACAAAAAAATATAATCAATAAATGAATAAATTAATATGTATTAGTAAATTATTATGTAGTAAATTATTATATAGTATAAGTTTTAATTCTTGCACTAAAGTAAAATAAAATAAAATATGATTTTATTAAAAATGTTTATTAAATGTGAAGTTGCGCAAAGTAATTAAATAAAAAAAAATATTATTTTACCAAAATTTTTATTACATGAGAGTGT
Source organism: Hirtodrosophila alboralis (assembly GCA_035043045.1). Lineage (NCBI taxonomy): Eukaryota > Metazoa > Arthropoda > Insecta > Diptera > Drosophilidae > Hirtodrosophila > Hirtodrosophila alboralis. Next base: position 297,721 of record JAWNNH010000144.1, on the reverse strand, counting down.
TAAATAAAAATGTTGTTGTTGAAATAGAATTTTATTTAATTTAATTAATTGCTTTACGCAACTACAACTATTGCAAGAAGTAAAACTTGTTCAAGATTGTTGCAAAATAATCAAAATTAAATTTTAATATTTATATTATATTTTGGCGAGAGCAATATAATTATAATCAGCTTGATATTTGATATTTTCCATTTATTGAATGGTTTTTTTTTATTTTTAAAGTTATTTAACTAGTCTCCTGCAGGATACTGTCTATAAAGGTAACCTTCTTAATTTGTTCTGGCTGCCGTATTTTTTTTTTGTAAAATTTTTTATTTATTTTTTTTTTTTTTTTGGTTTTTTAGGGCACACGTACAAAATTGGGCGTGGCATTCGTTTGGCTTTGCCCGGACAACAGTACGGACACTGTCCGGGCCATGCCCTGGCAGCCAGTGTTGCCCCCGTTATACCCTTGTTTGTCCTGTCTCTCTCTTGTTCTTCTCCTGTCGTCCTGGATGAATGTCCAGCTGGCGTTCGTTTCTTTCGTTCCCATCTTAAACAGGAAGCGCCCCAAGCGTTGGCGCTGTATGCGGCTTGTCACTTTGCGTTATCCACGTTTTGTTTCAGCGCTCTTCTTATTGTTATTGTTATTATTATTGTTGTTGTTGTTGTTGATATTGTTGTTATTATTATTGTTGTTGCTGTTGTTGTTGTTGTTGGCATATTTGCATTGCGGTGTCGCCGCTGTTGCTGTTGCTGTTGCGGCTGCTGCGCTGCATTGGTGGGAAGCTGCTGCCATTGCTATTTGTGTGTAGAGCAAAAACAACAACAAAGTGAAACAACTTTGCATTGTTTACTTTTTGTTTGGTTTTCAGCTAAAAAACTTTGTTGTTGTTGTTGTTGTTGTTGCTGCCTTTTTTGCCACTCTGTCAGTTTTTTGCCTTTGCTTCCATTTTGGCAGGCTCGAAAGTAAACTAAAGCAAAAACCAAACAACTTAACAGCCAAACGCAATGGCGACGCTTGCTGCGGTCAGATAAGCAATACGAATAGTATATACAAACATACATACACACATATAAATATATACATATATATATACTTATATACATATACATAAGTAAAGTAAAGATCGAGTTTCAACTAAAGTTGTCGATGGAAATGAACATGAAAATTAATGTGCTTGAACCAAAAAATCATATAAGCGATAAGGTGATTTTATTGAATTAAATATAATTTTACTAGATTTATTATAATTAATATTAATATAGTTATAACTAATATAACTTTAACTAAACAATTTTGCAATTACGAGAACAGAAACAATTGTTTAAGAAAAATAATAATTTCGCACAACAAAAGTCAGAAATTAATTTTTATACCATTGAAATGTGTATAAATGGATGCAAATGTAAATAAAAGGCATTCAAGTATATACTACATAGTATACTAGCTCTCCCGGCGTGCGTTGCTACGCTCCCGCTCGAAAAATCAATAATCGAATAAAAAAATAATTATTATTATTATTATTAATTATTACCGGGTATGCTTCTGCTAAGATTATAATCTGATAATTATCATACAATTTCCAAATACATTTTGCCACCCACACTCCAATATATTTTTGACAACATTTTTTCAGCGTACCAACCTATGATATTATAGGAAGCTATAGTAAGAATTGTAAATTTTTAGCTTCTACCGTTTATTCTGTTCGTAAGTCGTTAATCAGGTCAGTCAGTCTGTCAGGTTGAACAGTTTTATACATATATACATATATATAGATATAATTTTGATCATTAGCAATATCTGAGTCAATCTAGCCTTATCATTCCATCTGTTTATCTGTATGAACACACAGATCTCATCACATCTGTATATCATATTCAAATTAATTTCAAACATAAAAATTTCTTAGACTTTCCGTTGAAAAACTCTTTTTACAGTCACAATTTTAAAGAGAAAGTTTTGAATTTAGGTATGCATACTTCTAATAATAATAAAATATTAAATTATAATTAATACCATATTCAAATGAATTTTAAACTTTAAATTTTCTAATACTTCCCGTCAAAAAAATTCGGTTTTTTGTCACAATTTTAAAGAGAAAGTTTTTAATTCAATAATAAATCTTATTAATTTTTTTCATATAAAATATCGATGATCGATGAAATTATTCAAAGTTTACTTCTCATTTATTAATAATATTATACAATTTTAATAAATCAGTGGACGCTAACAAATTAAAACCACTTTGTTTTTAAGGTAATTCTAGTTTCTGAAAGCCTTTAAAAAAAAAACGTAAATTTTCTCTAAAAAGCTAAAATGAAACTCTTTTTTTTGTGAATTCTATTAATAAAATCAACAAAAAAAAAAAAGATAACAATCCGGTGCAATGCATATTTTAAGTTCTTTTTATTTATTAAAAATATATTTATACATTAAATCAAAAATATATGCAATAAAATAAAATATAAAGGTTTACTCCATTTACATTAAATATATTTTTCCAGTAAAAAATCATTCTGTATTCAGTAAAAACCTGAAAAAATTTTATTACAAACTTTAATTTTATTTTCTGGAATTTAAATTAACTGAAGATTCCAATTTGTGAGGGCGTTAGGTTACGTTAGGGAAATATGATATATATGTGATGATATGTAAAAACCTAGGAAAAAAGTATGTAATAGAAATAAAGTTTGCTTATTTTATAATAAAATGTATATGTTCTATGTTTTGACTTAAGTAAACATTTTGCTTATAAACTCAGAAATGTCATCTTCGTACATATAAGTCCATCTTGCAACTTTATTTTACTGGTTAAATGCAAAATATGATTGATTCGTAATTTCTGAAATCAGAACCGCTTTAAATACTGTTGCATTATAATAATATTTAGCAGGAATATTAAATAGAAATGTCAGTTGCTACGTGTTTATTATAAGGTGACATGTCGACGTGAATGTTGCCTGAAGCTGATGCTGAGAAAACACCTTAGCAGGTGTTTTGGAATAAACATTTGCAATGTTGCTTGTTTTTGTTTTTGTTCTTGTTTTTGTTGTTCTTGTTGTTCTTGTTGTAGTTGTGTGACTGTGGGTATACCAACTCCCCACCCACCCTCTGTTAAACAAACAAAAACATAATTGGTTTGCTTGTCATTTTGGCATAATAAGCTGACAATACTTACTAACAACAGGAGCAGGAACAGGCACAGGAGTGATAAAAGAAGCAGAAACAGAAGATATGGAAGAACACGGTGGCCAAGGTGTGTGTGTGTGTAAAAATCAAGCTCAAATACTTATGCCCAACTAGAGATGAGCGAATTTCCTGAGCGTTCAAAAATATTTAAATAATTTTAACTGAACCATTAAACAATTATTTGAAATTCTGAAAATTCTTAAAAAAAAAAGAAAAGAAAAAAATATTGATAGGAGATTTGGTTAGTAGGTTTGATGTTTTTAAATAAAACATTAGTTTTTTGTTTTTCAATCCGATATATTTCGATAAAATATTTCTTTTGAAACTGTAATTTTATAGCTTATACAAACCCAATGTGAGTGAATTCTTTTTTTGCATTTCGTTGTTTGAAAATGCAAGAATAAAATAAATTAAATAATTTATAAAATAAAAATATCTAGCAGTTACACTATGTAACATCAACTTGTATTCCAAGCAATGAAAAATAAATATATGTTTACGTATATAATATATATAGTGTGTTTCATGTTTTTAAGGTGAGGAAAGAATTTTAAATATTTTCCAAAGGAATGATTGAATATTCATAAAATGTTCTAATGAAATGATGGCTCATTCAGAAACAATTTTTATTATGAATGTTTATTTTGAAATTAAGTTTAATTAAAAATAAGAGCATTTATTCTGGCTTTTGTTTTTTTTTTCTAATTGAATGTTATTTTGAAAAATTGAGTTTTAATTTGATTGTCATATGTATCTTTAGAGTGTGGCTTATTGAATGAAAAATAGGAGATTTATTACCATCATCGGTAGAGAAATTTCAAGTTAGAAGTTAGAAAAAACTAATTATAATCATAATAAAGTTAATGTCGTGTCTTATATTATGTAAGCTGTCTGCAATGTTATTTTTTTTCTTAATTTTTCTCAATTAATTAACTATAGATTGTTATTTATCGGAAGTGTTGTTTTCGAAATGATTTTCATAAAAAATTCTTTTGTATTTTCTATATTTGTTTTCAAATAAAATATTATTATATTAATATATTAAATAAAATTAAATCGGGGTCTAAATATAGCTATATCGTTGATATGAAGAAAAAACTATTTTTTTCTAATACTTCTTTTTATTTATTACTTTTAGTTTTTAACTAAGAGGCTTCGAAATATCTGTAAACCAATTTTATTTATATTCACGTATATTTCGAAATATACATATTTAGATATTATAATCGTTTTAAAGATATATCTATATATGCCATCTCTATGCATAACTACTGCACTTGAATATAAAAGCCTAGATACAATGTTTCAGATACATATATATGTATATAGAAGTAATACTCGTACTTAAACACAAATGCGCTGGGGCGGCATCAAAAGTTGCTAACGAATATTGCTTTCTCTCTCTTTTTCTCTGTGTGCCCAGATGTTAGATGAGAGGCAATACGACTGCTTGAATACACTGCACAAATGTGCAGATCTAGGCAACAATTGCAACATTTGTGGCTCCAATGAGAAGGAAACTGTACAAAAAAAAAATATATATATATAGAAAAATAGAAAAATACAGAAACACATGCCAAGGGGCATGAGATGCTGGCGAGTTTGAGTTTGGCTTCTGTTTATAGGGCATGCTGTAGTAGTAGTGCTTACAAATTGGTTATTATTTTGAAGGGGAAGGTGCAGGGGCGGGATATGGATGTTAGGGTAGTCAACAGGATGCAGTGGTAAGGCCCGGCTCAGGACATAAGGCAGAGCATTGTTTGTTTGTGTTTGCTTTTGGCTGTTGGCTCTGTCGACCTGTAGCCAAAATGGTTAAAAAGAAAATTGAGCGCAAAATGCTTAACAAATATTTTATGACTTCGAAGTTCAAACGCTTAAATGTGAACCATTGTTGTTGCTGTTGCTGTTTTTGTTATTATTATTATTATTTTTGTTGCTGGCAAATTACCCACAAAAGCCAACAGCAGCCAACTATTTTGTATTTTGTAAGCAACAGCAACAGCAACAGCAACAATATGCGATACATACTTGTAGTATAGTAGTATTTTCGTGGGCCTCAGCTTATCCTGCTGCTTGGTCCTTGCTTCCTTGGTTCCTCCTGGCACCTCCTGGTTGTGTCTATATACTCGAAGCTCTGCAGCTCCACTCTCTACACTCTCTGTGTGTGTGCTGAAAATCCTGTGTGTGCTCTTCTGTGCATCGCTGCCGCCAAAAAATTGTTTGAAATTCCTAACAAAGCATTTTAACAATTTGCTGACATTATAACGGCGACAAGTTGAGCGAAGTCAATAAACTGTTAACTGAAAAAACAAAATGCGCTAAATTGAAAAGTGAAAAAGTGCTGATAGTAATAGACTGGAAAGACGTGCATCAATATCCCCCCTACACACCGAAAAAAAACAAAAAAAAAAAAAAAAACTAAGAATACCTTACAGATATTGGGACAGGGCGTGGTTGTTGGGTCACATTGCGCCACGTCATGGCAAAAAAAAAAAAAAAATAAAATATAAAAAACTTTGCACAAAAAATTCTTTTTTAGCGTTGACGATCAACATCGGCATCCCATAACATAAATAGCACGGAACTTCATTAAAGCGATAACAATCAGTGCCAAGGTGACAAAGCAGACCATCCACAAAATCCAACCAAAAACTCTCGTCCTGTACTAAAGCTAACACGAAGAGTCCAAAATAAAAATCATAGCTAGAATTCTCTATACCCTTTTATTGGCGATTTAAAAGCTTACTCGATTTTATTTCGATTTTTGTCAATTCAAATTTTGATATTATTTTAGTTGATCATTTTTAGTTTTAATATAAAAATTACAAAATAATGTTTATTATCATTAATAAAAATAAGTATTTTTAATTCTTTTAATTCTCTCACAAGATAATGTTTCATTTTGATTTACCTACAAGCCAGTAATCATTATTTTTGAGAAACAAAATAAAAAAAAATTAGAAGAAATAAATTTTTCTTTTTTTTTTTGGTGTTTGCTTAAATTTATTTATTTATTGTCCAAAAAAATTTATGACTAAATGGCCGGTCACTTAATTAACTGTACAATCCAGGCTTAATAAATTAATTCTAATGAACATTTTACTTAAATTATGTTGTCAGAATATTTAATAAATATTTCGAAAACAAGTGAGCCTTTTGAGTATCATTTAACTAACTTTAGATTTATTTACTTTCACTTATTTAAAAACATCTAATGAAAAGTCCATAATCTAACTATTTTTGTTTCGCTTAAAAAATGGTTCAATAAACATATTTTTAAATATTCTTTTTTCGGATTTAGCGGCCAATTTTACATCGGATTATTCGTTTGTCGGGTTAACTTTGTTGTATAGGGTTAGCAGCATTAAATTAAACTGAATTAAAAAATTTTCCAAAATTATATATAAGTTTTTGAAACCATTAAAAGCTATACCATGATTATAATAAGCTACTTTAATAGATCAGGTATTGGTATTGAAACAATTAAATTGAATGCAATTTAAATAAAAATATTAAAGACATTTGGCTTAAAATATCTCCTGATTATACGATTTTAAGGATAATTTTATCGAAGTGACTCTCAGCATATCACTTAAGCGTTGCGTCGTCTTCATCATTGTCATCGTTATCACCATCGTTATCGTTTTCGTTATCGTCATCGTCATCATCAGAAACAGCTGCCGGCATGTCACAAGTTATTAAAAGTGTTGCCTCTTGCTTATGACGATGCGTTAAATGTTGAACGTTGTGGTGTGGCACGCTCAGTATGCAACAGTTTTTAGTTTCTATTTAGTTTTCGCTTATAATATTTTTTAATACTCTTGCATATAGGATAATATAGTATTTTCACAAACTGATGCAATCAAAAGCAAGGAATATAATATAAATATAATTTATTCTAGCCAAACCTATCCACCTGTCTACAATTGTATTATTATGTAAGCTAGTTTCTCGGTTCCAGAGCTATCCGAATGGATCGATGGAAAGATATTAAAAATTATTCAAAGACTATCAGAACTTATAATAAAGCAAAATATTCATGATATAATAATCTCTTATCCTAAATACTCTCCACTTTAAATAAGTTCTGAAGAATAATATTTTTTTTTCCTTTAAGTTAGTCTTTTAGTAAATTAACAAAATGTATATTGCATAAGATATATTGATCATATATAATCAATGCTTAGCAAAGGGTATTCAATCTGCGGCACCCGAAAATATGCGTTGATTTTTTTGTTTTATTATTGTTTATTTAAATTTTTTTTTTTCGTTTTTAGTTTTTGATTAGATTAGTTGGGTTGTGGCTTTGGAACGCCAAAGCGTTAAGCAAACTGAATTTTTTTTTTTATATATATTATAGTATACTATATATATAATTTACATGAGATAATATTATAGAGTTTTACTTAGTAATGCATTAAAGTATGCTGAACAATATTAGCGTTAGTGCATATTACTTATTTCAGGTGGCTATCACATAAGTTAAGGCTTAAAGGGTTGTTACCATATGTTATTAGATTGCTAAAATTGTAATTACAAAAATAGCTTTTATAGACTACGAAAATGTAGAGTTTATATAGGGAATTGTACATTAGTCGTAGCTCCAGGGACAATGCAGAAAAAAATACGATATAGCTTATGGACATGACTAATCGCTGAATATATTTATTTTTTTTAAATATTAATAAATTTACAGCTTTAGCTATATAATTTTATAATAACAATAATTTAACGTTTAATTGTTTTGCACTTGAAACAAAATTTTCCCGAATTAGGGCGAAAAAGTCGGGTAAATTAGACGCATGTCCTGAATGAATGAATGAATGAACCTACTGATTGTGAATTTAAAAAAAATTTGTAAACTAGTGTAATTTAAAGTATCACCTAAAAATTGCGATATATTTTTTTGATTCTTAATAGATTACATTAGGCAACACACAAATTGTATATTTGATCAAACCTACTTTTTCTGATACATATGGTGCCCCAGATGACGAAAAACCACTTTAAAATTTTTTCTATGGTAAGACTTTTTTTTAAAAAATTTTTGAAATCTGGTATTTTTTTTTAGCTTTTTATCAGAGGCAAGCCTACAGATTTAAGCATTACTCGAGAATATTACAGCCGATTTTCAAATGCTTTACATTTTTCGAAAGCTAATGAATGGATCTATTAATCATACATATACTTTATTAAGTTTAAATTACTAGTTTTGCAGCTATTTAATTTTGAATTTAGAAAATGATGATATTTTGTGCGGTATTTTTTACGATTTTTTGACTTTAAAATTCGAGGAAAAGTCGAAAAAAATAATTAATAATAATTTATAATTAATAATAATTATCGATTAATATGCAGCGCAGACGCCTTGTAAGATTGGAAATTCGAAGTTTCTTCGATTTTTGAGCTGTTTTAAGTCAAAAATAAACCAACTGTCATACAAAAACTTATAATTACTATTTTCATAACTTTTTACATATGTTTTGTTAAATTTGTTTTAAATACTTACACTTATAATATAAAGACTTTTGTAATATTGACTGCAATCAAATAAACTATTTGTTAAAAAAATACTAATGGAATAACATTAATAGTTGAAGCGATATAAAACTGGGAAGTAACACTTTAGTGTCGGCGCTATTCAAGTGAATGCCAGTGTATAATCTGCCCGGATAAAAAAGTTTTCTAATAACAATGAGCAATATATATTTATTTATATATATATATTTATATATAATAAACACACAATTGAATTGGCATTATAATGGCGACAAGTGGATAAGGAATTTCCTATTTTTTTCTCCTGTTTTTGTTGCCGCTGCTGTCCCAAACATACAAAATTGTGATAAATCATAAAAGGATGCCGGAGGCAGAAAATGAGTGGGCTGAATCAATCAGGACATTGCGCTTTTAATTGATACTGTTTGGGCGGCGTTTTAATTGAACAGTGGCCAACAGTAACTTAATTATAGTTTCGTGTTTTGCAAATCCAATTCGCTGGAAATTCGCCAACAAAGTGTCATACAGCGATTGTAGACTTTATATGAATATTTCTTAAACAACATGTTGAACCCTTAAATTAAGTGAGTATTTATATATATTTTATAAATGGACTTTGAGCCATTTACAGTACACGCTCGATAGAGTAAGCTATTTAAAGATAAGGGTCTTTTTTTTGTTAATTTAAATTATATGTATTTATGTTAATGTGAGTAAAATTTGTTTTATAAAATTTTTTCAAATTGTTAAATTTGTATCCCATTGGGGGAATATAGTTTCATTTTGTCATTCAATTAATATCAAACATTATTATGCTATATTGTGAAATAACATTTTTATGCTTATATTTTGCATTATTTTGAATATTAAGGCTAGATTAAAGAATTTTCCTAAAGAAAATTTAATAGAAAATGATTTTGAGAACTTCACTGAAGAGTGTAGAATTTATAAACCATATTTTAAGCTAATAATAATAATTCAGACTACTCTATGCTATTTTCTTTTAAGAGGTGAATTATTTTTTTTATTTATTATTTATATATAAATTTATTATACAATAAATAGAAATGATATGTCAAATCTAATAAAGTTTTTAATTTTATTTTTTTAATTATTTTTATTCATCTAAAGAAAACTTTTTGTGTTTTTCAAATCTCGATTAATCGATTTTTTGGTAGAATTAATTATGTTTTTTAAATTCGAAAATTGTACTGAATTACGCAGTTATATAAGCCCAAAATACACTTTTATATCCTTCTTGATGGCCAAGAGTATAAAAATTAGGCATAACATAAATTTGTAAAATCAATCTTTGTATGCTTTTAATGAAGTCATATTTTGCGAATTTTGCAACGAATATTCCTAGAAACATTTTTGTGCATAGTGCGAAGACTAATCAATCAATAAATCGGTGGATCTTTACAAGCATTATCATCATCATTATCGTCATCATCATCATCAACATCATGTTCACTGCATTTTAGCATTAGCTTGTCTGTCAGCAATGTTGCATTTAAAAAGGCCTGATGCTCTCTCTACCAACAATACGAGTTGCAAACATCCGTTTCAGACTCAACCAATCAGCCATATCATGCACTTATGGCCATGGCAAAAACTCAGAAAGACAGACAAACTGACAGACAGATGGACAGACAGTTATACAGACGTAGACACATACAATTTTTGGGCACTGTTCATTTCACGCTGAGCTCGGCAATGTTGGTCAAATGTGTATTTGACATTTTCGTTATGTTTCTGGCTATGCAACGTGCACCATTTAATGCAACAGCTTTCATTGTTGTTGTTTTTGTTGTTGCAGCTTTTATTATTGTTGTTGTTGTTGTTGTTGCTGCCACACCGGTGTTTGCGGTGGCCAGGCACTAGTATAACCAGCTTTTGCTTTTCTATTTTGCATGAAATTTCTCAAAATTGTGCGCATTTGTTGAGGTTGTTGTTATAATTTAGTTCAAAATGCTTGTCATATACACACACAAAAATGTATATATATATATATATATATATATAATACACCTTATGTAAACACACCTATACACACCATATACTGCTTAGTATTAACACATTAATGCTATTTGTACACTTGTCACAAAATTGCAAAAAAAAAAAATAAATAAAAAACTTTCAAAATTCAATTATCTTGTGTCTGACAAATAAATATTTATATAAATTAAATTCTGCAAATTGTAGAAACTTTTTGTCATTGCACTTGAAGCAAAAATAAAGGGTTAAAATATAATTTATTTATGTATATATATTTTTTCGGTTTTAATTTATTTTAAATTGCATTGCACAAAAACAAAAGATAAAAATTCAGTATATATATTATGTGTTATTTTTTTTGAATTAAAAATATATGTAAAAACTAAAATCAAAATAGATGCAACAAAACAAAACATAGAGAATCACTCCAAATACATTAAGTCTATTTTTGCTGTTAAAATTAAAAAATCGATATGGATTCAGTAATAAACTAAAGATAATTACGATAATGTTTAAAGTATTGTATTAGAAACCCTAATTCTAATATCTGAAATTTCTAATTACTTGAGGCTTTAATTATTATTAAATAATAATAAATAATAATTAATAATTATTATTATTGTACTAAATTTAAATATTTAACGCTGTCAATTTATTTATTTTTCTTGACACTTCAAGAATTTAGACGGTCCGCCCTCCACTTATTTAATTTGCATATTTTCATTAGATAGACTGCAATTAAATAAACTAAAAAAAATTTAAAATAATTATAACAAATTATACTTCTTCTTTATTCATCTAAGCTTCGGTTGCTAAATTAACCACAGTCTATTTAATTTCTTGTTTTTTTTGTCTCTCATAGATACGTCTCGTATTTATTGCGACTTTGTTAGTTAATATTTTGTTTATTAGTGCAAACAGTAATATAGATAAATTCTGTTTAAAGTTAATTCTTTATATATCAAGTATTAAAAGTGTTTTTAGTTAGATGCGGTTAACTCAAATACATTTTCAATTATATTTTGTGCAAAATACCAAACTTATTACCAAACGCTTGTTTTCAGTTTTATAATTTTATTTATACACCCTGTAAAAAAAATGAATGAAAGAGTTTCATGCCTGCTGAGAGGTATTTTCAACCATATAAAGTATATATATTCTTGATTAGAAGCAACATTTGACTCAATCTATCCCTGTGTGTGAGAGACTATAAAAGCTAGAATTATTAAATTAGATATTTTTGTTAGTTTTTGTTCCTAATCAAGTTTATTTTAAATATCCAATATTATTAAGGTTTTTATTTAAAGTTTATGACTTTATTATTTGGCATGCGTACATAATAATTATATATAATATATAATAATTAACTCTAATGATATATGTGAAAATTCCATCAGAACGGAAGCATGACCGTTGAACTGCTTGATGTTCGATATTCTCATCTGCACTGCTTGATTGAGAAAAATTCTGATTTGCACTGCTTTAATGGAGCGTTTATGTACATATATGAGAGTATGTGTGTTTGCGGATATCGTTCTGGGTACAGGATGTTGCTTAGTCGGGAATACGCGACTCTACCAATTTAACTTGTTATTTATATTTTTGACCAACTATCTAATTCCATGGCCAGTTTAAAAAGCATTTCCCTACCCCGCATTCCCCATTCTCCACACGGGATAATAACCTTTTCAAGTCCAGGGAAAATACTGTTTTGGCATTTCACTGAAAATTGTTCTGCAAATGCTTTGGCAAAAAACTGTAATTTTGCCAACGCGAATTGGATTTTGGGGCTTATAAGCGAGTTTATAAATTACTCATACGTCTGCGGCGGTCTATGGATGCAATTTTATGTGTTCTATGTATATTTTGTCAGCAAAATGAATATATATTTTCATAGTTGCCTTAATTATCTTTTCATGCAATGCGTGTGCAACAGATAACATTTTCTAGTTGGTTACCATTTTAAAATTATTTTTAGAATTTAATTTATTGTAACCCTGGCCGGCTGACCAATTAACCAACTGATTAAACCAAAGATTTTTACCACCAATTTCATTTGATTCGACAGAAGGATTATGTCGGCTTAGTGCTTGTTATTGGCAAAAGCTTTTTGACCAATTCAATGTCGATATCAATAATGAAAGTAAAAATTGTTTTTAATAAGATAGAAGGCCATAGTCATGATTTTAAGATACCCAGTAGTTGGATCTACGCTATAATTACGCGGTTATTTAGATGTTTATTTTTGAGATTTAAGAGATTGTAGTTATTAATTATAGAATTTTTTTGTATTGCCGTATTTAAACTGAAAGAGAAAAAATTCAGGATAACAGTTTAACCTTTTGTATTATTAGAATTTTTTTTTGTGTTGCAGTTCTAAGAGTGTATCTGAAAAAAATTTAGAATATCAGTTTAACCTTTTGTTTTATTAAAATTTTTTTGGTTTTGCAGTTCTTGGACTGCATCAGAAAAAATTCAGGATATCAATTTCTATATTAATATTTGATAGAACAGAATAAAGATCCGCCAAAAAATTAATTCTGCATAATATTCAAAAGTAAACTATATTGAATTTATAATAATTCTAAGCTCGTATATATATATTAAGACTTATAATACACCAATGTCAGAATGTTCATTTAATTTTCATAAATGTTATATTTTTCTTTTAAGCCCACCTCATCCCATACTCTTCTAATTTAAAAGGTCTCGATGTGCACGTGCCAATGCATTTCAATACGTTTAATTAAAAATTGTTTTTAATACAATATTAAATTGAAATTAAACAAGGAAACGTGTTCAAATTTATATGCAATTGGCATTAAGTGGAAATGAAATTAAATCACAGCTGCAATGGACATAAACAACAAATTATATGAAGCGTTCGAGTCGGGATTAAATTTCCGTTTGAAATATTTGGTTCTATTTTTTCTTTTTTTTTTGTATTTATTTATTATTTTTGCATTGCGTTTTATAAAGCGATACAGTACAGATGCAGTGATACAGATACAGATACCAATACATTTACGGATACAGATACATAATACTGTGAATGGGCATATGCCTGAAATTGAATGACCGATTAATAAATATGTATGCATAAAATTTAATTTAAATGCTTCCTATGCGATATATGTATGTACACACATAAGCACCGTGTGTATTACCGGGTCATTTTAGCCAGAATCTTTTTATGGCCGTGAAGAGTGCGCCAAATTGGCCACAAATCGTGCGAAAATTGCCGGCACATAAAGTCCCGATGGCACATACATATGCCTTTTAACTTTTCCAAAAAAAAAAAAAAAACAAAATAATATTTCCATGCCAAAACAAAAAAAAAAAAAAATATTTATATATACCTATATCAATTAATTTAAGCTTTTATTGCTTATTTGGTGTGGTACATTAATTCATGAGGCTTCTTTGGCAATAATTCACAAGTGTTTACAAATGATTTACAATTGAAATGACTCAAGATATTGGGAATTAGAATTTATTTTTACTTTCGAGTTGCTTAAGTTGAAGATAAAAATCGATTATGTGACTAAAATAAAAATATACTTAAATAGATAATTTGTTTATGTTTATAACCGAAAAAAAAATTGCATTGTTTTGTTTTTCTCAAAAAAATAAAACGCATTTAAAAGTATATTTTTTTTTGCATTACTGCCATTAATCAATGCCCAATATATTTTTGACAGCTAATAATAATTTTAGTTATAAATATACATTAATATTTGATATTATTGAACGCTAGATAATATTATAAAATTAATTTTATTTCAGATATGTCCAAAGAACAGAGAGAATGAGAGAGAGAGAGAGTTTATTATTGCTCTATGTAATCGCATTTTACTTAGGTCAACCAAGCATAAATGATATTAAACAAATATAAATAAATGAAATTTTGATAGAAAATAAAGTTAAAATAAAAAGGCTACTGAATGAGACAACCAGGAAATTTATGCACAAAAATATTTCATAAATATTGTATACTATATAGAAATTCATATGCAAATATGCCATTAACATGTCAAGTTGTGCTGTGAGCTTTTTAACTCATCTTTAAGATTAGGTTTTCATTTTTATACTCTGTTTTTTTATTTTTAATGAAATAGGGACAGTTTGGTATATATGTTTTTATAATTGTATATATAAAGTCAAATATAAAGTAAAAAGAGTTATTTCAAGAGTGGGAACTTGTCGCGATTTCTTTTAATTAATTCCAATCAGGAAACGTAACGATTCTGATTAAATAAGGAAAAAATCGTACAATGAAAATTATTTGTTGATTTTTATGCAAAAATTAAGAAAATATCTAGAATTTTAAAATAAAAAATTATTTTTAAATTTTTATATAAAAAAGTAAAAAAAAAAATTTAAATTGCAACCATGGAACATACAAGAACAGCTACAACTATTTATTTGTATACATACATACGGAGTTGTCGAAATGACCAACCCTCTTTGCAACCGCACGAGTGAGCCCATACCTAGCTTGTCGGTTGGGTCCGCGAGCTAGCTTGTCGGTTGGGGCACAGCCTAGCTAGTACGAGCTGGACGCTCGCTTCAAACCATAGGGCAGCTGCTGTATTAACAAAATTAAAAAAACATTTATGACTTGTGTCTCAATACTTTTCATATGATTCAAAACATGTCCTTAAAAGGACCAATTTTAATGATCCTAAAAGAATGGCAAATAACTTCTTTTTTTTAAATTTATTTTTATAAATAAAAGTTAAAATTAGTTTTTATAATACAAAATTTAAAATACATTTTTATCGTAGTTCCAGGATACTGAAATAGTATATATTTTCCCACTAATCTAGATCATTTTTCAGCTTTGATTTTTTTAAACTTATAACTCTTCTTTGTGCTCCCTGATTAAAAAGAAAAAAAAAGAATCATAAAATTTTTTGGTATTAAAAGATTGCATTAGAAATTCAAGATTTTGTCATGACACTTAAGTCCAAAAATAAAACGCAAAGTAAATTTTCACTGAATTGAACAGACTTTGGAAAAGAGTATACAACAGTGTGGAACTTAAACTAACTATTTGCTATATTATTTTGATGAGCATTACCACTTGGCATTGTCAGAGTTAAGTACTTTGAAATGGCAATTAAGTGGTAGCTGGCAAAAAACATTTGGGTTATAGACAAAACAGACAATCGACTATCAGATACTCGATAAACGGGCACTTCAATTAGCACATCATCTGTCTGGTGCTCGAAATTGTTAATTGCAAATTGATTTTGCCATATATGCATTAGTTGATACATTTATAATTATGCTTTATATGCTTTTCACTTGTCGGCCCTTTCAAGTGCCTTACCACACAAATCTAAATTTATTTATTTATTAGAATTTCTTTCTTTTTTTTTTGTGGCAAACACATTAAGTGATTTCATTTTGAGACAAAACAGCAGCAGCGGGGCATTCAACCAGCTAAGTATCCAAAATATTCAAGTTGAAGAATGGAAAGAGTTTCTAGATGGGTTGAATGGGGTGAAGAGAGAGAGAGATAGGGGGGTGTAGTAGTCGGGGTGTGGTCGTCAAGTAGCTGCAAAGACGACGGACATAAAAACCACTATAAAGTTTATTAATTTTAATTAAAAACACTACACACTCATTCTGGAGAGTTAAATTCCCGTACACATCTTTGTGCACAGTGTGCGTGACCATTGGGCAATGTATTTGTTGTTCTTCTTGTTGTTGTTGCTGTTTGTTTGACTCCTTCAGCTCCTTTGGCTCCGTTGGTTCCTTCAGCTCCTTGAGCTCCTTTGGCTCCTTGCTGTGTGTTGTGTAAGCCGCAGAACGCGTCCTGGCCAGCAGGCGGTGAGCCGTTAAAAACAGGAAACCCATCAAAAGAGCGTTTCTTTAAGCATAACGAAGCTCAAATGCTCTAACTTGTCAGCTTAAACAGATTTGAGTAAATTTTAGCTAAATAAATTTAATGAAATTATAAAGTTATTTGTATATATAAATCTAATCAATTTTGTTTGCTAAAATATTTTTCTCATTTAAATATTAGTTTTTAGCATTTTAATATTGTGGCAAATATTTTATCTACTTATTTTAAATGAATGCAAAAAAAATTAAAAATACATATTCCATTATTCCATTCAATAACTTTTTGAAGACAACCCAATTATTTATTTTTGTATACTTTTTGTTAAGTTAAACTTTCACTCTACTCTCAATAATCAAGAAATCAATTGATTTTGTTAAAAAATTTCAATTTATGCTTACCTTCAAGTGAAGCAAAATATTTAATAAACACAATTATTTAAATCATAGAACACGTGAAGCCATATGCCAATACGTTTATAATTAATATCTGTATTTTGATTCCATAATCAAAACAAATTAATTTTGAAATGTTTAATTTGTAATAATAATAATATTAGCTTTAGTTATTTTTTAATAATTTTTTTAAATGCTTTTCATTTTGATCATCAAAATAAATATTAATATATTTTTAAAAGCAAGACAGATTGTTAATTTATCTTATGAAGCCATGCATTTTCTGAGAAAGCAAAATTTATTTGTTAAATCGTATATTTTGTTTGAATGTGACATTTATCGAACTAATGAATTGATTTTGATTTTATTTTTAAAAAAATCCTTATTATATTCAATCTATCAGCTGACAGTCAAGAATTCTGTAGCCTAATATATGCAGTTGATAAGAGCAACTATTGGTGATATTTTGTATTTTAAAATAAACACAAAACTAATTAATTAGTTGTTATATAATTAGTTAAATATTAAGTCTTATTTTCTCAAAGAATTTATATGTTCAGCATCATTATATTAATATGAGAGCATCAATTTAATTACAAGAGTTTTAATTTAAATCCTAAAACACTTTGCGAATACTTATTGTGTTAATTTTTGGAAAACTACAAGTCTGATCTTTTGATTGTATTTCAAGTTCAAGCAGATCAAATGATAGATTACAAAATTACAACCATTTCAGAATTGTGATCATGTCACAAGAAATTAATAGAACATATGTATTTAATTGTGTTTTAAGCCTTGAAAAAAAATCTGTTGAGATTTACGAACTGATGATTAAAGTATATTGTGAGAATTAGTTCTCTCGATTTAAAAATGGGCAAGATAAAAGACATTGTGTTTTTAGAAGTGAAAAATTAAGAAAATGTTTTTTTTTATTGTTATTATTTATAGACTGTAACAAAAATGTATATCAAAAGTTAGGTTAAGCACTTTAACAACGATTGTAATTAGGAATTCTAGAATTTGAGCTTAAATATTTATTTTATTATATTTGATACTGTTCTTATGAATTTGTGCATTTTTTCTTAAAACAAATTGTTGGGTACATTGACTACACACTGCAATTGTTAAATATTTAACCGTACGATTACTTTCTTTATTTCAAAATGAAAATTTCGATAAAAAAGAAAATGACATAAACAAAAACAAAAACCAAGTGCTAACATTTTTATTAAGTTAAATAGATTCTATTTTAAATAAACTAATATCTTTCAACATCATTTAATGTGTTTTTATTTTTTGAATATTAAAATTTTCTGTTATTTAATGTACTTAATGAAAGTCCATCCAATAATAATTTCCTAACTTTCTTTTAGTATTTTTTATAATATATACATACTTTTAATAAATATTTTATTTAAAAACTGCAATCTAGCGATACTTACTTTAAAACATTTAGAAACACGTTTAGTTATTTGGTATGACCCAGCATCTTAGTGTATTATAATGAAGAAGCTTCAACTGAAAAATCTGGCCAAAACTTTTGCCCAAAAAGGCGTAAGACGTCCGGTAAGGTTGGGCTGGGGTTGAACCGGGTGGTTGGGTTGAGGGTCAGCTCTTTGAGGGTTGGCAGAGTCTAAGGGCTTTGGGGTCGCCGTTACGAGTTGCTTATTTATTGTTTTGGCGGTGCGCGGCAGTTGGCCGCTTAATGCCATAAAAAACAAAGGTGCCACGGCGATAAACAATAAAGAGGCCCCAGCTGGGGGTATAGGAGAGGGGCAGTGGTGTAGCGTTGCCCTGCCAAACGTTTTATGCAAATTTATGACTTAAAAAACAATTTTTTTATTATTAATTTTAAATAGCATGCGAAGACAAAAAAAAAAATTATATATATATACGTATATACTATATAAATGATGCCAAACCAAAATGTATACCCATTCACACTCACTTTCTTGAAAAACACTCAGTCAAGCACTCATACACTCACCCACTCATACACTCACAATTTGTTCTTAAATTATTTGAATTCGTTGCTTTACCGCCTGTCTGACGTATTGGACATCGATGTAATTGATTCACTGCTGGATTTTCTGGCAAGGCTCTTCAATGGTCCCAGTAGACTGAGCACCACTGGCAATAGGATTAGGCCATGTGCTGCCCCAATGAGCACAATGCCCAGGTACATACGGAAATAGAAGACCTGAAAGATCTGTGATTTGGAAAAGGCCAAAACAACGATGCCAGCAAATTTGGTTAACGTTATTCCGGACAAAACGCTGCTGCCCGTAACGCTTATCGAATGGAATGCCCTTTGATGGGCATTACCCTGGGCTTGTTTAAATGACCGGACAATATGGGATACAAACTCAACGCCAATGCCCACACAGACCACCAGATTGACCAATGAGACAGCATTGAGAGATATGCCCCATGCCCACATCATGCCACCCATATTAATTAATATACATATGACCATGAAGAGCACAATTAGAGCCGATGTTATATCGAATCCAGTTAATAGCAGAGTAACACCAAATATGGCCGCCAGGGAGAAACCCAACGATATTAGCGCATCATCCCAGATCGTCAAATACTGTTCATAGAATATAAAGAACACACAATACGGAAATACTTCCGTATCGACGTCATTCTTCGCGAACATCGCATTAATCTCCGCCTGAACATTACGGGCTCCTCGCAGTGCTGCCACAAACTTGTCGGAAGTTGTCGATGTGGTTGAATATTGCATAAAATATGTGTCCAGGATGGTGGCAGAGCCCTCATCATCCAAAGTATATATGACAGCCTGCAAGAATATAAAAGAGAAACAGAAAAATATTAAGAGCGAGAGAAAGAAATATAAATAGGTTAAAAAAATAAGTGAAAAATTAAAATTAAAAAATTAATTTTTGCAATGCTTACAAGCTTATTTAAGAACTTTTTAAATTCGGTGTACCTAAGTTAAATATTTAAACTATAAATTATAAAAATATATATTTTTTAATATTCTTTAAAATTTGCTAAAAATTATCTCATATTTTGTCTTTTTAATGAAATCATTTTTATATATTTTTTCTATTTGAATATTATACTAGCTCTCCCGGCGTGCGTTGCTACGCTCCCGCTCTCGACTGCAAATGGGAGTACAGCTGGCCAGACTGACAAATAAAATTCCTCTGGGTCAGTGTCATTATAATTTGAAATTTTTGCAATATCTTAGGTTTTTCTATACTTTCACTGAATTTAAAAAATATATTATAACGTTTTATTTGTTTTTCATACAAATAAACATATTTTTTTTTACTGATATTTTTTAGGACAGTTTTATGTGGTGAAAGTTCAATACTTATGCTGCAATTCGAAGGAGAATCTTATAGAAAAGATTAACACAATAGTTAGAGCCCAAAGGCACAGTGTCAGTTCTAATCCTATTTTGTGAGACATTTTCTATTTTAAGACCCAAACAAAATTGAAATCACACAGAAATTGATTGAGTCTGAATCTAAAAAATGGTTGGCAAATAAATTAAATACTTACATCCGCATAGGAAGGTCGTCCTGCCTTGGCGCACTCTGCATCGGGAAGATCGGAGAGAAAATATGGAACATATTTATCAAACGTATCCTTGTTGGGCCTCAGACCATCCTCAGTAAACTGACGTTCACAGGGTAAACAATCATCGCTTTTTGAATCTTTGAATAGTATTAGAATAGTTTTGTAGTATAAATACTTTAATTATTGTTATAGCTAACTTACTGCTGGGACAGAAGCCTCCCGTTGTGACATTATATTTGCAACAATCGGATATGCTCAACCAATCGATATAATCATCGATCCATGAGGATGCCGGCCTGGCCAATGAGGTAATCTCCGGATAGCGAGATTGTGTATAGAGTTGAACAGAGAGGGAATCATTGTTGCATTCAACGCCGCCACAAATGAAATTCTGTTGTTCCGGCTTATTGTAGTCCAGTCCCGGTTTGAGTACCCAATAGACGGGTGCACCCATGGCAAGCAGTTCGTCCATATAACGGAAATACTTGACAACATGCGAGTCCTGTGGCATAGACATCTCCTGATCCAGTCCAGCTTCAATGGAGGGCATTACCATTAGTGACAGACAGGTTACCACGGTGAAGACCAACAAGACGATGATCTTGACGGGTCTGCAAAGCCAAATATGATGTATAGATTCTCGAACTTCAAACTCAACTATAAAGCTTACTTGGATAGCAAAAATGGTGCATAGATTTTCTTAAACAGTTTCTCGAGGACACCAGCATCCTGGGATTTATCCGGCTTGACTTTACTGCGAACACAGCATAACATATCCAAACGTCCGCTCTGATAGCGACCCTCATCAATGGCCATCAATGCCACAAAGGCGGTAATCTGTAGCAGGAAATCCAGCAGGATCGCAGCTGCTGCATACATGGCAAAGGTTTTCACCGCTGGCATATCCGAGATGGCACCAATGGCAAAGCAGGCAAATTCACTGCCCGCCGTTTGGAGAATTGAGGGTCCCACCTGGCCAATGGCCTCACCGATGGCATCATGTGTGTTCTCAAATTGAGTGTGATCCAATCTTTGATAGGTGTGCACCATTATGAAGATATTATCAACACCAACTGCCAGCACCAAAAAGGGTATCACCTCAATGGCCAGCATTGTGGTAGTTACACCCACATATCCCCAAAAGCCCAAACTGCAAATGACCGAGGCCAATACAATGACAATTCCGCTGATAGCCAGCATGATTCGAGATTCTCGCAGGAAACCCAAACAGCTGCGTATACGACCCAGGGCAATGGCCACATAGATAAACATGACCACATAGCTGATGACCACTGTACCCACTTCACCTTCGGATAGCTCCACAATGGCATCCTGAATGGAACGTTCGGCGGAATAGGCAACTTCTAGACGATCGCTGGTATAGTTCTTCATAAAGTCCACAAAACGTTTTTCCCAAATGAAACTTGGCTCCAGCAGTGATTCATCATTTTGATTCTTGCCCAGAAATGTCAATACCAAGCCTGTGGCCAGCATATAATCTGGATCCTCACCAATATCAACCTTGGGCATGCCGCCTACAGCAATGCCCGGCTCAATGGGACCGCCAAAGGTGCTGAAACAGTCCTCCATCATGGGAACGCTATATGTTGGAAAATAAAATAAATAAATCAGTGTTCACTTATTATTAGTGTACAACTTACCGCAAACAATCTTCCAATTGATTTAGATAGTTTATGGTATAGTTATTGTTGTCTACATAAAAGTTTTGAAATTTGGACATATCATTCTGGAAATAGCCATAGATTGATTGTATCAGACAATCATCTACGGTGGGCTTAACGCCTGGATATAGAACTGGTGCATAGCATATTTTATCCAAACCCTCGCCCTCCGCCATGCCCAATTGCGTAATTAGCTCCTGGAGTTCAAAAACTTCCTGCAGGAAACTTTGCTCATAGGCTGGACCAAAGGTGAGTACTCCATTCGCCGTCTCGTGGGTAAACTGAGAATTGAGAGTTTTTTAATTGGAGATTAGGAGATTAGCTTAGACTAAGTATAAAAAAAAAATAAATAAAATTTAAAAATAAAAAATTCCATAAAGAGTTTTTTATTGAAAAGGATTAACTATTATATTTCTTCTTTTAAATCCTATTTCTAATTTATTTAATTATTTTTTTTTTAATTTTAATTTAAGCCAATTTTAAACCAGACTTAATTTTGTGCTTTTTTTTAAAGTTGTTTTTGTTATTATTGTTTGTTAAGTTTAATTTAAGTTGTTGGAAAATAAAAGCGAGATTATATGATTAAACCACACAAAATATAAACAAAATTATTTAATTTATATTTATATTTTAATACATTAAATCAGGGCTTTTTTAATTGCATGTGTGCTTTTAACTTAACTAAATTGTGGAATTTATTAGTTTTTAAAAAGAATTTCAGGAAATTCATATTTTAGACCGATACACACTAAATTCAAGAGTTACAGATAGTTCTTAAATGAGCTTCGTTCGGCTTATTTCGTCAAATGAAAAAAATTAAAAATTTATAAAATTTGTTATAAAACGATGAATCAGAATTGAGCCTAACATGATGAGAAAATGTGTTTTTTTTTTCAAATACCATAAATACCTTAAAATACCTTAAAATACCAGGAACCGAATTTAAGTGTTATTGAATAAATATTTATTTAAAAAATCAAATTCTTTAAATTTCTGATTTTTTGGGATTAACCAAAAAACTTATACTTGAGCAAATATAAAATTTAAAAATAACTCAATCTAAAATCTTTAAGCTTCTCAGCAGGTATTACGAATGGATTTTAGACACATAGTTTAATGGTAACATTGTTTTTAGAATTCTTTGTAGATAACGACTCTGCTGGACGGTTTTTTTTACCCAAACAAATTGACCCACCCTATTACTCACATTGTTTTTATTGATTGGCTTCACAAAGATCTGATTGTTGCGGTAGAAAGGTCCAAAATGTTGATCAAAATACTCCTTCTCAATGCGCGTCTGACTCTTCTCGCTAGCCCACAGCTCTACAGGATCTGTGGTGACCTTCATGTAACGTACTCCATAGCCGAGACCACCAATTACCCAGGAACAGAGGGCTAGTACCAGCACTGGATGTTTGGCACAGAATGTGCCCCAGGCACGACAACCTCGATATAGAAACTCGCCATATAATGTGGGCATACAAATATTGGGTCCTTGACGATTTCCGATGGAACCCCAAAATATAAGTACGACAATAACGATGCCCAGTACTAAAGCAATTATAAATGTAACACCATATAGTCCGGCAATCTGCCAGGGTTCCTTATATCCTGTTGGGGCATCAGTCAAGGGGCACGATTCCTCACAATCGATGCAGGCGCAGGCAAAATTCCCCTTATAACTCTGTCCACAATCAAGGGGACTGAGCTTCAGATAGTGATCTGTAGAGCCCTCTTCAGCATCATCAGACCACATATAATTGATAAGAAAGGGTACATAGTCGCTTGTCTCTGCATCTCCCATAAAATGATACCATCTCCGATAATTACAGGTTTTGCCATTGTAGGCACCACAGCCCAAGTCCATAGCGGGTCGTCCTGTTTGGGGATGCTGTATGGAGGCGCAGCTATTGTAGATTTTCATGGCCGTCTCATCTTCCATGCGATAATCAATGCTCTTCACAAAGTCCTTACCATCGGGATTCTCGTCTATGTATGGTGTCAGGAAATATGAATGATTCTGTGCACAAGTCATTGCACATACAGCCAATGCCATATTCATTGTACAGGTGGGACAACGGGAGTAGACACCATCAGCCTGGGTTAAGCCGGCATCCAAGTTATGTATCTGTTTGCCATCACAGCATAGCATTAGCTCATCATTGCCACTTTCGCCTTTATATTCCTCATACCAGGTGGGACATCGCTTGGCAAAAACTGCCTCAGCTTCTGGATCATTTAAGGGTTTAGCTTTTCCATGATATTCCAAATTTTGGGCATGTTCACCAATCATATGACTTTCTCCATACCAAATGCAATGGCCCTCTTCATTCTCTTCCTCATCTTCATCGTCATCGGCCAAACCCCAATGCACAGCCGTCACTAGCAACAAGCCAACAAGCAGAAACTTCACTTTCATCACAACAAAATAAATACGAAATTTATTTTTACAAAAAAAAAAATATAAATAAATAAATAATACAATAGAACGGCGGGCACACCTAACTAACTCACTAATTGAGCAACAACTGACTACTAACTAAACCCAACGAAATCATTCTGCTCTACAATTGCCAAATGGTTGTATGAATCGCATTATCAAACTGAAGTACGCTCTTCTTGTCGCCGATAAGATATAGTTGCTCCGATTCGTTGATTAGCTATATGAGCTACATTAAAAATCAGCTAAGGCTTATCTATATAACCCGATAAGCTCAGGCCGTTGGCAGCCAAATCGAAAATCGATTAGAGGTCAATCTACATATATGTATAAATAGTAACTAAAATTCATAAAATGGGCATGATAAGGTTGTAACGATTAAAATGTATTTTATTGAAATTAATTGTTAGGTGTAAATTTTATTGCTTGTCTATTTTTAATTGTTCGTTAAATAATAATTAATTTTTACTTTAACAAACAAAAAACACTCAAAATATAACGCATTTTTTTTAGGTAATGTTTCCTTATTTCTTGTGTTTTGTTTATAATTCAATAGAAAAACTAATGAATTTTTTTTTTTAAATAATATAATTGACAATTATTCGTTATCAACCTTGGAGAATTATATTGTCATATTTCGTTTCTCAAATAAATTTTATAAAAGAAAACTTAAAAGAAAATATATAAATTTTTTTTTTAATTTGTTATAATGTGGCACATATTTTGAATGAATATATTCTCATTTCTCTGATCTGCATCAGTTGTCAAAAAATGTTTAGTTTTTGCTCAGTATTTAATATTTTTTACATAAGCTTTAAAACAATTTATATTTATATAAAGTATTTATGAGAATAGGATTAAATTGCCTGAAATTTCCACAGCTTGCGATGAAATTATTAACTTGCCAATTTTATATCAATAAAGTTTTATATTTTTCCTATAAATATACATATATATTGTCTTCAGATTGTTTATAACCAACAGACAGGGTATTTTCAAGTCATGTAAGTGACATTTATATTTTGTATGTTAAATTAGCTAACTAGCTACTTAAGTAGTAACAACAATAATTAATTTTATACTAATAAATAATATGATCATAGAATTATTCAATTAGTAAAATTAAAATATATTTAATATTAAATAAATTATTTTAAAAAAAATTTAAGTTTAATACAATAAATTTTTTTTAATGTTTTTCCTTTTACTGATTTCTTGAAATTCTTGGTAAAAACCAATTATGATAAGATTTTATATTGAATTTTATATAAATGTGTTATTCAATTATGCATATCTTTGATTTACAGATATCTGAACCAAAAAATTTAACAATTTCGAGTTAAACTGAAATTTTTATAAATATTTTACATCTATTATATATATAGTTGATATTGGAATAATTGGTCACAAACAAAAAGTTTTTGCTTATAAATCAAATCTGCAGGAATATATGTATTTGGTGCTTTTAGTATTTCAATTCAAACTTGCTATATCATTTAAAATCTGTATTTTTTTCATGGTTGACTTGGCAAATTCCCATATATGCAGAGTTTTTTAATAGAATTTTTTCATTGTCAACGGATCATAAACTATGATGATACAAGTTAAAAAAAACATTTCTTTTGAGTATGAAACTATAATTTTCATAATTATTGAATGATAAACAATTTATTAAGATTTGTGATAATATTAATAGCAAATACTGAAAAATTCTTTTATAATTTTAATGATTCATTTGGGTATTTTTTACACAAAATAACTTAATTTTTTGGTTGCCTTGTCGTATAATTTTTTATGATATGCAAGTGTTTTAAAACATTGTTGTGACTCTGACGACTGGCACTCTTATCTGGAAACAGGTGGGAACAGGTGTTCACTTCACCAAATCGACAACTAACAACTGTGCAGCAAAATGAACGCGAATCGTTTTATAGCGATTTGCACTTATCGGGAGTCGAAGCAGCTGCTTAAGCAGCCGTAGTCATCCGGCCTATGAATACCCGAAAATGTATGCCAGGTGTGTCCAGTAGTAGTATATGAAAATGTTTGCTGATAAGCCAGAAATATAACACAATTAGAAATCCCAGAAATATCATTAACAGCACAAGTAATAAAGATGTCTAAAAAGACCTTGTATTAATAGATAAAACCAAAGATATTTAAATGAAAGATATACTTGAAATAAATACCAATAAATATGTTACAATATAACAATATAAAAATTTCAAAATATAATTAACAAGTCACATAATATAGACATCTGATAAAGGACAAAACCAAAAAAAACACGAACATGTCTAGCTCGTCGTGCTGATCAAGAATTTTAATTTAATTTGTAAGGACGATCATTACTTCAAAATGTACCATGGAAATTTCTGTCACGTAACACTTTATACTAAGGCTTTAAAAAAAAAACAGGAAAAGGTTTTTAAATGAAATAGCAGGAAAAATCAACTTACATTATTCATTACAATACTAAAAAAAAGTTTTATACAAAAAGGCTTGCACACTTCGCAGAGTTTTGCGCTTTTACAACATTAAGTCGAAACCGACTTCTATTCTTGTCACGTAACGCCACACCTGTTTTTTGCTTATATCTTTTAATCGGTAAGGTCGAATGTTTTGATCTCTTTTACTAAATATAGTCCAGCTGAATTGCAACTCAGATAAAAAAAATATTCAAAAATTTGACTTTATCGATTGTCACGTAACGCCAATCTAGAAATGCACTTATATTTTATGTGGTCGTATACATCTCCTCCAATGCATTAAACATTTTGTGACAAAATTATAATACCCTTTTGCAAGGGTATAAAAACTACCAAAACACATACACTTTTATATACTAACACATTTAAATCAAGCAGTGCAAAGTAGTGCAAAGCAGTGCAACATCCACTGCTTGCATGATAAATTATTTGCCTTGATATTTATGGTCTTTATTTTCTGATTTTGATGCAATTTGCACAGCATATTCAGATTAATATTACAATTTCGATTTCCTAGTGTGGGGGGATTATCGGAAATTTAAAAAAAAAATACTGATCTTATCTGTGTATGGTATACGGGAACCTGAATACCAAGGTGTCTCTACATTTGTCTAATTTTATGACAACCTTAATCCCATTTTTAATGGGTGTATAAATAAAAAACAAAAATCGTTTATTTGAATTCAAGTTTGTGATAAAGTAAACATAGAAATATTAAACACAACATTTTTTATATATCTTGAACATATATTTAGTTAAAAAAAAGGGTTTTCATTATGGAAAATAAATTTGCAGACAGGCTGAAATATACAAATAAAGGACAAGAAGAGCAGTATAATAGTTCAAAGGAACACGTGAATAGCCAGACACATCATATACGTGAGTACCTATAAATCTATATAAATTCTGTATAGATTTAACTATATTAAACATTGACGTTGCAGACAGCAGTTATAGCCAACGGATCATGGCCGAAGAATATTGCAAACTGTTGCGGCATATGCCTGAAGGATCGCGTCAAGTTTTAAGCGAGTTTATAAATAGTGACAGGCAGCTGGACTTACAGGACACTACCCCAATTGATTTTTTAGTTTTATTCCGCAAACGGATGTACTATCAGGAAATGGGTGTGTCCTTATCAACCTTCGAACTCATCACTATGGAGGACTGGCAACGCGAAAGGGAACAGCGGCAGCAAAAGGAGATATCCTGCGAGTCAAATTGCCAGGATAAGGGTACACAAACCGATCCCTGCATTTTGGAGCAACCTAGCTCCTATCAATCATCTCCAAGTTCGTGCTGCAAATTAAAGCAACAACTATCTGAAACATCAAGTGAATCCTATATGGATATCAAGGAACAAATCTTTAAAGAGATATATGAATCAATTACCAATTCAAATCTCTTCTTCTCCGACTCGGTACGAACAATTTCTCCATCGAGTGATTTAACAATTTCCCAACCTGAGACAGTTACAACAGAATTGGAATTTTATGAGCAATATCCATTGCTAACACCGTTGGGAAGTTTTCTGGATTCTAAATCATGCGTACAAAGCAAACAGGACGATTCAGATACTGGGCAGCTAAGGCAGGAGTTGTCAGAGTCATCCCAGCATTATCTTTTGCAAACTCCGCTGCTAAAATTTCTGGAATCTAAATCATCAGAAAGCAAACAGGACGATTTAGATAATGGGCAGCGTAGCCAGGAATTCTCAGAGTCATGCCAGCATTATTCTTTGCGAACTTGGTTGCTAAAATTTCTAGAATCTAAATCATCAAAAAGCAAACAGGACGATTCAGATGATAGTCAGCTTAGTCAGGAATTCTCAGAGTTAACTTATTTATATACTGAGTCAAGTGCAATACTAGATTCGGAGAAAGAAACTTCGGAGTCAGGGCAGACTTACTACATCTTGGAACAATTAGATACCCTTATTTCGTTATGCGATAGTGAGAAGAACGTGTCCAACACAAGAATTAATTCCAATCAGATATTAAATTTAAATCATAGTCGAATCTTTATGCCTTCGAATACAATGCGTCGATATGAGTGCCCAATGCGTTATGAGGGATGTCCACATTTGGATAATGAAACACTTCTGGCACACTTTTTGGAAGCGCATCTCAAGGTGGAAGGAATGGGTATCAAGGAGGTATATAATAGGGATACGATTTTAATTAGACTAAGGCCCTATTCTTTTACACTTTCCAAGAATGTCTGCTTAGCGATGCTTGTCTATGCCGGAGTTTATGATCTTAATATTAACATACCCGTCTATAATGCCGGATTACCGTATTTCTTCAAGAATCTTGTCAATCATGTACCTGTCTTTGTGATGGTCTGTCGCATGAAATATTGTAATAATTCTTTAGGTGTATCGGATAGTTTATCGATTACTGATTTACCTACTAGCTCATCCAATTGTTCTGGTCGTTCAGAAAATGTTTTGGCCTTGTGGACAGTTAGCATGGATTTGCCTCAGCCAATGTATGTCCAAATGACGGTCTATAATCGACGTTTGGCCTTTAGTCGTAGTTGCCATATGAAGATCCGTGGAATTAGTAAATGTCAAAATTGTGAACAATTTTATAATAATAGCAAAAACATTATGAGAATAACTAATCAGGAATTGCGATTGCTAACCGATAACTGTATTCAATCAATTTATCTAAACGTTACCACAAGTCAATATTTAACTTCTAAAGTCGATGCATAATTTTCATGTTGCTCTATTAAAAAATAGCCGAAAAATAAACTCATTACCGAACTATCCAGCGAATATCAAAAACAAAAACCCGCTGATTTGAGTATTAAAATGTTTTATAGTTTATAGCAACAACATAAAATTTCTGTTTTTACGAAATTTCTGACCAAAACAAATTGTTTTAAAATTTTATTGTGAATATATTATCATAATTTTAATTAAATTCAATTTCGACACAAAAATAAAATTTAAATTTGAGCAAAATTATAATCAAAAATGTTTATTTTATTCTCATTTAGAAATTTGAAAAAATTCTTAGATAACCATTTAAAAATATCACCATCGCTAAATATTTAAAAAATATTGAAAAATATTTATTATTTGTTAGAATATTATACATTTTTATGTATTTAATTGCAATATAAATATAAGGAATCTGCAGTAACAAAACTATATTTATTAGGACCCGAAACAGTTATATATTTAAAAAAAATCACTTCAAAACAATCATATTTTGAGCAGCAGAAAAATCGTAAAATACGCATTATAAAACGAATTTTAAATCAAAATCAAAATACAATTATAATTTTTGATTGATTTTTGTGTTTAGATGTAAAGATTATATGGATATTTGTGTATACATAAATATTATTGAATATCCTTATAAAATAAAGGAGCAGCCATTCAAACCCATTTTAGAAAAAAACAATTGTGTTTTAGTTTGTTAAAATAAGCACTTAAAACAAATATGTCGTTTTACTTTTACAGATAGATTAAGACAATAATCATAAAAACTACGCATGCTAAAAATAATATCTATAAAATAGTTGCTGCAAATGGGTTTTTATACTCTTGGTACCCTTGGGTATTATAATTTTGTCACGAAATGTGTAACGCATAGAAAGGGACGTCACCGACTCCATTAAGTATATATATTCTTGATCAGCTCGACATGTCTCTCGGTTTTTAAGCTATCTTGATGAAATTTTGCCCATATGATTTTTTCTGCTGCAGGTGGTACATATGTCAGAATCAGCCGGATCGGACCACTATATCATATATATGCCATAGGAATGATAGGTCAAAATAAATTTTAATCGAAAAAATCAATTACAATCATGGCAGCTCGATGTAAAATAATGTTTTCAACAATCTGAACAAGTTGCATTAAAATCGATTCACTATATCATATAGCTACCATAGGAACAATCGGTCGAAAATTGCTTGTATGAAAAACTTTTTTGTTTTTTTAGGATATAAACATGAAAGTCAACAGTTCGATATAGAATTACGATTTGCACAATCTGACAAACTTTGATCAAAATCGGACCAATATATCATATACCTGCCATAGGAACAATTGGTTCAAAAACGAGTTCTTCTATGCAAAACTTTTTTGATTTTGAAGATATCAGAACCAAATTGACCAAATCGATATAGAAATACATGCTGTACTTTTTGATAAAGTTTCACTAAAATCGGAAAACTATATCATATAGCTGCCATAGAAACAATCGGTCGAACTTTAAAAATTATCTTAAAAAACCATTCAAAGGGTATATAGCTTCTTTTTTTTTATTTTAAAATTTATGGTAATATAGAATTTTTATTTATTTATTCTTATGATAATATATTATAATTATTTTTATTATTTCTTATATTCCTTTAATATTTTTTTTTTAATTCTAATGTAAAGCTTTTTTTTGTGTCAATCTTATCTATTAGTTTATTGAGTTATTGTTGTTTTAGTTTAGTTTCTAATGTGGTTTGCTTTATGGTCTGTTCTGTACTTAGCGATCTTACTTGTAGAACTTTTAACATGAATCGTATAACATTAATTTGAATGTTTGCAAAACTGTTAATCTTTTAAATGTTTTCATTTCATGTGTTAACAGTGCAAAAGCTTTGGTCACTGTTAGCAGACTGTTAAAATTGTTGTGTTCTCTTTGCTGTTCTCTGTTGCTGCTGCTGTTGCTGCTGCTAGCGTCGCTGTCGCCGTCACTGCCAACTGCTGCAAGCGGCGGCTTTATTTATTTTTTAATGCCGGGCAGAATGCTATTGAACTCACACATACACACACACACACACACAAGCACACACACACACAGAGATTATACATATACAGATTTTGGCAGCTGCTGTTGCCTGCAAAATGCATAATGCATAAATTGTTGCCGGCATATTCAAGTGTCAGCTAATTTGATTAGTTTGCCTATTTGGCTGTCGTCTTAGGAAAACATAAAATGCAAAAGCACAAAATTATAAAAGCAGTTAGCAGAAAAAAACAGTTAATTGAGACGCTGTCAGCTTATTTATGGAATTCTAATCAAAAATGAGAATTTGTAGAAAAACGTGTTTAAAAAAAAAAAAAATAAAATATAAAAAAAAAATAAGAATATACTAAAAAAACATATATGTATATATACTCCAGACCTACATCAACAATTTTGAAATGCGCTTGCAGCAGCAGCAGCAGCAGCGAAGACGGCAGCGTTGCGCGCATCTGCAAAGCACAGCAGAGCTTCAATGCCCGCTGCCCGCTGCCGTCTGCCCATAGAGCCATGTTGTTCCCGAAAAATGTGCATGTGTGTGCGTGTGTGTGAGTGTGCCCGTTCCAGAAACGTTGCCACGTTCCAGGCGCATTCTGGAAAATTGTGTCAAGCTGACGACACAATTTTCAAATCGCATGCCCGGAGTTGCAGTTGGGCTACCCGAAAACAAAAACAAAAGCAAAAAAAAAGAAAATAAAAATAAAAACAACAACAACAACAACAGGGCGAAGAAGAAGAAGCAGCAGCAGCAGCAGCAGCAAATGCAGAGAGCAATATAATGGCACAGAGCGCAAGCGAATGGGAGAGTAATGCAAGCGAAGAGTAAGACAGAGAGCGCGCAAGAGAGAGCGCGGCGGCAAAAAGTTTTCGCAAAATTCAGTTTGGCTTGGGCATTGCACAAATAACGGTAAAGGTAGAGCGCCATAACGGTACAGTAGCGTAACAGGAAGTGGTGCATTAACACGCGCCGCAGCTGATGACGACGTCGACGTCGCAAAACAATTTTTAAAACAATTCAATAACTGGGGCCCGGGCCCAAAACGACGACGCGTTAAACAAAAAAAAAAAACAATATTAAGTAGTAATAATAATAATAAAAATAATAATAGTAATATATATATTAGAAATATCAATAATAATAACAAGCTCTGTAATAACAATAACAACAATATAAGACTAGGCGCGCGTTTTGTTATTGTAAGTGTGTAAGTGTGTGTTTGTTGTGTGTAAGTGTGTGTGTGTGTTTATCCTGTGCATTTAAGTTAAATGCGGCATTTAATTACGCCTAATTTTTGGCGATTGCATCACCAAAAAAAAAAAAAAAAATGTCAGCTGCCCTTTGAACTTTTGGCGCATCGCAGGCTGCCTTTAACCTTTTTGGACCCAGGCAAAGATGCGATGCGACGCGACTTCGACGTCACCAAAGCCTACAAAAAAAAAACTGTGACGTCGCACATGTCTGTGTGTGTGTGTGTGTGCGTTTTTTCCTTTTTGCATTTTACAGCCTCAAAATGAGCAAACGAATGACGTAGATCCCCATTGATGTTCGTTCTGCTGCTGCCGCTGCTGCTGCTGCCGCTGCCGCTGCGCTTCATTTCGCATTTCTCATTTTGGTTGCGGCAAAGCGAACGACAAAAAAAAAACCAAAAAAACCCAAAAAACCGACAAAACCGGCTACAAAAGTGCCAAAACTGTTAGAGTGGGAGAGAGAGTGAGACAGGGAGAGCACAAGTGAGCAAGAGAGCGCGCTAGCAAGCTTGCAAATATATGTATGTGTGTGTGTTAGAGAGTGTGTTATGCGGCATGCGGCCGACTGCCGATTGCTTCAAAAAGCCGACTCGGCCGAGCACGAAAAACGTGCACACGTGCAGCATGCAGACAGACGGGGGTGGGACAAGACGACAAGGCAACTTTTTCGGTGTGAATGCCTTCTGCACAAAAACGTGGTTTTTCGGCTGTTCGCAGTCCGTTGCAGTTGGCGTCGCCGAACGCTGTCGCAGTCGCAGTCGCCGTCGCCGTCGCCGTCGTGGTCACCGTCACAGTTAGCGTTGACGCGTTGTTGCGTTTTCATGTTTATTGCAATTCGGTTCATTCGCTTGCTGTTACCCAGTTTAACAGGCATAACAGTTAACAGCGGCATGTTGCGTCGCTGTTAACGATCACAGCAGCGCTGGAAGAAATTTGTGTAGCATACGCAAGGGCGCAACTTGAATTTGTTGTTGTGGCATGTGAAAAAGATCATTGTGTGCTATATATGTGTATATATATATATATATATATATCATACATAAATGTAATTATATATATATTTATACATATATATATGTATATATATAAATTTTTTACTTTCAGTTCAAGGATTAATAAAACACATTAGTTTTTAATTAAAAAAGTTCGCTTTATATTTTAAATAATATTCATATTTTTTCAACCTAAATAAAATTATAGTCTTACAATTAACAAATACATTTACTTTAATAAATATTATTTAAAAATGTTTAAAAAATAAGGAATTTTGAAAATTGAAAAATTTTCTTTAATTTTTGAAGCGTATTTTACTTGCAGCTGAAAAATGTTGTGCTTTTTCTAAGTAAAACGTATTTTAAATGGCTTTTGTATATTTTTCAATAAATATTTTTAATAAATATATATTATTGATATAAATTGTTTAATATTTAATTGGAATTTTTTTAAAATTTATATCTTAAATTTTTTTTTGATTTTTAATATCTCATTCAGCGGAATTTCAAATAATTACAATATTTTGTCGAATTTCTGTCAAAATTAAGCAACAAATAAATTAATTTAATTTAATATATGTGCTAATTATTGTGAATTTATTGAGAATATTAGTTTCGATGCCAAGTCCGGCTGTGATTACGGCTTTGTTACCGAATTTGGTAATACGCTTAATTCCAATTTCGGCTTAGATTCCGCCTTTGAGCTTTTACCAATTTCAGTTCTTATTTTGTTCCTATTTCATGTCCCGTTCGATTTCGTTACTGTATAGAGCTCTCCGACTCTATGTTACGTCACTGACTCCGGCTTTGTTTACGTCTCTAACTCCGACCCTGACTCTGGCCTTGATTCGGGCTTTGACTTTAGTTTTTCTTGTTTTTTTTTCCACTTTTCATTTTGTCCTCTCAACACGTCTTTAACTCCGGCCCTGACAGCGTCTCTTGTTTGCTCTGACTCCGGATTTGGCTCTGACTCCGGCTCTGTTGTCTGCATTTTGCCTGCAGCTTTCGAAATGTTGTTGCTGCTGCTGCTGCTGTTGCTGTTGCTGTTGCCTGTCACTTTGCCGGATGTTGCACGAGGTGCACAAAAGCTCTTCGGCTTTTATGGAGTCCGGCGCTGTTAAGCAACACGGAGAGCAAATGCAAATGTTGTTTGGCCTGGCAAATTGGCAACAAAAAGCAAAAAAGACAATTGGGACAACAACAACAACAACAGCAACAATACAAGAGCAACAGCCGCTGTCGCGCAGTTACAGTCAGCGTTGCGTCGCAGCAGCGTCAATTGTTGTTGTCATTGTTGTTGTTGTGGCGCATTTGCCGCAACGCAGTCGCATCTGCTGCTCATTCGTGTGCGGCGCTTCAACGCTAAGCGACGTCTGAATTAAAACACAGCCTGCCTCTGCCTGCGTCCGCCTTGCCGTTGCCTAACGTCGCCGCCGCCGCCGCTGCTGCCGCTGCTGCTGCTAAACGACGCTACGTCGTCTCTTTATGTATGTACGTATGTGTGTGTGTGTTTTTAGTGCTTTGCTTCGTATTGCGCATTCGTGCGCCTTCGGCTGGCGCTGCGGTTCGTGTCGTCGTATCCATTCGGCTCAACGTTCGTGTGCCGCTGCTGCTGCTGCTGCTGCGGTTTGCCTGCTTCGCAACGTTTTCTGGCCATGCAGCAAAAACAGTTTACATTTGTTTTTCCGCGTGCTCGCACACGTTGACTGACACACGGTCTGCGGACACAGCGAGCGAGCTTTAACTGTTTGTCTGTATGTGTGTGTGTGTGTGTGTGTGTGTGTGTGTGTGTTTGTTGTGTGTGTGTGTGTCGGCCGGTGTGCCAAACTGAAGTTGCCACAAAACTGACCGGAGTTGCATACAAGACACTAAACGAGCTTTGCTCTAGTTATTTGCCTGGTCTACTTTGAAAGTTGCAGCAACTGCAACTGCAACTGCAACTGCAACTGCAACAGCAAACTGCACACTGCAAGCTGGCAACAACAGCTTTAAAGTTTTTAAACTTGAGCTGATTTTTGTATATTTTCTATATATTTTTTTTATATATATTTTTTTTTGGTTTTTGATTTGGATTTTGATTTTCAACTGCAGTTCGGCTTCGGCTCGCTGCTTCTGCAGCTCGTCTTACACTTCGTGCATACAGCCGAAGCTGAAGAAAGCCAAAAACACGAAGCTCTGCTCCGGCTACGGCTCCGGCTCCGGCTGCGGCTGCGACTGCTGCTGCTAATGCTGCTGCTGCTGCTGCGAGCGAGCGGAGAAGTTGCAGCTAAACGTTGAACGCTGTGGAGCGACAGTCGTGAGTCGTGTCGAGATCGGAGCGCCGCGCGGAAGTGCAGTGCTAAAAAGCGGAAACGGAAGCTGAAGCTGAAAAACTTTCAACGGAGACCTAACGCACACACGCACACAAATTCCAGCTATATACATATATATATATATGTTTATATGTATTTACTACATGCAACTCTATATAGAGTTTTTGAACTGCAGTGCGCATTAAGACACACACACGTACACACACACACACGCAGAGAGAGAGAACGAATAGTTTTTTTAAATAACAACTTTTTTTCGAATATATATATACTATATATACTTATTTTTTTGATAATTTTTTTGAATGTGCTACTTACACTCAAGCAGCAGCAACAACAACAACAACAACGCGCCGCGGTGTTGTCAGCTGGCCAAAACGGTACAACAAATATTTAATAATAATAATAATAATTAAATATAATAATATTTATATGTTCAAATGAAATATTTTCAAAAATGCAGTGTGCGTGCATAAAACAAACAAACAACAACAACAACAGCAAGACAACTGTAATTAAATGCAGCAACAACAATTGCAGCGGCTGCAACAACAGCAACAACAACAACATCTTGGAACAAGTAACAATAGTGTACAATAAACAAATTAAATAACAACAACAGCAACAATTATCTCACATATGTTTAAATATCAATTTATCTGATTAGAAAAAAAACCCAAAAAAAAGCTCAAAAAATAGCCAAAAAAGAACAAAAAAAAAACACAAAAGCCACGAACATAGCTGTGTGTGTGAGCGTGTGTGAATGTGTGTGTAATTGTAATTAACTAACTAAATTTAGCAAATAGTAAAATTAATTTTTTTTTATTTTTTTATTTTAATTTTTTTATAAAATTTTTTACAACTTTTGACATTAAAAATGATCTGCAAAACGCAATTTCACGCTTTGTTTTTATACTAAATAATAGTAAAAATTGATGTTAATATTTAATTAAATTAAAATTTACCTGAACGGAGCCTTAGATATTATTTAATTTAGCGTTTTAAAAAATTATAAATACTAATAAAACCCTTTGTTTCTACCAAGGATCATAAAAATGTTATTGAATTTTATTATTGCCAAAATAAATATTTTTTTGTATCAAAGTTATTCATGAACTCTAATCTGTGTTTTAACCATAATTTTAAAAATATTATAATGTATCAAAGTCATCCTTTAACTGTAATTTTTGTGTTTTAACCATAATTTTAAAATGTTGCCAATTTTGTTTTAATACTTCCCAAAAATCACAATTAATTTAGTTCGAAAAATTGGTTGTTTTTTTTTTTGTATTTGATTTAAGCAATATTTTCTAACTATTACGAGTATTATCAAAATATTTAGTCGCTCAAAAAGGAATTTTTATATAATATAAGTTGTAAATTTTATGATTCCTGAATTCACTGTATTTCTTAATTTGATTTTCTTATTTAAGCTCAATTGGCAAACACGTATTTATTTTAAGCCAATAAAGTATTAAAGATTATTTCAATTTCTATTAAAATATATATTCATACAGTTCAAAAATTAAGTTGAAAATGTATGAATGTCTATGTCTATGAATTTTTATTTGAGCTTGCAGTCATGTTTAAATTTAAAAATATTCCGAAATTAAATACTAAATATTATTCCTCATTCAAATCGTTTTTACTAAAAAAAAAAATAGTAAAAAACGTTTTTTCTCATTGAATTTATATTCATTAGAATTTCCAAAAATATTCTAAATGTATACTCAATCATTTTTTCTGATTCAATATATGTGCAAAGCGTTTGTAAATTTGATTGCGATTGATTTGATTTAAATTATAAATTGGAATTGGTTAACTTATGAAATTATGTGTATTGAAAATATAAATTTATTTAAAGAGATGTGAATGTTATTGCTATTTTTTTGGTTCTTGATATTTATCAAATGTAATTTTAAGATAATTTTTCATTAATAGATTAAACATTTTTTTTAATTAGATTTATAAAAGAAAATAGAGCTCATTAGGCTTATATTTAATCAGGTTTTTTATTTTTAAACGGATAGTTAATTTATGGTCATATTTTTTATTAAATGCACAGCAAAATATGTATTGTACTTCTAAGAATTCTAATATATTTTATATTATAATTATAATTTCTTTTCGTTTACTTTGATAATTGAAAAATACAATCTTGATATTTTTTTTTAAGATTTTAATATACTTGAACATAATTTTCCGAATCATTTGAACAATAGAAAATATTTATTTTATTTATTTTTTGGTGAGAAATTTGCTAAGCATACAGGCGGGATTATCATATAATTAAAAATATTGAAAAATTGCCTTTTAAATAACTCGTCAGATTTATAAAACCAAAAAAAATTATTTAAGAAAATTTAAAGAAACAATTTAATTATGGCTTAAAGATAAAAATTATTGAGTTGTTTTTAAGTTATTTGATGTCTAAATGATTATTTAAAGATATTTCTAAAAGACTCGAAAAACTTAATATAGTATAAAATTGTTGGCAAAGTTTCTATTGAATATATTTCAAATATTAATGCGACTCTTAATGTTCTTTCAATAAAGACAAAAAGTTTTATTAACAATTTTCTTTTAAAACTGTGAGATTCGGTATTAATAAAAAACGTTAAGTTTATTAAATCTGATTATAAGAAAGTATTTCTATATAATTCTTTTGGGTACAATGATAAAATAAAAAGAGTTTTTTCTTTTTATTTTTTTTATGTGATAATTTAAACACGTTTTAGAGATATAATGGCGTCAGCTGCTGTGCAAAATATAAACAAAATAGCAACAAAATAGAAAAAATTCTCTAGTGTATGATAATTGTTGTTGTTTTATTTTCTGCTCATTTCGCCCAACTTGTCGAAATCAAATAAATCTTGAGTTTGAAATGATTTTTCACGTCTTTCCCGGCAAACGCGTATTTTTTTTTTGTTTTTTTTCTCCTTTTTTTTTGTTTTTTGTTTTTGTTATTGTTTTTGTTTTCATTTATTTTTTTGAAATTCCGGCCATTCCAATATTCAGAGAAACTAGGGGAATCATTTCATATATATATATATATTTTTTTTTTTCACATAGTTCTATTAATAATTTGATGCATTGCCTTCATCGTCATCTCCGGTCAATGTGTGATCGTTGTCTTTTGTTCATTGAATAAACGCTTCAGCTGTTTTTTAGTGCTAGAACTTAAAAAAAAATAAACTTACGAAATTGTGGCAAAAAAATAAATAAATAAAAACTACGGCAGTTTATGCTAATTAGCCGAGTCTCTTTCATCTTTTGGACAAATTCTATAATTTATTGTGTGAGAAATTAAAATTTTTGATTATGAGCAGACTTTAGCAAGTGTTTGAAAAGTGTTTTCTGCTTTTCATATAATTCTATAAATTAAATAAATGATTTATTAATTATTGCCAACTTTTAAAGATATCAAAAATATCAAGTATACGTTTTTGTCTATTATTTACCTTAAAAGATATCTAATAAATATAATACAAATGTACAGCTAAAGAATCTTAAATTTTCAAGAAAAGTTTTTAATTTGATTGAGCAATTTTATTTTTAGAAGAAGTTTCAAGAAATCTTACATTTTTCAGCTCTGAACAAAAAAAAAGAAAATATATCTTTCATGGAAATTAGTTATTTTTTTAGACAAATGAAGCCGTCAAGATTTTTAAAAAAACATTAAAAATATTTATTGTATTCCTAATATTTGAATTTACTAATTTTTATTGTATAAAATATTCATGATTTTTTTACACTCTGTTTATTGTCAGCCTTTGTTTTAATAATTAACTAATATTTAATTTAAAATGCCAATATTTTCTTTTATGCATATTTTATGTATACAAATATTTTTTGAAAATAGTTTTCGGGAATTTTAACAGGAAATCTTTAATGCAGGAAAGTAGGATAGAATATTTGCTTGCACTTTTGCTGATAGTCAAAGAAACTTTTAACCACATCAATATTAATTCCAAATTAACATTTATTGAAGCATATTTGTATGATCAAGTAAGCAGCTTTCAAGTCATCATTTTGCCAATAGTTTAAGAGTTAATTTCACAAACCAGCATTTAATTTTACAATGAAAACCCTGCTCAAAAATGAAATTATTATTCGATAACATTTTGGTTTGTTTGAAACCACAATTTGAGCAGAAAAAATGTACAAAAATTGTCAGCAATATTGCATCATAATAACCTCAATATAAAGCCCATACAAAACTCTATACAAAAATATGCATGTTTGGCAAAAATGTTCAAAAAAAAACAGTATAAAAACAGGACGAGCAACAAAAAAAAAATGTCCAATATAAAATGACATATGAAATTTCATTTCAATTTTATTTAATTTGTGCGAAAAAAAATAATACGGCAGAGAATAATAACGATATATAGGAAATCATGACCATAAACTGAAAATTGGATGCACATAATTACACTAACAATAATATAGGCGATGAAAATATTTATATATATGCACATATATATAATAGAAAAGGCCTCACATAAATAAATTATAATTTTTCTTTTGTTTTTTCCATTAAATTGCCATAATTTTGCGATTGGCGAGCTGCAAAAATCACAATTAGTATTATTTTTTATATTTATACTTTTTTATTTAATATGCCTGACCTAATTTATTTAAAAACAATAATGAAAAGTTTAGGTATGAAGTATTGATGATTAAATACTCTATCGGGCTATATGTCACACAAAAACTTAATTTTTATTTATCGACAACAATTTGATATAGAAATTTGACTTAGATAAAATTTAAAATTAATTATTCCATATGGAAGAATTCGACAGAGTAAACAATAATGTTCTTTAAGCCATTTTTAATTGGATTGCTTTTATTATAACTTTAAGATTCTAATCACATTTGATTGTTAGGGAGACTTAAGACTCTCGTCAGAAAAACGAACATTTGAAGTTCTCATAGTTTAAATTGATATATATTAGATTTTTCTTTGTTTTTTAATGTTTTTTCGATTTTAATTTTATTTTATCCGCCTTCAATTATCATATATACAATACTGAAACTTAGATTATGTCAGTGTGGTTTAAATATCTTGAAAAATAGAAATGTTAGTATATATTTTTACCAATAATTTTCATAAAGTATGAATCCTGTAAAAATCCTGTATGAATCGGCTAAAAATTAAATTTTTGGCATTCTCTAAATTTATAGTATCTTGTAAATATCCTGAAATTGTTAAGAACATAATTTTTTTCAAAATTAGGAAATTAAAAAAAAAAAAACTTAAAAACAGAAATTTTGAAAAATTTTATTCATTCATTTTTTTCATTCATATATCAATCTGTTTCTGTTTGATTTTAATCAATTTTTTTGTGGACAGTTGTTTAAAATTGATAAGCTGAACTTTTGGGGTAGCTTGTATATAAATATAAATATACATATAAACTTTTTTAATTTTATAAAAATCATATCATAGCTCTTGTTAATAAAGGTATTTTTGCACTCAATAAGTTATTGTTATTTTATTTTAAATTTTTTATTTTATCAAAAGTCTCAAGCAAAAAAATCGTATTTTGCTTTTAAAAAACCTCTAAAAAGAACAATCAATAAAAATAATTTCATTACTTTTGTTATGAAGGACTTTTTTTTTTACTCAAAAAATTATAGCTATTTTTTTTTTAATTTTTGATTTAAAAATCATGGGATTTTTTTTCGCTCAAAAAATTTTAATTTCAAGTGATTTTTTATAAAAAGAAATTCTCAAATAATAACAATCGGTAAAAATCTTAACTCTTGTTTAAAATAGTATTATTTTGCTCAAATAATGATTGTTTTATATTTTGATATAAAAATCATGATATTTTTTTTCGCTCAAGAAAAGATTATCAAGTAAATTTTTATAATTACAAAATCTCAAAAAAGAACAATCAATGAAAATAATTTTATAACTCTTGTTATATAGGATTTTTTCTTTCCTTAAAAAATTATAGATATTTTTTTTATTTTGATTTAAAACTCATGAGATTTTTTTTGCGCTCAAAAAATTATAATTATGAAAATAATTTTTAACTATAAAAAGGATTTTTTCTATCATTATAAAAAATGAATGTTTCGTATTTTGATTTTGATTTTTAATTTGCTCAAATAGTGTATTATATGAAGTGATTTTTTTATAATATAAGTTATAGCTGATTGGTAATATATCTCATGACAATATTATAATACTTTCGGTTAGAGTAATGCAAATATATAATATATAAACACACACATTTATATATATTAAATACAAACAGGATAAATATAACTGGGCAAGTGTCCCGGCACATTTGTCGCTTTTTATGCAGCATAAAATGTTGCATTGTTGTTGTTGTTGTTGTTTTTGCTGTTGTTGTTATTGTTGTTGGTTGTTGCTTTACATTTTTTTTTTGATATTTAATGTAGAGGAGGCAGCAGGAGCATAACGCTGCATAACGGCAAATACTTGTAATGCGGGCTAAAAACAAAAGTGACGCCGCTTCCTTTATTGTCTCCGACATATCCTTGCATTGTTGTTTGGTTGTTTAGTTGTTTGGTTGTTCGGTTTTTTTTAGTTGTTTGGTTGTTTAGTTGCTCTGGCCCCGTTGTTGTCCTACTTTAAATGGTCTTTAGGTCGACTGAGGGTATAGAGCGCGCATTAAACTCTCTACCAATACAGACACACACATGTGTGTGTGTGTGTGTGTTTATTTGTTTGTTGTGTGTAAAGCTTTTGTTGCTGGCCGCAGTTATCGCCATCAAATCAGGCAGAGACACCACAACACACACTGGCACACACATAATTATGTGCAGCCTGTCTAAATAGCAATCACACACTCTTTCTCTCTCTTCCCCTCTCGCTCTCTCTCTCTTTCCCACTCACACACTCTCACTCTCTAACTCTCTCTATCTCGCTCTGTCACCTAATAAAGAGTCCTTAGCATTGCATCGTAAAGGCAACCTTAACATAAAAGCCTAAACTGTAAATATACTCTATTTCTAAATTTTTACAATTTTGTCCTGTCAATATTATATTGGACTATATTCAAGGACATTATGTGTAGACCTCATATCAAGTTTATCAATTCAAGCTTTAAGCTTTAGTCTAGATTTATTTAAGCTAATTTTTTAGCGTGAAAAATTCTTTTTTTTTCACATTTTAATCAGGAAAATTTCTTAACCCTAAAACTTTGACAAAAATTTGGTTTTGCCTTATTTTTATGGTATTGATATTTAGTATAAGTCAATTCAAATTTT
Organism: Hirtodrosophila alboralis; assembly: GCA_035043045.1. Lineage (NCBI taxonomy): Eukaryota > Metazoa > Arthropoda > Insecta > Diptera > Drosophilidae > Hirtodrosophila > Hirtodrosophila alboralis. Next base: position 254,076 of record JAWNNH010000144.1, on the reverse strand, counting down.
GATAGCTTAAAAAACAATTTAAATTGAAGTTAATTTTACTATAAATTATTTATTTTATTCTTATTAATTTACTATTCATGATTTTCTTATACTCTTTTATTGCCAGCCTTTGTTTTCATAATTAACTATTATTTAATTTAAAATGTCCATAAATTCTTTAATTTATATTTTATGCATATAAATATTTTTTTGAAAATATTCCCAAAAATATTCTTATAGCTTAAAGTCTAGAAAAAAATATAATTTTTCTCATTAATTTTTTATATTTTCTAGTTTTCTAAATGAAAATTATAAAAAAAAATTTTTTGTGGATTTATATCCAAAAACTATAAAAAAAAGTTTTACTTTTCGATAAAATATTTATTTACAAATTAAATTTCAATTTTTGTTTAACAATTAAATAAAAAAGTTCAAAATAAAAATTAAATGTATATATAAATAGCTAGAACGAGGAAGTGTATTACTAAAATTTAAAAAACAATCAGAATATTTGGCTAAATAACATTTTTATAATACACAACATTTCCTTTTTTACTGATATGGAATAATAACTCAAGGATTCTTAATTTGTATACAAAAATTGAATATAAAAGCTATTTTATTATTCTTAAATAAAAAATTTAAATTTAATAATAATCTAAGTTTTTTGAGCACAAATAATGGTGAAAATTAATTTTTTAAATATTAGAAGTAAAATTAGAAAATGAAATAAAAGTTTAATCTTTTTCCAGAATACAGCATACTGAATTAGCATAGATAATACTAGATAATTGTTTTCTGGTTTGATATTTTTAAATTTACAATTTTAGCAAAAATTGAATTTACTAGAAATATGTTTAAATACATATTTCAGTTACTTTCAGATATTAAAATATGCTAGCTGTAGCTTTTGAATTATAAAAAAATTTAGATTTTAGCTGCATTTGAAAGGCGCGCCAAATACATTTTTGATTATACATTTAAATATATAATTTCTTGAAAGATTTGTATTTGTTGAGGTAGTAAAATTGTTTAAAATTCTACTGAAAAATATATATTTAAAGTATATCATCACTAACTCTGACATTAATTAATAGAATTGAGCGTTACAATAAAATATCGATTAAATTCCAAAGAAACTTTTGGTTAAATTTGAAGGCAAACAAACAAGCAGACTTTGCTAATATACTCGCAGTTATAAAATTAAACAGAGTATTACAATGATAAAATGGAAGTTGCAACAACGATGTCGACATCGAACTGCACAACAACAACAACAACAACAACTAAAAGCAAGGACTTCTAGGACTCAGGCAACGCCCAGGCTTTGCTCAGCGCCCACAAGTATGCTACGATAAGTGTGAATTTAAGAGGAGGTAGATGATGGGGCCAGGGGGAACTGGGGGACTGGGCGTAGTATAGGTTGCTTCCACACTTAACGATGCGCTAAATTACTTAAAGTGCATTTTAAGAGGCAGGCGACGGATGCGGTGCACTTCGGGTTGTGGCTAGAGGGTTGCGGTGGGGTAGAGCGGGTAGCGGGTAGCGGGTAGCGGGTAGCGGGTAGCGGGTAGCGGGTAGCGGGGAAAGACAACCATCGAAGAGGTCGCCAATAGATGCAAGCAAAAGTTGTCTAGTCAGAGTTGCCTGTAGTTGCAGCATTTGCTGTTGTTGTTGTCGATGTTGCAACATGAAACTGGCGTTGTCTTTGGTTATGTTTAGTTTGGCATGCCACCGCCAGGGGGCGTTTACTGACAATACCCATAATAATTCAAGTTCCCGAAAATGCAGTCACAGCAAACATATATCTAAAGGAATTTAACTATTTGTGATAAAGCTGATTTTGGAGCTATTTTGGTGTATCTAGTGTCGCAATACTCTATAGTTTAAATTAAAATTCAGTTAAAAATTACATGAAAATATTTAAAACACATTTATGCTCGAAACTTCTTTCTTAAAACTATATAAATATTTATGGGAGGTCACTGATTCCGAAAAAATAAAAAAAGAAAAATTAGGTTGCAGCGACGGTTTTCGAGTTAATCGAAAATAACTAGATTTTCGACATTGCAAAAAGGTAGCTTTGGGAAAGTTAAAATAACTCCCAACAAAATTTAATGATATTAAAGTTGTTAATCTGTTTGAAAATATAATAAAATGGCCTATGTACCTGATATACAACAATTTTCAATTAGATTTCTCGCTTAGAAGTTATTGCGGATTGAAGTGCAAATTTTGTCTAAAAATATTGCTATTTAAAAAAAAAACTATTTTTTGTGCAATTTTTTCTCAAAAACTAGAATTTTGGTTTTTTGTATCACTCTTTTGATATATAGATTTACTAATTGTAAAATCTATAAAAAAAATAGATTTGTCTTATACGACTAAGTTCAGTAAACATATTTATAGGGATTAAAAATTTTTGAATAGAAAATCACTCAAAGAAGTTTCAAGATATGAATAAACAAATATCTAGAATCATTTCAATATGCAAATTTAAAAATTTGTGTAAACTATTAGTGAAACGTAATTTAACTTTAACATAGACTAGAAATGTCCTTTTTATACATTTTTTTTAGCTTTTCTGCCATAAAATTTAAATATTCAAAAAAATGTGTTTTAGGATTTTCCCAATTGATAATCCTGTATTTATACTATTCTCAAGAATTTCATTAAATTTAAGCCTTTCAGGGATATGAATTAAATAAAAATAATTTCAACAATTTTCTAAATTTTTCTAATCACTTCACAGAGTTTCTCAATCCTTTAAACTATATTTGTTAATTATAAAATATTCTTTAATTAGTTTAGTTAATAATAAAATGCCTGCCACAGTTTAGGCTGCTCTAAATATTATCAAAAAACATAAAAAGTTTTGGCTTATGCAAAATATGCAAATATCTAAATTTGAAGAGAAAAAAAATTAGGAAATTTAATTATATGTTACGATGGGGCAAATAATCAAAGTTAAGTCTGGGTAAGGGCACAGGCATTTTGCCAAATTCTATTTCGTGTTTGTGTGTTATACAATATTTTCTTTGATGGCATGACTTTTCATATATACAAAGGTATATATATATATATATAAATTTATTATATATATGTATATATATGGAACAGCAGTTTATGTCGTCTAAAGCATACTGACCGACATTTTTAGCGACAACAAACTTCGTCATCGTTCATCGTCATCGTCATCGTCCATCGTCATCGTTCCGTCATCGTCGTCTTTATTTTTTTCTTTTGTCTTGAAAACGAAAGCAGTCCGGAAATGTTTGAGCTGGTAAATATGTATTGTTCCGTTTATCGTAATATATCGTATGGTATCGTATTGTGGCTTCCCCTATATGCCAAAAAGGTGTTTGCCTCATTATGCATATGCTAGGCCTCATTTTGTGGCTGCCACAAACTTTACAACGTTTGCAGAACTTCACCCCTTTTTTAATGCATATAAGCCAAGTTGTAGATGCATATATATAAGTATATATGTATCTGATATATGTATCTGATGTATATAGGTGTGTGTGTGTGTGTGTTTCTCTGACAGTTTTAGCTCATTTAAGTACATTCCTTCATTCTCAGTTTCTTCTTTTGCTTTTCTGCGCTGTCTCAATAAATTTTGGGCTTTTCGTTTCGTTACGTTTCGTATGCAATTTTCGCATTTTCCTTGTGTCTATGTGTGTGTGTGTGTGTGTGTGTGTGTGTTGTTAAATGGCAATCTTATTGTTGCACTTGTATTTGTTGCAAAAGTAGGACATTGTGATGCAGGTAGGCATGTGGCATGCGGCAATGTGGCATAGCCAGCGCGCGGGGTCACGAAGTATTGGAATGGCCTCAGCGCTTTTGCCACGAAATGTGCAACACAAAAGTTTCGTCATTATTGGCTTATGAGGTGAAATTTATTGCAGCATAATTCAATGTGATCCCCCTTCGCATGCCCCTGCCACCCAATTCAATCCCCTTGCATTGGGGTAAAAGTTAAAAGAGTTTTCATATATGCAAATATATTGATTGTAGAAAATAAAGAATTTCGCACTGATTAAGTCATCGGAAAGTTCAAGCAGCTGCTTTTGTTGTTTAAAAAAATCTGAATAAAATAATATGGCAAGCATATAGAGTAAATTTGGAGTAATATAAAGTCGAAAAATTTCAAGAAAAATACTCACAAAACTCTTGAGAAGCTTTAAAGAAGTTTTTCAATCTAGAATAATATTGTAGCAAAAAAGTGTTTCTTCGATCCTGAAGAGTATTCGAGTATAATATATTCTTCAACAAGATAATAAACTAGGTCGCAATGCAGTCCTGTTTTTCCTGAGGGAAAACTATCTTGATGAAGTTTGGAAACAGATGTTTCCCCAAGTACAATTCAAATAAGATTCAATAGAAGAAACACTTGAAATATTTATATTTATATATATAAATGAAACCAAGTTAATATATAGGTATTCATCAAGTAAAAACGGCTGAGCTGAGTCGGCTCAAATATTTTTCAGTTGTTTTTTATTACCAGGAGAAGGTTTTCAGAAATGTAAATTTTGGCAAAACATTTTGGGAAAGCCGCTAGCCCCTTAACAGATGTACTCGCTGTTAATGTATACAGCACTGTTAACCTACACAGCGCTCTTAACGTATACAGCACTGTTAATGTATACAGCACTGTTAACTATTAAATTAAATTTAATTATTTGAACGTAGCCCCACTAGAAATAATTTTTATGGCAGTACAATAATTTTAGATTTCATTTTATTTTTGAGGGAGGGCGTAGCAACACACGGCGGGTGCACTAGTTTTGTATAAAAAACTTTTTATTATCAAATGAGATATTCAAGCCAATCTGATCATATATTTATCAAATTTAAACAAGCCGGATAGGCTACTATATATAATAAAAGATTTTTTTTATAATATATTTCAATTAAACTTACTCGATGTAAAAATCGTTAGATAAATTTGTACTTGTCTGAAAAGCTTTATTACCCTGGCAACACTTTTTTTTGTACGCCGAACTATATCTAACCTGAATTATAATTAATTTTAAAATAAATATTATTAATCATATTGAACAAAATATATTGTATCTATGGGAAAATTCTTTGCAAATGCTGTGCGAGTGTGAGACAAATGTTTTTTTTTTTTTTGTGGCCTACATATTCGCCTAATTATAACAATGTGTTTCATTTATTTTTATTGATTTGAAATTCTTCTCTCGTTATAGCACACAAAAAGTCGTGGGATTCAAATAAAAACGATGATGATTGATAATGGACAGAAAAAATGCAGCATTATCAACGTATGAAAAGCTAAAGACTTAACAAGATTAAAGACAAGAGAAATAAGCAAAAAAAAAAGTAATAATAAAAGTTAGAAAATAAAGCAAAAGCCGAAAAAGCAAAAGAACTTAAACAAATGGACAGAAATGCATTAAATATTTGTATATTTAATCATTTACTTATTTAAATAATACTAAATACAAAATAATAATAATTATAATTCTAATAATAATATTAAGCAATTAATAATAAATAATATGTAATAATAAATACACGAAGCTCAAATAGACTGAAATAGAGTCCAAATATATTACGAAAGTAAATGCAATTAATTATACATATCATAAAATAATTAGCAATTGCATTTAAGTTATTAATATAAACAACAAACAAAACCAAAACCAAAAATAAAAACAAATAAATTATTTAAAAAGTAAAGCCGAAACAACAACAACAAAAGCAAAACAAAAACAACAGCAGCCCATACAATAACAACAATAAAAGCAACAAATGCAACTGCAACCAAAAACAAAATAAAACCAAAAACCTACAACAACAATAAATCACGTGCTGCAAAGTGACAACAACAAAAATACAAATTTAAATAAATAAATAAATAAATACTGCCATAGAGAGAGGAAAACGCGTTTTTCTTTGGTTTTTTTCTGGCAAGTCGAGTGCGTTGTGAGGGACGCACGGGCGTCATGTGACTGGGCGGCCCAAAACAAACAAAAACAACAACAACAACAACAATAACAACAATGTTATTAACAACAATAACAATAACAAAAACAACAAATGACACGCGGCGCCAAACAAACAACAATTTAATTCAATAAAGAAAATGCGAAAAACTTGACGCGCCTAAAGCAACCAGGGAGCAAAAACAAAAACAAAAACAACAACGACAATAACAACAACAACAATAAGAACAACAAAAACACAGCCAGGTAAGTTTGTCTTTGGGGACTTTATTTTGGGGAGAGGGGGCTTGGGGGATTTCTGCCGCTGATTGATATTCTGAAATATTTAAAATAATTTGCCTTCAATTTTTGGGCTCGAGATTCCACAGATTTCTTTCACGCTCATTGGCAGCTGTGTGTGTGTATGTGTGTGTGTGTGTGTGTGTGTGTGTGTGTGTGTGTGTGTGTGTGTGTGTGTGTGTGTGTGTGAAAAGGAAATTGTAGCATTTGAACTATTCATTCCATCAATTTGAAACCCATAAAATACTCATTTGATATTAATGTATTTTCTATACCCTGTAACAAAGCAATGAAAATTTATGCTTATAGGGTATATTGAAGTTGCTTAGACCAGGTTGATGCTTTTTTTTGTAAAAATAGTAAATTTTTTTATATTTTTAATATTTATTTGAAATTTATAACTTTAGAAATATATAAATTTAATGAAAAATCAAAATTTATCATTTATAAGTAAATATAATTTTATAAAACTATATATATTTATATATATTTTTTTCAAAATTTTATTATATTTGCCTTTTATCTTAAATTTAAAAGTAATTCTTTAATTTTTTGAAAAATTAAACGAAATTTCTGAATAAATAGTTCAAATAATGTTTTCAAGTAAATAATGTTATTAATTTCATGACTTTTTTATACATCTTTTTTGAGCTTTGAGTTGGAGATTAGTTTGAAATCCATATTAATTAAATAACTTATAAAATTTATTGGTATAGACTCTAAAATGAAATAGTGCACAAATTTCTACCAGAAATTGCACGAAATAATTTCAAAAAAATATTCTTTATTTTTAAGGAAAATATCCTAACTTTTGCCATTATTTTTTTGGCAAAAATTTTTATCATAAATTTAAACTATGTACGGGGTATTTATTAGTGAACCACCAGCGGCTGCAAGATTTGAGTTTTTTTTTAACAATTGTCTATGTGTGAGAGAAAGAGAGAGAGAGAGAGAGAGAGAGTGAGTGAAAAGAGGAAGAGAGAGAGACAGAGAGAGCGAGAGTGTGTTTAGTAGTAAAAGTTGTATCTAATTTTAGGTATTCAATTTGCTTTCATTGAAAACAAAACTAAATACACAAATCTGTTCTGATAAATACAAACGGTGTAAAATTAATTGCCAAAGATTTGCAAAATGTTTATTTATTATAATATAATTGATAAAAAAAATTAAAAATAATATTGAAGAAATTATCAATATTGTGATAATTGATATAAACTGAGTTTAAGCTTTTCAAGATAATATGTTTATTATTTATTATGTTTTAATATAAGATTACATTAATATTGGACCAGCAGTAGAATTAATTTTTTAGTTTTTAACTCTAAAGAAAACCCTTACATTGCTTTCGAACAAGATAAAATTGGCCAAATAAATCAAATTGGATTTTATTACCATTTTAAACATATTATAATATTTTAAATAGTTTTTGAAATTGATTTAAGATCATATTTTAAATAATAAATTTATTAATAAGCCAAGATTGGCATTTAAAATTTCTTTAAAAAAAAAAAAAATTGTATTTTCTGAATTTCGCTTTTCCTTGCATTTAATTCGAATATGTGGCTTAAAAGCGATTAAGATGCGGTTTCGAAATATGTCCAAGTTTTTTTTTGCCTCATCTAATTATTCTGAGCTGGTTTACTTCAAAGTATATCAGACACACGTGTGTATGTAATATTTTCAGTCTTTTGACTTCATAACTCAATTTGTTCAAGGCAAAAAAAAAAAAAAAATGAAAAATAAGGAATAGCGATAAAAGTGCAAAAATTTATATTAAATTCATAGCAGCAACTTCGAATTGTGAGCAAAAAATGCCAGAGCTAGAAAACAAGTTAATTTCAAATCCAGAAGCATTTCATGTTGACGCAAATCAATTTCATTGATAGAAAACTGAAAAACGAAAGAAATACCAAAACAAGAAAAATCAAATGAAAATAACAAAAAAAAAATAAATAAAGAGAAAGCAACAAAAAGCATAAAGAAGCATCAAATTCACTGCAAAACTGTTGTGTGAAAAATGTGGCAATATTGCTGCTGGAAAATCGCATTTGTACTGAAAAATTCGTTGGCCATTCATTGGATTCACTCATTGAGAATGTGGCAGCTTGTCCCGGCTATGCCAATCAGAGAGTCCTATATACTCTCTCTTTCTCTATATATATACACGTGTGTGGCATATATGTAAGTATCTTACATACATATATGTGAGGTCTAATCAAATCAAAGACTTGCCAAATCATAAAAGTCACAAACACTTCCGTTCCCGCACGCTGCTCTAAACAAGCAAACAAACAAACAAACAAACAAACAAACAAATGAAACGAGATGAGACGAGACGAAATGAAACGAATCGAATCGAAACAAATTGAATCGAATCGAACAAAACTGTCTACAGGAAATGTCTGGAGTGAAGCTGGCGACGAGCGAGTTGGCGACCCCAAATCAAAACAGTTTTCAAAATTAAATAAATTATCAGCCACATTATTTATATTCAAAAAAAAAAAAAAAGAAATTTAAAAAAAAATAAATAAATAAAACAGCTTATTTTATTTTTAGATATTAGAGCCGAACGAAACATGATCAAAGTTAAATAAAACATAATATATACAGAATTAATAACAAATATTATTTGAACTTTCTTGATAAATAATATCAGTCAGGCGATGCATGTATTTGGACAGATATTTATTATTGTAGTTAAAATGCATAGAAATATTAATTAGGTATATATATTTTTCGGTATAAATTCTCAATTGTGTTATTCTTGTATTAATTAAATAGTGTTTGTGTTAAGATTATATGTTAATGCACATACGAGCCCAGAGCTGTTGTGCTCAAAGGGGTCTGTTATGTGACAGAATCTTGAAAATAATACAGCAGCTACAAAAGCGAATTTCCCTTGGTTTTTCCTTTAAAAACTTTGCAATAATATAATTTTTCTTAAAATGTTAAGGTTTTTTGACACTTAAATTATATAATAAATAATATTTTGCGAGTAATTTAATACAATTAATTCAAATTCCATGTTAATAGTTATCTCAACTTTCAATAAGAACAATTATGTTTAATATCTCAAAAAGTATTAAAGTTATTATAATGAAACTGTAGCCTTTGCTTATATAAAGTTGATTATAAAAATTGAGTCACGTCATCAATATGGTATAGGACAAGAGAAAAACGAAAAAATGAGAAATGGTATTGTACTCATATTCGTATTGTATTGCAATGCACTTTGGAAAAGTCGAAGTTTTCAACTTGTCAATTGAATTGGATGAAATAATGCATTTGAAATTCAATTTTTTGTTTCTCTTCTTTTTTTTTTTGTGGCTGTGCCGTAAATAAAACTTTACCGTGTGCTTAGGACAATAATAACAACAACAACAATAATAATACACAATTTTTCACATCTCCACATGGCACGTTTCCCGCCCCCCTCTCTCTCTACCATCTAGCACTTTGTGGAACGTTTCTGGCTTGTCGCCTGCCACTTTGTGGCAATAAAAAGTTCGTTTATAAACAAGCAAACACGTCTAGAGATGTTTTGTTGCTGCTGTTATTGTTATTATTGTTATTGTTGCTGCATATCCATCAGCGCCTCGTTGTTGAATTGAAGCGTATTTTAGGGCGATTCAGACGACCACAAAAAAAAAAAATAAAAAATTAAAAAAATAATTTTTTTTTTATTTTCTGAAACTTCAACAATGGTCAAAGTTAAACCAAAATAATATATATATTTTTACAGATGAAAAACTAAATGAATTTCTTTATAAAGTCTTCAATTCCCAGTGCAGTATTGAACTCTCTTATCTAGTTAGACAAAAAGTAAGAGCATGCAATTTTCGTTGTGTTAGATTTTATTGTATACATTTTTCACATATCTGTTATGTGTCATGTCTTTTTATATTCCCAATACCCTGTATTAAAGTGGCTCTAGAAATGGGTATAAAGTAATACAAGTGTTTGCCAAAAAAAAATGAACAGAAGCCGACTTTTGATAAGTTTAATATTTTTCCTATTCATGTGCTATTTTTAATTACTCTCAGGGATAATATAAAATTAACCCAATTAAAATAAGGAATTTTTTAGTAATATACAATGAAAAATTATTATTTTGATTTCCTATGAATCGGTTTATAATGTTAAAAAGAGCTCTCATGAAAAGTTGAACATTTTATTTTAAATATATTTAATATTTTAGTCAGAAATTTTATTGAAATTTGGTATTTTTGACTTTAAGCTATTTCAACACATAATAATTTAAATGTCATATATTTATTATTATATATACATATATAGTATCATATTTATATTATATTTATTATTTTTAAATTTAAAGAATAATAAAAATATTGAAATCTTAAATTTTCATTGAAATTTTTTTTTAATAATATGTAAGAAGCAAGTGTTGATTTTGAGATAAAATATAAGTAGGGTAAGAAAATGAGTTTACACAGCAATAAAATTAAATTTAAAATATATTGCTTATGTAGCAAATCTTAATAAAGAAACTATTTGTTATATTTTCTGTGAGAAATAGATATAAGAATCTATAAAATATATTTATATCCTTGCTCAACATAAACAAACAGTTCCAAACAAGAGCAGGAAATATAAAATCTAATATGATTTGTCACAAATATAATTATGTCTAATATAATATAGTATCTTGAATTGCTCTCCTAGTTTAGGAAATGTTGAATTAAAAAAAAATAATTGTGTATGAGCTGGCATTTATCTTGGTATATAGGGTATTGTGTAGTTGTGCATTCTAAACATTAATCCTACTTTAGCTGGCTGACAGGTGAAGGCGTGTAAAGATGGTTTGGAGTTAAGGAAATCGAGGAAGTTAGGAGGGATTGGCAATAAAAAAAAGCACGTGCGTGTGTGCTATTGTTGATGGATTTTCGCTCATAGTCGGTTGACGCCTTCTGCGTTCTGTTTTTGGGTCTTTGGGTCTTTAGGGATAACGTTGCGCATACGCCCCATGGGATGCATTTAGCCTTAATACGAGCATTTAGTTTGTATGTAGTAAATACAAATATATATATAATGTGATTATATAATATGCGATTATTGCTAGTTTATTGCCCTTTTGTTATTTATAATCCTTTAAACAAAATTGTGCGCATTGTGTGCTATTTCATCTAATTAATTTTAATTGCAATTTGCGGCTATCAAAATTGAACAAAAGGCCCAAAAAAAAAAAAATACAAAAAAAGTTTTTTTTTTTGTTATTTTTCATTGGTTTATTGCTAATTTTGTGGTGTGCCCTTATGATTGCTTGATTGATGAATGTTCAAATGTGAATGTGAAATGCGAAATGTTAATGTGTATGAATGCGTAATGTGTTGTGTGTTGAGTGAATTGCTATTTGATCGATTTGATTTAACAAGGTTAAGGGTTGCCATTGTGAGAAACTTTTAGCTAATCAAAAAAAAAAAAAAATTAAACTAAGGAAATTTCTGTCGATGTTGAAAATTACAAGTTTTTTTTTAAATAGATGAAATGAATTTGTAGAGTGTTGAGAATTGAAAATACACAGATATTACGAAAATTTATTTTGTAATTAACTGACAGTTGTATTAATTAATAGAACTGTTGAGAGATTATCTGAGAAATACATTTTTTTTTTTGATACAGTGATAAATAAACATACCTTTAATATATATACATACTATTAACCTCTCTTATAAAGAAGTTCTCTAAGGACGTATCCACAAGATTATTTCAATATTTTTGGCTTATTGAAAAAAAATATGAAAATTTAAAATTCTTGTAATCTTAGTTACAGAGAGCTAAAATGCTTGGAATATTGCATATTAAGTTAAATTATTTCTAAACATTTTTTTTTTAGTAATTTCTTGATATATAAAATATATTGAATTAAGCATTTTTTTATATTTATTATAAGTTAACAATGATTATTTGCTTATTTATCCAAGCGCTGCCAATAATTTTGTAGTCTTCAACAGTTCACAAAATATAAATTTCTTACAAGAAAATAATTTAAAATTTGTAGATAAATTTAGAAAATAATTGATTTAATTTTATTCAGTATTTGTTTAAATATTTCGATTAAAACCTATGAGGAGTGCTAGCTGATTTTCAACAGATATAAAGTTTTCGATTCATAATTTATATAGCCATGAAAACAGAATTCAAATTCTCTCGCTTAAAATTATTACTATTAATATCTCTTTTCTGAGATCCCTTCGAGTCTTTACTTTAGTGTAGATCCAATCTGAACTGACCTTAAAGCCGCCATATATTGTTTTAATATTTCGCCCGTCAGTTTTCATATTTTTTTTTTCAGCTCAGTTTTTGTCGCTTTATTGTTTGTCAATTTTATGGTTGCTGCTGGGAAGTGAAAAACTTGATTCTTTAGTTGGAATTTCCTTTTTACATGCTCGTATATTTTTTGGCCGGTTTCAACTATTATTATTGTATTTTTTTTTATGCGGCATACACAAGTTTTTTATATGCGATTTATATGCATGATTTTTGTTTTACTTATATGCATTGTTGTTTCAGAGTTGTGCAAATATGGTGCCAAATTTATAAAGTGTTTAATACAATTTAAACTCGGGCCATTCTCACAGAAAAGCTATTCAATGAAACTTAACAATCAGTTGCACATTTCATCTTTTTTTTTCTGTTAATATTATCTACGATAATTTATGAACTTGTCAAACGCGTCTGCATATAATATTTATGCATATTTATTTATATATATATTTATGTGTTTTGGGTATTATATTTGGTCCGACAGCAAAAATTTATTCACGACTCTCTGCAGAAAATACAATAATAAAACAGCTTTATTTATTGTGAGTGGTAGAAAATGCAAAAAACTTCAACTTTATGGATGGCTGTCGTGAGAGTCCCGCACACAAAACGCACCAACTACCCATTTACTACCATTTTTCCCAACTTACCAACTTCCCATTTATTCCGAAAACTTCTCTGTACTTTTGCTATATGCAATTTTTATAAAAGAACGTCAAATATTTTTTATATAGTATTTTTATTTTTTGTCAAGTTTTGAAATACGAACTGCAACATCCTGGCAATTTCAAAGGAAACAGCAACATTTTCTGCATATAAATGTGAATATTTAATTAGTCGCTCAGGTTTATTTAATTTAATTAAATTGTGTTGTTGAAAAATACTTAAATGCAATATTTGATTTTCTTTCTTTTTTGTGTGTTTAACACTTGAAAGACATAACTAAATGGCTGTGGCACATACGTGGCACACACAAGGCACACAAGACTCATAATTTTTATCTAAATTGGCACGATTTTTTTTAATATTTTCCAGATTGCTTTTATATTGAAATTTAATTTATTTGAGAGCTTTTCAGCTGACACACGAGAGAAAACTGTATTTATACGTGGCACAACATATATAATTCATAATTAAGCTGGGATATCTTGAAAAAATCAAACATTGTTTCTATGCAAGCTTAAAAATAATATATTTTGATCTTGTCAATATGCTTTTCTCAATTGAAGTTACAATTGTGTTTAAAAATGTTTTAATTTATATATTTTTTTAATTTTTTTTAGAGTTATATAAATGTATGTATATGTCGCTAGAAAACTTAAAATAATCAATTTGATGAGCTTATATCATGATCTATGTATATATAGTTAAGCATTTACATCTATATTAATTTAAAAAGCTAATATTAATTATTCTCGATTCTTAGACAAAACGTGCCATAAACAAATTGCTGCAATGTAATATTAAATTAATTATTCAGCTCTATTTTCTTGAATAAAAGAAGTTCTTAAATTCTGTCTTGATTGTATTTATTTTCAAAAATAATATTTTTATATTTATTTCTATAGATAGATAAATTTTGGAAATAAATGACATTTTTGTGGGCATTTTTAAAAAATTATTTTAATTTTCAAAGCTTTAAATAACCTCTAAAAATAATGCTTTTTAATTAAACTAAAAAACATATAAAATTGTAACATTTATTTAATAGTTTCACTTTTTCTAAAATTTCTGCCTAAACAACGTTCTGTTTGCATATTTTAAAGTATTTTGAGAATAGAATCTTTTCGTATGTAAATTATGCAAGTGAAATATATTATATATATATGCATATACATATATTTATGACTTGTATGTCTGCATCAATCATACGCCCTGTTGCGCAATATCAATGCAATTTCATATGCAAGAATTATTTGCATAGTTTTGTTGTTGACCAGCGTCAAGCCAGGATACGAGTTGAGTCCTTTACAGCCATCATTATCGTCTTTATTATCATCTTCATCATCATCATCATCATCATGATGTGAGTGTGGTACATCTTAAGGCATATCTACAAGTACAGCAAGTAAGTTTAGTTCAATTCAATTCGAGGAGTATTAGACGGTATACTTGGATGCCATTATTATCACAGCATTATTGAGCCATGACATATTTTTTATACACACACACTCACACACTCACACACACATACACTCAGAGATACGTGTATGTCCTGTAGAAACACACAAGATGAAATGTTTTCTGGCCCACAGAGTACAATGAATAATGGGCGTGTGGTTGGTCAAATTGGGAGCTATTGGGCGGTATCGGGTGTTTTGCCTAACAATACATAAACGAGAATGACGTCGGCGACGCTCGCTTAGCGCGAATGAGGGGGGATAGGGGGGCAGCAGCACAACTCAAGCGATGACAATGATAGAAAATATTACAAAGATATGCGGGGCCATAAAGAATAGAAGAAGGCAACTAAAAGAGAAATCGTTTATTGCCAAAGAGCCCATAAATTGATTTTTTCAAATAAAAATAAAATATATCGGCCAATGCGAGGCAAGGGGGCATACTTAGCCGGCGACTGCGGCCCAGGACCAAAGCAAGTAGACGCGGCGGCACAGATAAAATAAGACATCACACAGAAGAACAGGACGATGAGCTCGTGTTACAGCCGCAAGGACAAGAACGAGAACGCGGCCGCTTTAGCTTTGGCAAATGTTGAGATTGTAGCGCCTACAACAACACACACATACACATATATATATATATATAAAGGACTCAATAGCCTGGCATCCAAGTCATAGCCGACTAGACGCCAGACATGCGAGCCTTCCCACCCAGCCCCCTTAGGCCATCCTTCAGCTACCCTTCAGCCACAATGTCCATCGCCTTGGCACATTCTTAGGCAGCAACATTTGAAGGTATACGCCAAGTTCCTTGCGTTGTACCATTTAAGTTAAAAACTATTACGAACTTACCCCCAAGTACATAAATTAGGCGACGCGCAAAAGTCTCCCTCCCCCCATTCTTCTCCTATCAGACCCTTTCGTATAACTCCCGAAAAAAAAAAAGAAAAAACAAGGAAGTCGAAAACCATCTTTTCCCAGTTTTTGTCGAAGCACAGGCATTTTATTAAAAACTATGGTCTACGATTTAATATAGCACCGAGCACTGTGCACATTGTAGAGCTCACAGTGCTCGGAAATTTCAGCTTCAAAGTCCTAGACCATAAATAAGCTACACACACACACACACACACACACACACACTCTGTTATATTTATCTCAGTTGAGAGAGAAAAAAAGGAGCAAAAATGCTGAAAGGAAAAACCCACGCCGCCAAAGACAAAGTAGTTTGGCGACAAAGATGGTTGCGCCCCAAGGGTAAACGGGGCAGGGGTTTTGAGTTCCTGGTCAGCCCTATGTCATTATTTTTTTTTTTTTTTTGTTCTCATCCATTTGTTTAATACACTGCCAAAAAAATGAAAATAATAGTGCGTAACTTGGAGTTGCTAAGCTTATTAAAGTGATTGAATAATGAAATAATTAAATTTTTTCCAAATAAAATATATTAAGATTGTTGGGTTGAAACTTCATTGTAATATTATTGAATTCTATTGAATATGCAATAAATTGAAGTAAGGTTGAGGTTGAGGTTTTATAAATAGGTTTTTGTAGTTTTTTAAGCATTTTCTACATTTTATTAATTTTTTTAAACTTTATTCTATTTTGATTTATTATTTTTAAATTTGAATATATTTTAATTTAGTTTTCAAAGATTTGATTTTCTTTTGGTAGTTATTTGATTTTATTAGTGTTTTTTTTTATTTTTTTGTTATTTAAAATAATAATTATTGTTATATTTATAAATAATTTTAAATTTATTATACTTTAGTCACAATAGAGTTTATTTTATTTTGGTATATATTTGATTTAATTAGTTGCTTTTTATTATTTTAATTTTTTATTTGCTTTTTCAAATAATAATTATAATTTTTATATGTTTTTAAACTTTTTTCTATTTTAATATATTTTCTATTAATTATAATTTATATATTACAGATTAGGTTACAATTAATATTATTTTGTTGATTTTTATCTGTATTATTATATTTTTGTTATTTAAAATTATTTTGTCCATTATTTTAAAATTTTTCGATTATGGCTTAGTACTAACAATTTTATTAGTATTCTTATTTTATTTATTCGATTTTTTTTGTATGCTTTTCTTACTATCATGGTGCAAGGAACAATATTCAATTATTATTTAATTTCTTTTAAAAATATTATTTAAGTTTCCTTTAGAATATATTGTATCTTATCGTCACTATTCTTGTTTTAATTTATATATTTTTAATTTTTCTTAAATATCTTTGTTTTTTGTACCCAATTCTATAATTTTTTACTTTTTATTTCATTATTTTAGAGTATATATATATATATATATATTTTTTTTTTTTATTTATAACATGTTTTTGAACTTATATTCTATAATTTTTTTTAAATTTTTCATTTCCGCATTTATTCCTTTTGAATTTTTTTTTTTCAGTACACATTTGACTTATTAGAAAATTTCTACTTTTAAAATTTATTTTTAATATTTGTGCGGCTTAAATAAAATTATAAATTATAATATATTTAATACATTTTACACATTTTTTTTGCGCGCAAATTTAACTTATTTGTGGCTGCCATTTTGTACACCATTATTTAAATGAGATTGCTTTGCTTTGAAAAGTCCTAGAGTATTTCATTGTCCTGGTTTTCCCTATATCGCATAGCTTCTCATACTTTTGTTCATTTTGTTTGACTGGCGGGGACGCTATGGACAACGACTGGGAAAGGAATAAGTAAAAATGGCTTGAGGATAGAAATAGTCCTGTTCTAAGCTTCAAGTAAGAGCCACGATGCGTGCTGCATAAATTTTCGGGGAAAAAACCTTAACCTACGAGTTATGCTTCCAAAGGAACAAAAAAAAATAAAATATATATATATATATAAAAATATGCTGATTTGACTGACTAAATTCTGGGTTAGAGTTGTATTTTAGATATTAGTTGTGTGTAGTTTAAGGCAACATAAATCAACTCTAGCATTTATTTACGACTTTTACATTTGCTTATTAAAACATATAAAAACATAAAACATTGAAATGAGCTCAAGTTCATTTTGTAGTATGTAGTAATATTTTGTGATTTTAATTGATTGCGTTGAGTTTCAAATATTTATTTATTTTTATTTTAGTTTGTTTTTTGCTACCCAATGAAGCGGCGCTGTCAAGTGCTTAAAGTTTTATGAAACAAAAAAAGAGAGAGACTTCCTTCTGTTAAATTAAAAAGAAAGTCGAAGGAAAAGCTTGGCAAAGTTTTCGTAACGTTTGGGTAGTTTCTCAGCCATAAAGTTTATGGCCCTTAATGTTAAGGATGAGAGATATGAAATGCTTTTGGTATATGTATATATATATATATGTATATGGAATGAAAACGCAATCATACATTCATATTTCTCATGTTTATTTAACGATGCTTTTTACGCTGCACGCGAAATGCAAAAGGATTAAAACGTTCGTCAGTCAAGCATAAGGTGGCATGTGGCAGGTGGCAGGTGGCAGGTGGCAGGTGGCAGGTGGCAGGTGGCAGGTGGCAGGTGGCAAGTACAGGCTGCCAGTTGCTTTACCATACCTGTCTTATGCTTGATACTGCCTCCAAGTGGCGTGAAATTTGGCACGTTGAGTGGCGAATGCCTAACTTTTAACTAACCTTGGCTGGGCATCCCAACAGCTTCCAAAGTATATAACATCCTTGCATCCTTTAGGACTCTGCATATGTATGTGTGCGTGTGTGTGTGTGTGTGCAAGTACCTTAAATATTAAAAGCACCTTTTACTTAACGCACATCAAATGGAAAAAGTGTTCAACTCCCAAATGCCAAGCCAAGTGCTTCACTTTATCCATTCGTTTTGCCATCTTTTATACCAATTTGATGGCTCTGTAGAGCACTTTATAATATATATATATATATTGTATATATACATATATGACTATATATTTATCGCAGCATAAACTTTATGTTGTATTTCAGATCTGTTATCTATTATCTTTAAGCATACAAATTTTATTGGTCAGAGCTAAGAAAAATTACAGACACAACACAACTAAATCATATTTATCTAAAATGTTTCAGCTCGAAAAAAAAAATAAGTTCTTTATTATAATTCATATTACAATTTATGAGCTGTCTTTGTATTTTAACATAAATTTTATAAATAGAAATGTATTGGAATAATACACAATATAAATAAACTTTTATATTTCCAACATATTTTTTTTTCAATTATAAAACTTGCAAAAATGTTTAAAATGTTTCTGATTAAAGTTTTTATATATTATATATATTTTAAATGACTTTATGATTCATTTGAAGAGTGTAAATTAAAGGCAATTATTTCAAGTGCCTATACAAACATTCAATCTATTTGACATTGTTGATTTTAATTAAACTTATTAAATATGTTGACAAGAAGGAAAAGTTATCTTTGCGGTAAGGCTTAAATATCCTGTCGAGATGCTCAGTAAGGGTTGTAAGGCAATTTTGAAAAATATTAACTAAAAGCTAAGGCAAAATTGTAACTGATTTATTTATGCTTCCCTTCAATGCGATATATATTTGTTGGACAGAATTATAATTCCCTCAAACAGATTATATAATTAATTTCGAATTAGAATGAAAAATTAATATTCAAACTTTCTTGCTTATACAAAAAAAAAAGTCGAATTAAATTTGTATACGAGTACAGGGTATACCGGAGCTTTTATTTAGTTATTTACAGAAAAAATAAAAAACAAAAAAACAGGTTTTTCTTAATTTTTAAATAATTCTTGTTGTAATTAATTCTTAAAGTATTTTATAAATAATTCTTCCAATTGTAAAATATAGAAACAATGTCAACATTAAAGGGGCTCATAAATGTATACACAATGCTCGTTTTAATTCATTTTAAAAATATGTAATTAAATATATATTGCATTAATTGACAAGTCAGTTTTTTTGTGGGCGTGTTTTTTGTCGATTTCCTTGGCCGTAATCGTCTTTTCCTATTCCCATATTAAGTTAATGCCAAAACAAAGTCAAATTTTATATTATTATTAATAATTATATTTTAAACTATCAAAAAACACCAAAATAAATCATTTTTCATGCGCCAATTTATTTTTAGAAGACTAGGAAATGACTGCATTTAATTGAAACTTGCACTAAAAATTCACATTCACGCGATGTACATTTGTTATTGAATACAATAAATCTATTTTGGTTTTATTTGACGCATATTTCATATATCTAAACAAAAAATTAAAAAGTTTTTTTTTTAAATGATCTTGTTCAATGTTATTTAAGAAAATGTCACTGCCTTTAATTGAGTTTTACCGAGTGTATTTGACATGGATATTTTGGAATGTATATTTTTAATGAATTATAATAATTTTAATTATATTTTTATAATATATTGCATTATAATTATAATATATATAATATGTTTTAACTCCATAAATGTTCGCCGTCTCATTATCGATTTCAAAGATAAATATCTTAATAAACG
Organism: Hirtodrosophila alboralis; assembly: GCA_035043045.1. Taxonomy (NCBI): domain Eukaryota; kingdom Metazoa; phylum Arthropoda; class Insecta; order Diptera; family Drosophilidae; genus Hirtodrosophila; species Hirtodrosophila alboralis. The sequence goes on along the minus strand of JAWNNH010000144.1, from coordinate 233,969 downwards.
CGTAATTAATGCAGCGAAAAAGAAAAGAAAAAAATTTTTTTCGACTTTTCTTCGAATTTTAAAGTAAAAAAATCGAAAAAAATACCGCACAAAAAATTATAAGTTTTCTTAATTCAAAATGATATAGTTGCAAAACTATTGATTTAAACTTTAGAAAGTATAGAAATAGTTAATATATATATTCATTAGTTCAAAGGAAACATAAAGCAAAATTAGATCGGTTATGAGATTGCCGAATATTGATTAAAATTGCAGGATCGCCTCTGAAAAAGATCTTAACAAAATATACCAGATTTAAAAATTTTTTTAAAAAAAAGTCTCACCTATTTTTAAAGTGCTTTTTCGCCATCTCGGGCTCTATATGAATCGAAAAAAAAAAATTTTTAAATTTTGTTACCTAGTTTTATTTATTTTGAAACTGTATTGCAGTGTTATAATTCTACATTTATTATACATATTTCTAGTTATAGGGTATTTACTAATACCAGAAACTTAAAGTTTCTTATATATGTATTTTTTTATTTATATATTTATGCTTTCTGCAATTAATTGCCAATTACAGACGACGAAAGCAAAGGACACAACTCGGCGAGTTGATTTTTAATTTGTAAGGCAAGTGGCAACTTCTGTCGTTGTTGTTGTTGATGTTGTTGCAATAGGCAAACAATGCAGATGCAATTTGAGTTGCAATTGAAGTATACCCTACATCTGGCAGTCTTCATATTTTCCTTTAAATCAAATGTCTGGGTAAGGACTCTGCAAATGTATTGAAATATTTATTAAGTATGCTTCATTGACAAGCGTTTATGCGTGACAAGGAGCTAAAGGACCTCTGTCTCTCCCACTCTTTATATGTGTGTGTGTGTGTGACACACTTTATGGCTGGCCTCCTTCCGCTTTGCCGTTTGAATCCTTGAAGTGCAACAGCGGCTCGAGTATCCTGGCAATTAAAAGGCCAAACTAATTAGATAAATTTGTGTGATTTCCATATAATTAAATTGCCCATTAACTGAGTGTAGCTTCAATTTAGCCTCAGACGTTGCAGTGCCGCACAGGATGTAGCCTGTTAAAAGGACACCAAACAGCAACAAAACAACAACAAAAAAATGAGGAAAGCAAGAAAAACGCAACTTTTCCGCTTAGAAATAACCGTCCTCTCTCTGTGTGTGTGTGTGGGTGTGTGTGTGTGTGAGACATGTAAAATTCGTGCTAACTACATACAATAAGTTACCCGCAATGAAGCGCAGGACTCGAAGGACTCAGAGGACGCACAGAACTCTTACAGGACACAGACTGCATTTGAGGCTGGCTCATCAGGCCCGGCTTGTGTCCGTCCGTCCGTCCGTCCGTCTGTCCGTCAGACAGCGTTTAAGTTTACGCTACTTAACGCTATTTCCTCTTCGCCTGCTGCAGGATACTTTGTCCTTTCGCGTGTCCCCATCGTCCTGTATGCGGGTGCGAGCGCGTACTGCAACTTTTTAGCAACTTTTGCCAGCAAGCAGCTCATAAAGTGGCGTTGTCTCTCTTCTAGTTGAGCTAAAGATAAATAAGCAAATAGGCAAATAAATCTTCATTTCAACTTCTTGTGGGGCTTCCTTAACTTTTTCCTAGCTTTGCCTTCATTTCGTTTCCATTCCATTCCTTTCCTTTTGCTTTTCTTTTCTTTTCTTTTCATTTTTTTTTTTTTCTTACACTTATTATACGCTTGCAGTGGATTATACAGTTACGTCATGAAAAGGTATATATATATATATAAGTTTTTATATACATATAGTAAAATAGTCCACTATGGAAAGAAAAGTCCGATATTTTGGCATAAATGCAATTTTTATGATGTTCGGTATTTTTAAAATTTCTTTGATTTTGTTAATCTCAATACTCTAGATACAGATGTAGATTAAAAAGTATTTTTTTATTTTTTAGGGACCACCATTAATTTTTAAGGCTCGAGCTTTTTTCCCATTGTGTAGTCTCAAAATTTTAGAGATATCTTGAAGAAACATGCTTTGATTTATGCCTTCGACTGCCGAAACTCAACTTTCACTTTAAATAGCTTAAAGCTTAATTATATTGTAGATAATTCGACTAGATTGGTTCGAAATTAAATGACGATATTGTATTGAACGATATCACATCAAGTATATCAACTATAAGAATATTCATTCGAAAAATGTGGCTTTTATGTAAAATTTCGATATTTTCCAAGATATCCCAACCAAATTTATCAATTCTTTACAATTTATACAAATTTTTATTGAATTTTTGTTATAGAAATAATCATTTCAAAATATAATTGTTGCATAAAATCTTTTTTGTTATTCGAGCAATCTCTATCGAACTGAACAATTCTAAGTTTCATGAAAAAAATTAAAATACATTTTTTTTTTAATTTTATGTTTAGAAAAATTGGTTAATCAGATTTAATTTAGTTTTTTTTTTTTAAGTTGTTTTTATTATTATTGCTTGCTCAAATTAATTTAAGTTGTTGGAAAATAGCAGTAAGATTAAATGATAAAATCACAAAAAAAAAAATTAAATAAAAAAAAAAAAAAACATAAAAATTTAAAAAAAAAAAATAGGTTGCTCATGTTGATTTTTAAAAATATCCCAAATTCAGTTATTTGAAGTTTTTTTTTGCCTTTTAATATATAATTTATTAGACTGTATTAAAATCGGCTTACTTTATCACGAATATAATATATATTTTATATTCGAAATATTAAGTAAAAGTTCAATGAAGTTGTTGAAAAAGATTTACTTAGTTTTTTTTTTTTTGATTATGTGTAAATAAAAACTGCGCGAGGGTATATTTATTTCTTTAGCAACCTAGAGTTATCTCTCATTTTTTTCTTTATTCCTTGGCTTTTTATTTGCCTTCTATTTTTTTACTTCTCTTTTCTTTTACTTTTGGCGTCTTTTGGCTTCTTTCTGCTGCTGCTGCTGCTGCTGCCTTCTGCGGCCAATTCAAATTTTCCAACTTACGCTAGTAAATTGTTGGGTAACATGCACTTAAGTGTGCTGCCACCCTGCCACCGCTGCCACCGCTGCCATCCTACAGTCCTCTTAGCCCCTCCAGCCCCTTCAACCCCACTAACCCTTTGAAAGAACCCAATAGACCCACAGAGTTCCGACATGTGCTCCATGTGCATACGCTTGTCTCTTTGCTCTTGCCATTAAAAAGTTGCGCCTCTAGGGCTCCAAATGCTGCATATTATGCCTCTCATTCTAATGCTCCACAAACCTCTCTTTCACTCTTTTATGTTCTGGAATTGGGTTGAGGGTTGGGAGGGGGGGTTGATGGGGATAAAATGAAGGCTCATTCATTGTGCTGTACTTCTTCTGTAGTTTTGCAGTTGGTATTTTACTTTGGCATTTCGAGTTTGGTTTCATTTCGTTACGCTTTTTATTTATTTTTCGGCATTCACAAGTGCAACAATTTAGCAACTCCCTCAGGGAAAGGACACATCCCCCCCCTCCCACCTATCCGCCATTCAAGGGGCATGTGAATAATGTGGATAATAGTCGATAGGCGATTACAGTCATTGCACCACCTCCACATCTCCATTTTTGAACTCCAAAGCAATCAGCTGTGTGAGGTCCTTGCACACAGGACGACTTTCTGAATTGTTTGGGCTACGAGTTAGATAAATTATTATGCTAGCAGACTATTTAAAGTGGCGTTGTTTAAATACCAAATGCTAAAGTATTTCTTAGTTTGTTTTCAGTTCTGATCAACTTTGATAATAGTTTTTTAACACAAACCGAATACACAAAAAACTTATGTAATTGCAAATCAAGTAAATGTGAAGAAAATAAGGATAAAAAGGATTTTGCATTTTTTTCAATTTTATTTAGTTTTGATTTGATTAGTGTTTACTTTTGATTAGATATGTTTATTTAAAATGTTTCTTAAGTAACTTGAAAAACTGTTTCTGATAATAATACGACTTTAATACGCCTGAATATTTGTCTTTAAGTCATTAAAATAAAATATTTATTTTACTTAATATATGTACATAAATAATGCTAAGAAATTGCATATACTATAGTTATTAAAATTTATAAAATTATTAAAGAATTTTAATTTGAAATTATGCTTCAGTTAATTCCAGAAGGTCTTCAATCACATTTGAAAACTTTTATTTTCTTTTCAACATTTATTTTTATTATTTGGGTATATAATAAAAATAAGTTTTAAAATGCACACTTTGCTGCTTTTTTACAAGATTAAATAGACCATGAATAACTTTATTTATATGTAAAATTTCTCAATTTCTTTTAAATAGTTTTATGCAGTTTACTGAAGTAATTGTAAAGGTTCTTTTTTTTTTGGGATTTATTTTTAAAAACATTTTCATTGTTGTCAAGCGTATTCATAAGCTCAAATTGACCATGATGGACTCACAGGCTTTGCAAAAAAATAAAACCTATGCAGACTTATAATATCTGGGATGAAATGTATTGTATTAAATTTATAAGTCAGAAACTGTAACTGCAACTGAAACTGAAACTCTCCAACATTGTCACCAGTCTAATCCAGCAGTCAAGTGGTCTGCATATTTAAATATTTTAAATCGCATTGCATTTTGAAACTTTTAATTCTTAATTTTTTACACCTGGTGCCCATAAAAAAAAGTGAAATTCTATGTAACAGACAGAAGGAGGCATAACCGGTTATATAAACTATATATATTCTGGATCAGCATAAAGAATTGAGTCTATTTAGCTCTATCTGGAAGATTATGAGATAAAGAGAGTCATAAATTTGTATGTAGGTTTCTGTATACCACATTCAGATTAAGTTCGTTTTAATTTTCTGAAACCTAACCCCTTACTTTTGCAAAATTAGTAAAATCAAATTAAAGCCACAATTTATAACGAAATTGCTTAATTTATTATAGAATAATTAAATTATGCTTATTTGAATATGGTGTTAAAAATTTCATCACGATCGGACAGGAAACACCGAAGTTATTAAAGATTTATTTTACGTGAATAACCAGCTTGCAGCAGCGCAGTCGTTCGCAGTCAGCGCAGCGGTTCGTCCGAAATTATATGCTTGCTTTCATACTTATCTGTCTTTGCGGGGGGCACAGGGTTTATCGTAGTCGGGTATACTCAAATTTAGCATTCTTACTTAATTTTTTTTTTTTTTTTTTGAAGTGTTTGGCAGACGCATAATTTTTGCATTTTGCCGGCTGCCTTTTGAATTGATTTAAATTTATTAAGCTCAACGTCAGCAGCGTGGCAAAAATTTGATTACAAACATAAAAGTTTATTTGTATTTTGTTAGTTGTTTGTTGTCAGTTTGATATGCCCAGCAGGTTCTCTCACCCACTTCCAGACCCCACCAGCTTGCCTCACACCTTTCAGGTACGACGTTTTCCCCCACCCGGCCGAGCAGCTTAACACTAATTTCATTTGGTTGCCAGGAGGTCTATTCAACTATGCGCTTAGTTTGCCACACCGGACGTTGCAAATGGAGTTGGACTCTCAACTCCAACTCCAACTCTAACTTCAGCTGCTGCCAGGATAAAACTGAGCACAAGGATGAGCATAAGGCGCGGGTTCCAGTTTTGCCGCTGTAGCATGTCAATTTTATACTCTGTTTCGATTCGGGTGAATAGTGTAAATACCTTAATAATTTATTTGTTGATCAAGTGCAATAGCAGGGATTTATGTTCTTTTTTTAGAATAAATCAATTAAAAAAAAAAAAAAAAAAAAAAATAGAAATTTGATTTGAAATAAAATACTTATACAGCTTAAATTAATATTGTTAATAATTTTTTTTTAAAAGTATATAATGTAACAATTGGTTTTTTTTTCTTTGTTGGTGTCTCAGTGAACAGAATATATTATAGTTGGGAGCTACTGTTAACTGTCAACATTTTGCCTCGCTGCTGTTTCACTTCAATCAGACTCTGGCTCTGCTTGCTGGCCAATCTGCTTTGCCAAGCAGTGGTATATAGCCAAGCACTGCCCCTCAAGCAACCAACACCCTTCGTCCCCCCTCTGGCAACCCATGAAGGAACCTCAAACCAAGCTGGCATTTATACGCTTTTCCAGCTTACCTTTGCATATTTTTGCAATTCAGCGCAAAGCTTACTTGACTTTGGCTTTGGCTTTGCTTTGCCAGCCGTGTGGCATGTTGGCATTTCCTCTTTTCGCACCCTGCAACCAACTTCCTGCCCCACCCCCCACCACCACCACCACCAGCTCACCCACGCACACTTGACGTGGCCAGCTGGTGGCCTTTGATGCTGGTCGGGGGGTGGGGGTGGCGGCGCTGCTTATGTTAGTAAACTGTAAATATTTAATTAATTTGCATGGATATTTTTATATGCCGGCAAGTCGAGTTTATTAGTCGGTGTCAGTGTCCGTGACCGTGTCCGTATTCGTATCCGTGTCCGTGTCCATATCCGTGTCCACATCCTTGTTGGCAACGTTGACATGCCCGGCATGCCATTGGCTTGCATGTCCTCTGCTCTGGCCTCGCACATCTCCATCTCAGGACTCCCATCTCCATCTACATTTCTACAGTCAACAGCTCCTGCTCAGCACTCAACTTCCAACTCAATATGTGGGCATTTGTATAGTTCGAGTCTCTTGTTTGTTCTGGCCACACGCTTCCTTTCCTTTTTTTTTTTTTTTTTTTTTTGCTGCTTTAATTTTGTTTTTTATCCGCTTTTGTGGCTGTCTTGCATAATTTGCAAACAGATTTAAATGTTTACATGTGGGCGCCATTTTGTTTGCTATGGCATCCACCACAAAAGCCACCACAGAAGCCACCACAGAAGCCACCACACGGCCACCACAATTGTCGTTTAGCTGACCGGGATAATGTGAGTTTTCTATACTTGTATTATTTAAATATTTCATCTGAAATTCCTGCCAAGTCCTGCATGTTCTATTTAACTTCCGGTATATGCGATTTTCCTAGTCTTAAGGGCAATTGCTTTGACTGACCACAAAATGTTGATAGTCTTGATATTTGTTGCAATTGTCTTATGCATTTATAATCCGATTCAAATTACATCAATCGATGTTTAAAATTGATATAAATGACATTTCTCGATGCTTCATAATGCTGGGCAACATTGATACAAAATTTGGCAAATTTTATCATTTTTAAAATGTTCTAAATCTCCATAAAGTATAATCATATGTTTATTCATGATCAATATTTATTTTATTACTGAAGTTCAATTTTGGTTATTCTTTACTCAAATATAGAAGTATATTGATTTTAATATTAATAACCTGCATGTCTATAATCAGAAATTATAAATCTATAATTACAAAATTAAAAAAATAGAGAGAGATAACTTTTATATTCAACTTTTAACCTTTTTTTTACAAAATTTTATTTAAAAGTCAAAAAAAAATTACTATCAAACTTAATGATAAAAATCATAATTAATTCTATATTCTTAATATTTATATATATACAAATTATAGGAGTTGCGATCCCTGATACATATCTACCTTGCAATCTACAAAGTCTTATTTAAAAGTTGAAAAATTTAAGTGATTTTAGAGTTTTTACTTAAAAAAACCCCTAAGAAAATTTATGAAAAAAAAACTGACAAATATTTGTTAATATGTAATTTTTGATAAAAATCGATACACCAACTATATATACATTTTTTGAAATAAGTTTTTCATACATTTCTATCACTCGAATTAGCTACAATATTGCAGAAACTATAATTCAGTTTTTTTAAGCTTAAAAATCAACGATGCAAAGAGTTTTTTATTCTGCTTATTTATTTTTCTTTTCAAATAGTTTAGCTAAACTCTATTCGGATAAATCTTAGCTTGGACCACTTGTTTTTTAGAAATAAAGTTAAGCTTATAGTATTCAAATGTTTAATGCGATTTTCATTTTTAATGCTAACGATGCAGTGAGAGAGATGGAGATAGAGAAAGGGAGAGAGAGAGAGAGAGAGACTGATACATACTAATAACTTCTTTCATTAAAAATTCCATGGCATTATGATACTTTGGCATCGTTTCGCGCAAAAGACACATACATTACAAACAAACAACCGTACACCAGCCACCCACATTTTACAGTCTGCCCCCACTACAAGCGCCTAAGCAGCTCAACAGTCGCAGAGCATACACTTGAGCGACGCTAAATTCGTCCAATTAGTAGCATTTAATTTGGTAAACAGCAGCATTTTCGTGCTTTTGCATTTTTTTTATAATTAACAACAACAACAACAACAAAAGCAACACTGATACTGGTTGTTGTTGTTGTTGTTGTTTGCCAAGTGCGTGGGTTGTGTGAAGCTTGAGACGCAGCCAACTGATGAGTGGGGGCAAAAAACAGCTTTGGCTGCTGTTTTATGTGCCACTTGTATCTGTGTGTGTTGTCGTTGCCTCCACAAAAAAAATAAAAATATTTTTTAAAAAAAAATAATACACTAAAAAAACCGCTAGATTTCCGCTATAAATCCCACAAATTAGTACACTTTTTCAATGCAATTTTATTCACTTAAATGTTAACAATAAGGATTTACAAGTGTAGTATTAATAAAAATGATATCCCTTTCTACTAAATAATACAGCTTTAGAAAAATAATTAATATTACAAAATAACAATTGAAAGCGGGAAAAATTATGCAAAAACAAAAAAACCCATAAAGTGTACGTGAAACTTTGAAATCGGCCGCAAAATCTGAAGCTATATCCAAAACACATTTGTGAGACACTTTTTACACTTATTAGGTATTAACAGAAGCATAAAATTTTGATTTATATCTATATTAATAAAATTATAATATCATATACTTAGGCGACTTCTTGGGAACGATCGGTAGAATACTGAAATACTTCTTATCTGATATTATTTCATTAAATCAAGGGTTCTTTTAAAATACTAAAAACTAGATGTTGCCTTTACATTTTCTGGCGATTAGATAAAAAATGCTATAAAATAATTTTTGGGGTCTAGGGCACCATTTTTTATTATTTAGAAATCTATATTAATTTTATCCTTTTTTGTCAAATTAAAATTTGATTTTTTACTTTAGACTACTAAAGCTATAGATTTATTTTGAGTGTCTTCAATTTATTTTTTGATCAAATTACATTTTTTAATGAAAGATCAAAAAACAATATTATTAATTTATTTATTAGCATATGCTCTTAAATTTCATAACATAAAAACATTTATATATTATGATTACAATATTAGTGAATTTTTAATTATTATAGCTTTTTTTTTTAAATGCAATTATTTATACAATTTGTAAAATTTATTTTGATTGTGTTCAGTTGATTGTTGTAATCAAATTACGAACTATAATGGACAGATCAAAAACAAAATTATTAATTTATTTATATTTATATAAGCTTTTAAATTTCTAGTGCTACAATTGAAACTAATTTGATCTTTTTAAGACACAGAATCTTTTATTAAATTTTGTAATATTTATTTAGCTATTTTTAATTTTCAAATATTAGAAAAAAATGTATTAAATTATTTTTAATATTTATTTTTATAAATGAATTTCATTTATCCGGTTTCTACGTCTATAATAAAATTGCAACGCTCTTAATATTGTTTCCAATTAATTTTTATTTAAATTCAGTTAAATTTATAAAATTTCATTAGAGAGTAATTTTTTTTTTTTTTTTTAAATACTAAAAAATTACTAGAAGAGTAAAAATCAGCCGAAAACTGCCGCTGGCTACAACTTTTAATATTTTAACCTAAAAAGGGCAACACTGTTTGTATCTGTGTGTACTTGTATCTGTGTGTACTTGTATCTTGTGGCATATGTTTGCTTTAGCCGCCGCTGTTGCCACCACAAAACGCGCTTATTGTTGTTGTTGCTGTGGCATATTTTTTGGGTCCGCGCTGCCCTGCACCGCCGCAATACTCATCTTTATCCACATCCTTATACTATATCCTCAACATCCTTAGCCTCACATCCTCTACACAGCCGCGGCCGCATTCGCATTCGCGTGCCCAATCCCTACCAGACCGACAGTCATTATTTTGATGTCAACAACGTGCCAGCAGATGATTACCTGAGCCCAGAGCCTCAGAGCTTTCGGAGTTGTGCCTCCTTCCACCTTGCAGCTCCCCCACTGACCCCGCCCCCTACAACTTTGAAGCGTGTCCAACACTTTTTACTTAATTTTTTATATTTTTTTTTTTTGCACCTGTCCGTAACGAAGCTTATTAAAAAACATAACACACAAAAATTTCAAGCGGGCACAACAAATTTTTTGGGTACAGTTTTGACAGTTCAGTAAAAAAAAAAAATAAAAAAAACCCCCAAAAACAGCGAGCAGAACAAACAAATTAACCGCAGTAATGAACATGGACAACACACACACACACACACACAGAGGAGGTAGGTGAAGAGGAAGAGGGGCATCAGCATGGACACAGTGTGGCGTCTGTGCCGTGTCATGTAAACGCGACCTTTTTTCACCTGTCAGAAGAGAGGCTGGCGTTGTCCTTTTTTATTTTTTTTTTTTGGATGAATGCCGCCGCCTCATTCTCTAAAATACACTCTCTGAACATTTTTTTCGGGGCATGCAAAAAATGTGCTTAGATTGGGATAGTGTTTCCAACTTGACGAAGGTTGTTTGGAAATTTAAGAAAATATTCGGCTAAATAGTTATCATTTAAATAGATTAAATCAATTGCATTAAAACATAAATTCAAAAGGAATTTTACAAATTTAACTTAATTTATTCTAAGTATAACTGGAATATCATAATTTTAATTTAATATGCAGGAAAGTAAAATATTTAAAAGCTGATTGGAAAATTTCTTTAAATTTAATTTTCAAAATGAAGACAAAATATCGAACTAAACAATCAAACGAAAATGTTATATAAGCCTTTAGTTTATTTTAAAGCAGTTGAGCTTTAGAACTATAATTTTCAACTTTAAAACAATTAAATTGTACATTGCATCTGAGTTTAAAATGCATTCAGACGCTTTAATATTTATGTGCAATCGGTGGCACAGTGTTGTGAAATATTGTCTGCTGATCACAGACAGTGTTTGAAAGCAAACGAAATTAATATCAATATAAATATAAGCAGTATCTCCATTTATGTCCTGAATATGATCATTTCCTTTTTTTGTAATTTACACCGAAAATGCAACCGTTCTTATGTAATATTTTTGACAGTTACGCAACTGTAAAGAGTTTAATATTTTGAAAATTAAAAGTTTACAGTTTCAATTTAATATAAATTGCATAAAAATTAAACAAAATCAAATAAATTGCAAGATCTGTTAATTCATTTAAAAGGACTTCCGCTTTGTAAATTGACATAGCTTGTTTAGTTAGAGTATAAAAGATTCGTCACATCAATCTAATATTTTTCCGGTTTTTATTCATTTTAGTTGTCGTGACACTAAAAACTCAAATTAAAAACTTTACCACAGCATGGCATGGCTACAACATCATCATCATCATCATCATCATCATCAGCATATTTTCATATTTTGCTGTTGATGTTGTTAGAACCATTTTTCGCCTATCATGAGAACAATATTTTTTTAATTTTTTTCATTTTTTTCTTCATTTTTTTGTAGTCTCTTAGTGCAGTAGCAATGACAAACTAAGGCTGTTAAAAGAACATCATGTTTGTTCTTCGTGTTTGTGTATGTAAAATGATGAAACGATCTTTATTAAAAATGTGCTTTAAAATTGATAACAGGAATAAAAAAATATTTTAAAACATAAAATTCATAAATCAGCTTAAAATCTTAAATATAAGTTGCTCCAACAGTTCAAATATAAAATTAAATATCGATTAAATATGGAGTAAAAAATATGATTAAAAAATATATTTTGCCTGAAAATTTATTCAATTTTAATAAAGTCAATAATTAATATTTGATTGCAGATTTTGCACTGAGAACAGGTTGTAGCATAGTTGAGTATACTCTATACTATAGCATTCCTGATTGTTAAATAAGTTCCTTTTAAACTCATCGAATTTTGATCTAGAATTTGTTACAAATCTAACATAGGGCATTGTATTAATATCAGTATTATTATTTGAATACTATTTGACAATCTTTCAACACAAAAAAATAACAAAAAAAAAATTAAAAATTAAAATTAAGATTTTTCAAACATATTGTTCTCAAAAAAATAAAAAAACAAATAGATAATGTAAAATACAAATGCTGTTAAATAAATGTAAAGTGTTTCATATTTGTCAATTTTTCTGATTTTCTGCTGATGACATTAAGTGCGAGAATTATTTTTGTTATTGTTGTTTGCTAAAATTGTTGGTTGTCGTTGTTGTGGTTGTTGTGTGATTGTTGTTGGTGTTGTTGTGGTTCAGTCTGCACATTTGCAAAAACAACGAGCAGAGTGGCAACAAAATGTGATTTATATTTAATAAGCTTGTGAGTGTTTTGGTAACCATTCTCTCTCAGTGTTTGTTTAAGCTTTCATTTTATTATGTGCGTCAAGTTGATGCCTCTACACACACACACACACACACACACACACACACACACACACATACACCCACTGAAAGCAAGCCGGATTTATTTGCACAGAATAAATAATTAAAAATGCCTTTACAAAATGCCAAAGCGCAACGGAATACAAAAAAAAAAAGAAAAAAATAAAATAAGCTGAAAATATGGCTGAACGTGAGACCATCTCATAAAATTGTACAAAATTTTAATAAATAAATAAATAGCAAAGCAGCTCAAAATTGTAATATACATACATACATTTATACATCAATATATATGTATGAAAGCCGCTTTCAACACAGACAATTTGGCAACTTAATTAAAATTGTCCGAAAAATGTAACTAAATCAAAATAAATCACATTTTTTTGCCTGCAAAAATAAAAAATACATAAATCTTTAGGCATTTCTAAAATGTATTTACGAGGAACAAAGCGAATAATAACAAAATGCTGTGGCATGTGGCATAGAGGTGGTGCATGAACCCTCAAGGCTGTAGCACTAAAAATGCGACAAAAATGCTTGCAGCAAAAGTGGTCTTAAAGTGTGTGTGTGTATAAATAAAAAAATTAAAGAGAAATAAAGCATATCTTAGGTATATGCCAAAGATATATACATAAGTGTAGGTACGCTTAAGAATTAAATCTAAAAACATATATTTGTCCTCTACATATACGCTAGATAGTCTGAAGAATAAATGGTATATATAAATAATAACTGTATAAATATATATTTAGATATATATATTTAATAAAAATATATAAATTTTTTTAGAGTTAAGAAATGTCTCTTTTGTTGCATTACACATTTTGTAAAACAATTATAATACCCTCATTATGTAAAGGGTACAATAAAACATATCCCAAACACAACAATTAAAATAAATTATTATAGTGTACAAAATTACACTCAGAAAATATAATCCTTCTAATGAAAATAATGAAAATTCGTTAAAAATAGTCTTTTATGTATGATTGCACATTTTTTGTAGCAGTTTTAATGTTATTGCCGCTTATAATTCTCATTTGATTTAAGCGGCAACTTGAAGACATGGCTGACTGTGTCACTGTACTATCGATAGTTTCCGTGTGTTGGGCTGCATTGTTGCTCCCGATACACGCCTCCAATTTATCTAATATACTTTTTTTATATACATATATGTTATTTGTTCGGTTACTCAAAAGATTCTTCGTGCTGTAGATCCTTTAAGTGAGACTGCTGTTACTGCTGTTACTGCTGTTACTGCTGTTACTGTTACTGCTACTGCTGTTACTGTTACTGCTTTTACTACTCTGTTAGAAGTCAGAAAAAAAGCCAAAACGACAAAAAATAAAATAGGGATAAAAAGCAGAAAAATACAGATAAACAAGACATTGAAAAAAAATTTTTTTTTTTATTTCATTTAAAAGTTTTAAGGCATTTTCAATGACATTATCCTCGGCCTTTTAGTCCGCATCGTACGTCGCCAATTTTGTTGTGAATTGCACAAAGATTTGTGTCGACGCAATTCGAAAATACTTATATACAAATATACATTGAATTTGGGTAATGCTTATATTGGTGAATTCGTCAACCAGGAGACTGAACTTTTCGTTGCCCAGGTCAGTTCTTAAAACGTTACTGAAGTGCACATTTACCATATTTTATATGAGGCTATTGCTTTTGATTCGGTGCAACTAGGTATTTTTGGAGCCGAAGTAAGTTTCTAAGGTCAATAAACATAACTGGAAATTAATCTTATTAGTTTGTGGAAAACTGGCCGAATTATTCAAATGTTTTCTTTTTTGTGGCCAATCGCATCAATCTTTGAATTGATGCTACATTTGTAGTATTTGCAGAATTCTTTACTGATGTCCAAATTATTGAGGCTAATCCAGTTTTTAGAATCTGACGACTGTAGCCAGCAATTCCGAAATTTTTGCTTGAGTGTTACTTGAGGCATTTTCCAAACAATTTGAAAGTACGCTTTGATAAACGTTCGATGACAAAGAATATCGATATCAACATACAAAAAGGAATGTCACATTGTTCATTGAAGATCAATTTGAAGGAACAAAAAATAAAATTTTAAAAAATACAAAATCTAAAAAAGATTATTTTTGAGATTTTTCCCAGCTGTAGCAGCTAAAAACCGGACAAATCTATCCGAAAAAAGGCCGAAAAAGCAAAAAAGCTGTTTTTGGTAGAAAATTATGTTAAGCCTGCAAATATAATATAATTCATATACTTAAAGAAAAAGCGGAGAAAAAGCAAAATATTTTTTCAAAAAGCCAGAATTCAAACTGCCCGCTCTTTTCGTATTTTTTCCGCAATTAAACTTAAAGAAAAGCCAGATTTGATGGGGAAAAAAGCTAACTTGGCAACAGTGGTACTGTTGTTTCTGATGTTGTTGCTGCTGCTGTTGTTCTTGCTCTTTCGCTTCTAGAGCGAACATTTGCGTTTTATATGTGCAATTTGGCATACTGTACATACATATTTATTGGCCATAAATGCTACAACCGGAAAAGCACAAACGTGGCGGGTTGGCCAGGTCAAAGACAGCGCAGCGGGGGGTAGGCAGCTGTCAGAATATGTTTTTATAAACTAATTCACTTGCCATTTGCTACAATTACGTTTTGAATTTATTTCAAAATACTTAACATAATAATCATTTTTTCCGAAATATGCTAATTTATTAAAATACCTAATAAATTCAGAACACACACACACACACGCTCACAAATGCACAAAATTATTCAACTCATCAAAATCACACACACGAAATTTAAATTAATGGGTTTTCAACTTAATTCTCGGACAGTTGCCACGGCCATTTTATGCCGCCATTTTGTTTATGTTTTGTGTTTGTGTTTGTGTATGCTTACGTATTCAGCTTTCCTCAAATATGTACAAATTTTGCATTTTATGCATTCAGCGAACGTTGACCCTTAAAGCAAAATATACATACTTAAATACATAGTTCAGAAATATTTAACAGAAAATTTTGCGCATAATAATTATGTTTTATTTGTCTTACTTATTTTCCGACTAACTATTTTTGTGACATCCAATTTCTATATGGCAAACCGATTTCGATAGAAAGGACTACTTATAGAGCACATTTTAAGTCATGAATCTGTTAAAATGAATTCAAAAATATTCTGTAATCACTTATATACTAATATACCCGACTACGGAAGATCAGCAACAGAACTTCATATGACAAAAATCAAAGTAAATATTAAAAGCAAGCTAAATTAAACAAAAAAAAAAAAAATCAAAAAACACCCATAAAGCAGTTAAATTTATAATTATTATTAATTCCATATTACAATAGCTCTACAAATTAAATATATCCAAATTAATATGGTTTGGAAATAAAGGAATTAGTTTTGTTTGAAATATGGACTAAAATCAAAAAAACATTTATAATTATTGATGAATTGTTTGATTTTGGCCTGATTTTTCGAAATAGAAATACATATGTATCTATATATTTTTTTTGCTAATTTCAAATGAAAATTTTGTTGTTGTGCTGTCTATAGAAACTATAAATTTAATATGAGTTTTCGCTAAATGCATTTCGCTGTTGTAATTGTTGTTGTATTTTTAAGTTGTTGTTGCTGTTGTGTGTTGTTGTTATTGTTGTTGTTGTGACTGTCATTGTGCCAATACATTTGGACATTTAATGGCCTGTGTATCTATCTATATATCTGATGCTGTTGCGATTTGGCCCCATTGATGTTGTTGATGTTGTTTATGTTGCTGATGTAGTATGTACATAGTTGCTCCATTTGACTCTTGACTCCATAGAGGGGAGGGGTTGGGTCATTGGGAGGGTGTTTGCATATCAAAACACAATATAATGTTGCTGTTGATGTTGCTTCGCATTTATTTCGCATTCGACTTTTGTATATTTGTCTAGCATTTCCATGATGTTTACTGGCCAAATAAACTTTTTCACACATCATCATCATCGTCATCAACAACAAAAAAAAAATGTTGAATGCCAGACAAAACTGACAGACCAACAGATTGTCTGTCAGTGTAGATCTATATACTAGACTTGTGCTAATTTTATTTTCTTTTATTAGTACATTGTGCAGTACGAGCAAGCTTTGACCCAGTCTACCACCCAAATAAAAAAAAAAAAAAAGAAAAATTATAGAAAATTGTTTGGTGCCTGGAACGTGCCAAGTGCTGGGCAACAAAATCAAAAGGTACATTGCACGATCAAGTGAGCAACTTCATAATGTTTTTTTTAGGCCACTGACTTTACAATGACTTGAGTTGTCGACAGAGTACAGAATACAGAATACCAGGACTCGTCAGAGACAATGAACAGCAAGGATATATGACAGAGAGAGAGAGAGAGAGATAACAGACAACAAAGTTGACAAAGGTTGAGGCATCATCATCAGCCCTGTCATCCCAATCCTCCCAAGTCATCCCAAGTCCTCCCAAATCATCCCAGTTATCCAACCGACCGACAGCCTTGTAAATATGAAATTTCTTGTTATTGGTCACGTACGCTGGGCAGAAAAGTTGCCTCTTGCACTTTTGGCTTTTTGATTTAGCACTAAAGAATTAATAAGTGAACGTTGTCAAGTGCATTTATTAATAACAAGAGTCCTGCCTTCGTCATATCGTCCTCAAATGAAACTCAAATCCGATTAAGAAACCTTTCAGGTGAAACACTTTATTACAACGAATGCAACAAATTTATGTTGATATTGACATATTTATTTAATTAATATTTAGCTTAAATCAAGCATACTTAAAATATGATTCAACTTTACAATACAAAGTATCTACAATTTACTTTTATTTAATAATGAATTAAGCTCTAACAAGTTTATAGTTTGAGCCACATTTACAACCACAAAATACGTGTATTTTAATTACTTACAAAAGTATCTAATTGAATTACACTATGGCCGCTGTAAGATAGTAAAGTGCATTATAAAATTAATTGTGGTATTAATTATTTAATTAATTTATAAAAGCAACTGTCAGATACAAATGCAAGTGCAATGCGCAAAGTTTTACTGCTCTATATAGATACATATTTAGTAGATAAAAGAGAATCTTTAAAATACAAATTCAAAACTGCGTTTAAGACATTGGAAAAATCTTTGAATTTTTTTTTAAATATACTTCGCAAAATATAATTTAACGCGTTTATGTTCATACATTGTAAGAATATTATAATTTTTTAAATGAATTTTGCAAATTATTATTTAACTCGTTATTAATTTAACAGAAATTATTATTATGTAATAATACTTTATTGTACAATGCAAGTATTTAAATTTAATCAATCCAACATCTGAGATTTAATCGGAACTTCATCAATTTGTTATTAAGGCTGTTTTCTAGCTTACCAAAAGATTTTCATCGTTTTAAAAATATAATTATAATCAGTCTGCCATATAACATTTTTTAATTATTTGAAATTAATATTTGGCTTCAAAATATGCACCGATCTCTCGAACCATGGGTCGCCTACATAAATAACTAATTTTCCTATTTTTAATATTTTTATTATTAATTTTATTATTATTAGAGGATGAATTATTGTATTGCAAACTATTAGATTTATTGTACTCTACTTTTAATATTACAGCCCTCCAGATTTTATGTCCAACAATTATGGTTATTCAATTACTTCTTTATAAACTTATGTTTAAAGATTATAAAGTTAAATCGTAGGTGATTTTAATGCATTTAAAACTTACAAAAATTAAAAAGCATTTTTTTTTAGATTTTTTTCAAACCTTTAATTTTTTTACCTATTTCTATAATTTTTCCTTTTATGCATATATATTTATTTTATTTTCATATCCCTATGTTTAATAGCTTACAATTTTATATTCTACAATTTCATAAATAATTTATTCAAATTGTTCATAATCTATTTTTCCACATTTTACTGTATATGATAGTAATGTTTATTCGAGTTTTGTATATTTTACTGTTGCATATATATTTTTTTTAAATTTAATTTCGTCATATTGTTTTAATAACTAAACATATTACAACCTTCTCTACCAATATTTTTTTAACTAAATATAATGCCATATTTCTAAAAAAATAATGCATATTAAAATAAAAATCGGTATCAAAAAGTATTATTAGCGTTTTAGCGTCTTGGTAATCAATTTTTTTGAAAGCAATTCTTTCAACAGTTTTAATAATGCAATACTTGCAACCTACATATATCAAATTTTATAATATATTTTATTCCTTATTTTGTTGTAACTTTTACTTGTTTCGTTATTGAAGTTGAACTTCTAATTCAAATTGTATCCATGGCAACAATTGTCGCAGTTGCAACTTTTAATTACAAGCTCGGCAAGTCGTAAAAGTTCTTTCGAAAATTTGAAAAAAATATTTTTTTTTGTTTTTCTTTTTCTTTTTTTTTTTGAAAGGCAACTAGTCGATGCTCTTTGACTTTGGAATTTTGCTTTGGACAGTGTTAATGTGCGCCTTGCCGCGTTTATGGCGTTGTTTAGAGTGAAAATATTCGTGGCATTAACTGCTATGATGTGGTTTGAGGTGACAGGGGTATGGAATTGAAATTGTATAAAATGCGGTAATAGCAACAACGACAACGACAACGACAATCACGGCATAAGTACATAAAAGATAAAAAGATGGTCCTTATTTGCTATGCCAAAGGCATTTTGTGCTTGCTTTCTAGTTCAAGTGAAGCATTTACAAATTCATTTAATGGCTCGTATAATGCCCATTTACGATGCTTTAAATATTGCCACAGAGTTAATTATGTTGAACGTTAAATAAACATCAATTAAAAAGTTGCTGCCAGCCAAACAGCCAAACAGACGAACAGTCAGACAGACAGAGAGACAGACAGTCGCAACGACAAACTGACAGCCTGATGAACACGATGGGGCGTATGAGTAATGCTGCGTGTCAATTTGTTGGCTCGTTGTTGATGTTGCTCGTTGTCGTTGTCGTTGTCGTTGTTGTTGTTGCCATGACAGCAATGTTTCGTGCATTTTAAAGACTTTGACTAAAGACTGACAAACGACAGTCGAGCAAAAGCAAAAGCATGACAATAAATATTCATAGCTGGAAATCGTAAAACAAATCAAAAGTCATCAAAAAGTGCACTTTGCTCTAATTCCTTAGCGCTCTTTTTTTTTTTCTTTTTTGGCTAAATGACTGTTTGTTGTTGTTGTTGTTTTCTGTTCCTGTTCCTCCCCAAAATTTTGGGCCCATTACATGACAAGTCATGCCATGGGCTCTACCCTAGAACCAAATATTGGAACCTAGAGCGAGCTCAGGTGGAAAAACAACAGCTCCAGCTGAGTAGCAACAGCAGCGTAGCAACAACAATTTGTTGCAGTCAAACTTATTAATAAACGTTATAGCTATGACGACAAAAAGCAAAAACAACAACAGCAACAACATTGACAACGACAACGACAACGACAATAGACCCCAAAAATAAAGTCGACGTTGGCTAAAAGTTGTGTCACTTTTCCCGACAATGTCCAAATTGGCCAAGTTTGGAACAAAAAAACAAAAAAAAAGGGCAACAAGAACACAACGTGCAACATGAAGCAAGCGAAGCCGTAGTGCCATAATTATACAACTGTTTTTATAAAACCAGCAACAACAACAGCAACAACCAAACAACAACTAACAACAATCGAATTTGCCATGTAAAAGACCACAATGTACAGTGGCTAACAACTAAAAGATACTGCAAGCAATATGTATATATTTTTAAATATAATTTTTTAAATATGACAATGCAACTGGATCGATAAACAAGTTTATAGCGTTACATTCCAAACTCTAAAGTTTTAGTTTTGTTTAGCAAAATTTTCTAATTGAAGCACAGTGTGTCTAGATATTTTTATTGTTGTAATAAAATGCGATATGGTTACATATTCCAATTCTTAACTATTCTGAATAAAAATAGAATGTTTTATAATATATGTAAATAAATTTTATTGCATATATAAATAAATAAACATGTTTATAGCGTTTTATTTCAACAACTAAAGTTACTTGGAATTTTGCTTAGCAAAAATTTTATAGTTAAGGCACAGCGTGTCAAGAGACTTTAATTGTTGTAATAAATTACGAAATAGTTAACTATCCCAATTTTAAACTATTCTGTATAAATAAAAATTTGTTTTATTTACATATAAAAAATATGTAAGCACAAATGTAAAATATTTTAAGAAAAAAAAGTGTCAATTAATATCAATCAAAAATAGGTGAATTTTATAGCTAAAATGAGTAATACAATTATTTTCCGATCGCTATTATACTTAGGAAAATACAGTCTCTATTAAGACGTCAATATCTGTACAAACAGGCACAATTTCCGTAGCTGTTGAATTTTATTATTTTGCATAAATGGAAACTTCCTCTGATTGTCAAGGCTTGAATATTTCAATGTCTAAATATTGTAATCAGTCCCAATATAATACTAAGCATTAAATTTGAACTGTAATATTTTTTGCGACTCGATAGAAATACCGATAATATAGTCTAGTATTTTGAAAGTGCATTATAGTATCATCGTTCAGTATCTCTTAATGTTTAACAAATTGAAAATGTTGCTCACTTAAATTGAAGCGCCTTTTTATACCCTTTTTACAAAATTTATAAAAAAAAATTAGCTCTCCTGGCGTGCGTTGCTACGATCCCGGATTGCAATTATTATTATATTTTTTTTGATTTGATTGATTGCTGGTTTTTGTTTCAGAAAGAAGAAAATATTGTTTTAGTTTTCTTGTTTGCTTATTAAATAATTTAAAGACTATTCTTTGATCTTTTGATCTTAATTATAAAGTTTAAATAGCCCTTCAATTTTACATGTATTTTATATTTAGATTTACAAATATACACAAAATTTTCAATTAAAATAAAATGAATTTTGTATATGTTAGAATTGAAGTTTATTTCTTCGACGATGCAAACGTACCAGAAAAGCCCAGATATTTTCCGGACTATTTTTAATTAAACTCAAGTCAAGGAATTTATAAACTCTAAACTTAGAATTCCGAGAGTGTTTACTGTTTTTAATTGACATGTCAACTTTAGTCTCTGTCTCTGTTGTCTTGTGTCCCACAATATAGGAATTTGTTTTATATTTTCTTGGAAAATATATGAGAACATATGCAGCCGGTGCAAGCGACTATATTAGGTTCGTTCCATTAAATTGCTTATGTTAATTGAAATAAAATTGCTTTTCTAACTTCTTTTACAACTGATACTCTATCTTCATTCATATTTGCTACTTTAATTATAATTTTAACTGCTAATATTAACAGTAATGTACATTAATGGGTTGAACTATGGCATTTATTAGCCCGGGGGCCAGTAAACAATTTGCAATTTAAAATCGATTTCTTGTTCCTTATTTTTGCGAATCATAACAGCTGCGGAATTTTTGATTGTATTAGAATTGGGGTTTTGGTTTTGTTGTTTATTTACGCAAGTATGTGAACGATGTTATGAAAATGAAATTAGTTCAATCATTAAATATTCATTAGCCGAGGCCCATTGCAATTTGCATTAATTGAATTGAATGTTAAATTATAACAATATCACAACGGTCTGGCCATTATGAATTTTGCTTAGCCTCATCCTGTCGTCCAGTCGTCCTCTCGTTCTGTCGTCCTGCAGTCGTCGCTGCTTTGTGGGCGGCAGGAAGAATTCCATCTAAGGTTTGAGCCCTGTTTGAGGACCATCAAACAATAACCATACCAACTGCAAGAGAAACACAAATGTTGCGGACAATAACAATAATAATAGTCGTTAAATGAATTAAATATGACCGCAATGTGATTAAAATGCCCAAAATTGTCGCAAGTGCGCACCACAGAGAAACACTTCTCAAATCTTTTGCCAGCTCCAAATTGAATTTAAAATGAGCACAAGTTAACGCTGTTTGTGAAATTGTACACAAGAAATAAAAAAAGTATATATAGATATATATTTCTAAATAAATTATAATAATATAATATAATTGACACATTCTTATTTCATTTTCTCTTTTTCATTGCAGGTAAGAGACTTGAAAATATATATATATATATATAAATATATCTGCATACAAATTGCGCGTAAGTGAATAATACGATTTTTATATTATATATTTATTAAATTTATTTTTACTTCGATGCAAAATGTAGTTTCTGTTTATAAAATACTCAATTTTTGGTTCTTAGCTAGCAAAAATATTTTAAGGGATAACTGCATTAAACATGCTCTGTAAATTTATTTGAAATTGTCTTAAAAATGTTTTAAAAGCAGTTTTGAGTCAATAAAGAAATATAAGTTCAAATTAAAAAGTGAAAAATTTGACTTAAACTTCAATTTATTTTTTAAAATACAATTTAAGTTCAATTTTATTGGCTTTGACCAATTTTCAATGTATTTAGTGTATTTTTATAATTTTTTTTGGTATGTATACTTAATCTGATGTGGCATTTAGTTATTTTTATAATTTTAGTTTTATTTTAAGCTTTTACCAGATTCAGATATCTCAAATTTAAGTTATGAATTTCGAATTTCAATATACTATTCAAAACCGCATTTATACATTATAACATTTTAGTGTTTTTTTTTTGTGTTACACATCAATTTATTTAAAAAAAAAAACCATAGAAAATTATACTTTAAGTGTGGTATTTAAAAGTACTTAAATTTCTAACAAAGTTGCGCTTAATTCGTGTTTCTATAAATTTACTACAAGTATATTTTAAGCTGTATTTAGTTGTGAACTCTCTTTTAATAAGTGTTTGATTTTGAATAATTTATTCTCAAAGGTAGAGGAAATATCTTAAGTTTGTCTGTGTGACAATCTAAAGTTAAAATTTATCAAATTTTTAATATTTTGTAATTTATATCTACTCCAAACAGCATTTCTAGATATTTTTTCCTAACAAATTATTAGTTTATATCCATGCCAATAGATTTTCTTGATATTTCTTTTCAACAAAATGAAGCAATTCAGCAAAGGCTTCTATCTTCTAGGTATTTACAGCTAGAGTCATAAAAATTTGGTCTATATCTATATAAATATATATTTATAAAGCTTATCAACCTGACTTACTGACTGATTCGCGACTCACGAGCACGCCAAACGGGTTAAGTTAAAAACCTGCAATTTTTCCTCAAGCTTCCTTTTACATCGTAGGTTTGCACTCTGAATAAATTTTCTTAAAAATATATCGGAAAGTGTTTGAAAATTGTATAAAAATCTCGGCTGAAGCACACCCGGTGGCGCAGTAGGTTAAATAAAAGTGACATTCTACTTAGAATATGAGTAGTTTGTTTTTTAATTTAGTTTCTTTTTTCGGGAGTGGGAGCATAGCAACGCACGCCGGAGGAGCTAGTGTCATATAAATGGAACATAATTTCTATGTTTAACAGAGCGATTAGGGTATAGCACAGTTTTGGTATATTAATGGGCATACTTAATGAATGTTCTGCCCACACACACACCCACACACCCACACACCCACACACACACGCACATTCCGAGGCGTTTTTGCTGTTTGCCATTTTGACCGCACATGCATTTTATTTGGTATGCTTTACTTTTGTTTTTTGCCAGTCACGCACACACACACATACACATCTATATATACCGATTTCAACTATGATCCCAAACACGTAAAATAGTTTTGATACCCATTTAATAAAAATGCTATCTATGTTTTTTCCTTGGGCTGTCGTACAGCTCTTTCTCCCTTCATCAGTTCTCCGTCAAAGCTATTGCCTTGTGCCCGTTTTGTCATTTATATTGTTAGCCCTGCAACCCGAGGGTCCATGTTTATGCCCACCTGCTTGTCCCACACACACACACACACACATACACAGAGAGATAGCCAGCCCTGCCCTGCCTCTGCGGCAACACTTTTCAGCACGCTGCGTCAAAGCCGGAAAGTGAAAAATCCCAAACGGAAATACATTCATTTGCTTGTTTTACTTTTCCAATTCGAATGCCGGAGGTTTTCCATCTTCTTGCCACTATGTACCGTCGTTTGCCAAGATGTCTGAGGCGTTTTTCCAGAACCAACGATTGGTCAGGGGCATTGTCCGGGACATGGGGCAGAGACAGTGGCAGCCAGCTGGTTGGTTGCTTCGTTCGTGCCGCAGTCACGTTTAAAACATTAAAGTTAGATTTATGACTCTTCGGGTTATAAAATGACTTTAGATTGATTCCCGTCACATGATGACAGTTTTTCGTTTTTCATTCAGTTCAAGGCAGCTCAAATGCTTGTGTGTGTGGTTGTGTGTGTGTGTGTGCGTGTGTGTTGTTGTGGCTGTGTGTGTAAGTGCGAGTGTGAATGTATTCCCCCAACATGGATATGCCCACGGGCAGGACACGACGCCCAAGTCATGGGCACCATGTGTAGACAATGAATTTTTAAGTTGTTTATAAGTTCAGAGCCTGCTTCTCCATTTCCCTCTGTCTCTCTCTCTCTTTCCCTCTCAGATGTGTGTGTGTGGTCTACTTTGGTGTCCTTTTGGCTTTGGGGCGCATTCCTTGTCCTTGCCTTGCCTTGCCTTGCCTTGCTTGCTGTAAACGTGGCAGGACACACTCTGCCTATTGCGACATTAATTTCACTGCGCATCAATTTCAAACCACTTGAAAATTTGACAAATTGTGTCGCAGCCGCTCAGTTGACATAAATAAGCCAAAGGCACACACAATAAGATACACAGATACATTTTACACAAATACAGTTGCAGATACAGATATAAGTAGTTTCACAGATACATTTCTATCTGTGTTGAAATTAAAAATGCGAATGCATTTTGTACGTTCGTTCATTAACGTTTTTTTTTTTTAGCTTTATCAAAGGCAACATTTTTTAATTAGTCACTGCATATTGATGCTCTGTTCTGATAAAGAAAAATGTCATGACAGCAGACAGAATTTCCGTTTACAACTGTTTCCTTGTTTCCCCAGCCAAACTGTCTTTTTCTGCCCCACCAAACACAAATGACCAAAATGGTTAAATGGCTAAATGAGCAAATGGCCAAAATGGAGCACAAATGATAGAAAATGGGCCGCGTTCATTAGCGTGTCGCGTTCAGAATCAGCATTGGGACATTGAACAGTGGTCAAAGATCTAGATTTGCTGCTTTGAAATTCTTTCTTATTTTCTATGTCGAATTTTTCATTAAGTCAATCAAAATATTTGAATATATGGCAGCTTAAAAATGCAATCGCCGAAGTTTGAATTAAGCACAATCGCTAGCTTCAAGACCAATGGAAAAGTGCAAAAATATGAAAAATAAAAGTCCAGATAGTTAGATAAAATTATTGTATTGTGCGTGTATTTATGAATTTGAATTTTAAAATACTTTATTTATTGTGTCAAAATTATTGTAAAATTTAAATATTTTTCGATGTTTCTATTGCTGAAACTATCAAGTTTTTGTTAATTCTAACAATTTACGCTAATTTCAGATTCTTTTGTTTTATCAGTCAAGCTTCAATTCAGACTCAAATGCATTTGTAATTTACTAGCTCTACCGGCGTACGTTGCTACGCTCCCGCTCATAAAAATATAAAATCAAACTTATCGTATGCGCCTATATTTTTCCCGATATATTTTTGACAACATTTTTTCAGAGTGCTAATCTATGATATAATAGGAAGCTACAGTTAAATTTGCAGGCTTATGGCTTAAACCGTTTGGCCTGTCAGTCAGGTTGAACAATTTTATATATATAGAGATAAATTATTATATTTATTTATTTATAAAGTTAGATATACAATCAAATTTTTAAAATTTTATAAACTATTTTTATATTTAATTAAAACAATTCAAATTTTCCGACCACTGTGCATTGGACACAAAAGGAGCTCGGTGCGCGATGGAATTATCAAACATGGCCTGGCAAACTACTATATGGTAAAGGTTGTAGAATGGACTGAGCTGGGGTCAGGGTTGTGGGTTGAGGTTTGGGACTAGTATCTAGTATTTGCTAGTATCGTCCTGGGAACCATTGCTTTACGTGCCACCGCACACATTGTGGCAATGAGAGAAGGCAAATGCGGTGGCAAGCAGCTTGCAGATTTCAAGCGCTAATTACGTGGTCATTAATTGCGCTAATTATTTTTCATTTTCTGCGCTTCGTTTTTATGCACAAAACTCAAACTCAAACTCAACCTCATGCTGTAGCTTCAACCATCTGCCATGGCAAATGGAGGAGGAGCATCTGAAGGATGCCCACTCTTCATGTTTCATTTCCATTTTCAATTTCATACATTTCATTTTGCGTCATTTGCATGGCGCATTTCAAATTTTTGTTGTCCTTTTTTTTTTTTGGTCCCTTCTCGCTCTTTCTCGCTAGACTCGCATTTTGTAAAGTCTCTGTTGAGATTTTGCATTGCAACATCTTGTTATACTCTATGAATGGCATTGTGAAATTTTAATTAAAACTATCGTTGGCATTTAGCAATGATATCGCTTGAACTATGGCAGTGCATAAATTGTCATGTCGGAATAGATTACTTTCATTAGGTTTTTTTTTATAGATTTCCTATATATTGTTTTATTCATATACATATAGAAACATTTTAAAATATCTATTTTATATATAGAATTCATATCCTATTTTATTTAAATATTGTGTAATATTATTTACTTATATGTGCAATGCTATATATAATATTTATTCAAAAAATATTTTTTTAATAAAATTTTAAATAATTGTTGGTTAAGCTGTCAAATGACGAAAATTTCTAATGGACAAATTAATTCTTAAATTTTGTGACTCAAAAAACTCGCTATTAATATATACATATATTTAATTTCTTTGATTTGTATTAATTTACAACATTTTCCTTTTTTTTAATTGCCGTAAGTTGTTCATAAAAATTACGATAGTTTCGCAGCAAAGATAATAATTTAAATGTTCTTACGACGGATGTTTAGATATAAAGTAATTATTTAAATTATTAAAATGTTAATTATTCTACTTTATAACCAATTGTTTTTCAAGTTGCTTGGGCAAGTCATAAAACTATCGATAACTATCAATGATATTAAGTTGAGCTATGTTTTTAATGTTGTTACTGTTTTTAAATGTGAAATTAAAATCTATAAAAGTAATGTAGAAAACAAATTCTGAGCAGTCATTTTTTATTATTATTTTATTTTACTTATTTATATTTAAATTATGCAATGTGTTTAAGCAGCGCCTAAAAGCGACTTTAACTTGAATTTCGAACTTCTTTTAAAATGTAAAAATGCGGCAATCTTTTATCTTAATATCAAAAATTTCAAATGTTGTTAAAGAGTATTTTAAATTCGCCTTGGTTTTTTTAAATAACTATTACCTACGTTGAGTGTTTTTTTTTTTTTTTTCATTACATTCATTTTCTTATGCACATTTCTGTAATAAGAAAATGCGCATTAGGTAATTTTCCTGGCTATTTGCACTATTCGCAATTTGTTCACTACACTGAAAGCCAAAGTTGGGTGCGCCCAGGGGGCGGTGAAGGGGGCTGGGTACAGGTTGAGGATTGGGAGGTTTGTCGCTCTTAAACCGCTAGTGACCGACATTTGTGTCGACTTCGTCGTCGTTGTCGACCAGAAATGAAAATGGCTAAAACTGTGCCAACGGAAAGATGAACACAGTGCTGGGGGAAAATGGGAAATGGGAAATGTGTCTGTATATGAAAGGTGGAGTGTAACAAGGGAGCGGGGGGTAGTATACTAGTCGAGGGGGTCGCCAGTGTCACTGATAATTTGATGAAAATGACGCTGCTCTATATTACACTTTGCGCTAATTGAAATTCTCATCATCAGCAGCAGCAGCCACAACGAAATAGAAGAAGACACATTTTTTTCTTCTTCTTTTAATTTTTTAATTTTTGAAATCTTTGCATTAGAGCAACCACGCCCACTTTTTGAGTGGATCTTAAGATTTATGGTTGAAAATGTTGGGGCCAAAAATGCAGTGATAACAATTTCATTGAAACGCAGCATTTACTATGGCTATCAAACTATTACTGAAGTTATCGATAGTATCGATATATTCTTTAATATATATAATTAAATAAAGTTTCTTAACAAAATTCTGAGCTGAAATTCGTTTTTATTAAGCTTAATAAGAATGAATTGTTTCCCAACTCAAACCTTGAATTTCCTAATTTTTTAAGAAATATAATTATTGGCTTTCTTAACTACTTTTTATTATTAAACTGACGGAAAGGGCTAAATCGACTTGGCTATCGATTTATATCAAGAATATATATAATTTGTATGTCTGTTACGAATATTTGAACAGTTTTATAATCATTTAACCATTTGTAATGGGTATTTGGAATAAAGATGATGAATTTTCGCTCTTTATCAAAAATCTGTTTTTTTTTTATTAAAAAAAAACTTTTATACTAAGAAAAGCATTTTAAATAAAGTTAAAATAACTTAAGTTGTTTTTTTTAAGCAAAATAGATCTTTACAGAAAAGATTTGCAAGACTTTTTAAATTAAAAAATTAAAATAATTTTTTCGCTTTATAAACTTTAAAATTATTCGCTTATTCAGAAAATTATTAAAAAAAAATTGCAAAATTATCAACTCATGGTTGAAATGCAAATATTACTCAAAGACGATTCTATTGATATGAAAAAAAATAATTTTCGTGATATAATAAAATGTAAACATTTAAAGCAATGAGTTTATATAAAATGTTATTTAATTTGTAGCAACAAAAGTTAATTAAAGTTTCGAATTTATTTGTTTTAGAAAGTTGAAAGTTCCAAAAATTTAAGTTGAAAGATAGAACTTTCTTAAAATTTGGATAAGCACAAAAACTGCTTCAAAAATAAGTTCAACATATTTTCAAATGGCAAAAAGCTTTATGTTTGCTTAACCAATAGTTTTACCACATTTTGTTTAAACAAAAGTTTAAATTAGCTTTCCACAACTATGCTTATTTTAAAACTAAACAACTTTTATAATTTATATTTGCTGAAATTTAAATTTTCATAGAAAACACGCACTTTGTGTTTGCACTTGGCCTAGAAAATTTTAATATATATATTTTTTGAAAAATTATTTAATAACTGCGCACGCCTGGAAGATTGTTTGCTAATATTTAATTTTTGGGGGTAAGAGAGATCTCTGCTTTTAAAATGTGCTCTCATATAGTTTACTTTTCAATTCACAGCTGGCGCGCGAAAAACTTTTAATTTCGTTTGCTTTGGCCAAAATGGCAGAGCTCTAAGAGTTCTTTTTTTTTTTTTTCTTTTTGGCCACGGCTTGCACAAAACTTCAAAATAAGTTAATAAAAAATAATAAAAAAAAAAAAAAAACAAAACAAAAAAATTTTTGTTTGTCGGGACTTCAATTTGCAGTTGCTGGCCGCAGAAGATGAAAGCAAATATGGTGGCGCATGTTGACACAACACAGACACCATCCACTCCCCCCTCTGATGCCCGACCACGTAACAACCTTGCAATCCTCTCCAGAGGCAAGAACGCTTTTCTGTGCCCCATGCGGGCCAGCAGCCATTAGCAGTTGTTGCCAAAGGAGCGCAAAAGCCTGATTATGATTTATGCCACAACAGTTCGACTGTCGACTGTTACCAAATGAGAGGTGGTGTGTGTGTGTGTGTGTGTTGGGGTTAAGGCCAGTAACATAATCTGAGCTATTTTTAAAATCTTTGCCCCATCCCCACTGCCAATGCTGCAGCAGGACAACACAAGCTAGAAATGTGTCCTGGACGTCGGCACGTATCTAATTTATGCCATCTAACAATGCAAACAACAACAACAGCAACAAAAAGACCAGCACAAAACTTTTCACAGTTGCCCAGGACATGTGCGACATATGTGTGTGTGTGTGTGTGTGTGTGTGTGTGTGTGTGTGTGTGTGTGTATCTATCTAGTTATTTGAGTATCTGAGTGTTGCGTGATTTTGCTATCTATAAAACGTTTTTCTGCCAACTTTCTTGTCCAACTTTGCTTACGCTTTTGTCTTGGCCTCAAACTTTCCTGAGCGGCAGCAGCAGGACGAACAAATGTCTCGGGATTGCTTTATGAATGGTATCTTTTACATAGAGGGATTTTTCTTCCTTATTTCTATTTCTATTTTTTATTTTTATTTTTTTTTTTTCGGGGCTCTACTCGTAACTGCCATTGTCTGAAACGTGTAGCTGCGTTTTGGTTGGCTGAGCGGAGCTTATTGACACTCGTAAATAGCCAGATATCATTGTTTATCCATGGTATTCTTTTCTCTCTGTTGTCTCGATATTAAATACATATAAATATATGCTATATACACACAAGCATACAACAAAATGAAGACATAAATGGACAGTTGAAAATTATTGCACAGCAAAAGGCAAACAAAAAAGCACAAAAAATATGTAAAAAAAAAAAAAAAATATAAATAAAAATAAAAATTGGAATAAGCAGACGCCCGTGACAAGACAAGATTGAATGCCATCGACTGGCATCAGAAAAGTGTTACGCTTCAATGTTTTTTACATAAAAAATACCCTGTAGCTAGAAATTGACATTTTTCATATTGAACTATTGTAAATTTGTACAAGTTGGAGGCTAAGAGACATAGGTGTTAAATATATGCAATTGATATTAAATAGTGTTGATTTTTGCTAAAATTTAAATTGAATCTTATTAGCTTAATATAAGTATTATTATTTCATTAGAACACCATTTTTTTTTAACGATTTGGTAATTAAAAGTATTGGAAAAACAAAACGAATGTTATTTATACAGCAACTATATTTTCTATAAAGCTGTAATTGCAAGAAAAATCTGGCAAACATGTTTGAAATAAATGTAATAAAATTGTCTAAAAATCAGACGAACAAGTTAAAAATAAATTTAGTAAAATTATATAAGTTTGACTATAAACTAAAAAATGAATTTGAGGAAACGGACAATTTATGAGACTTTCAGAAAGTAACACCTAGAATATTAAACTTCCTGAAGACGGTACTAAAAGTACTTAAATGCTTAAGGGGATCATTTTAATCAATAAAAGTTATAAAATTAAAATGAAACACATAGTTCTAATTTAATTTTTGCACAAAAATATCAACAATAAAATATTTAATTTTTATTTCACTTATTTATCCATATGAAGCGCAAATTCAACTGAAGATTTAATATTATTAATGAATAGGTAAAAGCAATTTAGATTAAAGTTTAATATATTTATTATGCCTATATCTTAAGAAACCTTTCCAATTGTTGATTGATATTAAAAAAGTATTTCCTTTCTTTTATCCATAAAGTGTATAACAAACAATATTTGTTTTAATATATTTCCTTGGCCAGTATTATTTAAAGATCGCAATTGGTCGTTAATTGGGTCAAAATATCAATTATTTCCACATTCGAAACTGTCAATTCTTTGAGTTGATTTAATTACTCAATAGAATTCTCATTTATAAAATATTTTAAATAAAAACTGTAATCTTTTCCCATATACAGCTAAGCTAAATAAATAAATAACTATCGAAGAAAATATTTTATTAGTAGACCTCGGATTTTGCATATATTTTTGTTTTTGTTTTGTTTTATTTTTCATCAGATTGGTACCAAAATTTTATATTAGACCTTTCATCGTTCAAATGTAACAAATTATTGTGCAAAATATTGAAAATATGCAAAATATATGCAAAATATATGCAAAAAAAATATGCCGAAAATATATTAAATATATGAAAAAGCCGAGGTCTATTAATTAGTTTCTGCTTCATGTTCAAGTTTAAGCTGAGTATCTGCTAGTTGTGCAATTGCGTAGAGTATATGCTCACTTGAGTTTTATTTTATTTTTATTTTTTACTTAGTTTATAAACTTTGCTAACAACGCCTATGACAGACCAGGCGTGTAATTTAAAACTTGGCACCCAAAAAAAAAAAAAAAAAAACGAAGAAATAATAATAATAATAAGTAAATAAATAAAAATAGAAGTACAACTACTACGACTACAACAGACTTGAGATAAAGGGAAGAAGGCACATTGCAAAAATGGTAGTGGGAGGAAGTCGGAAGTTGGAGTCCGGACAAACATTTTCTGTGCAGTCAAGTGCAAACAAATATGTTAAAGTCGAAGCGACCCAACTTGAATATAATATTATTGCTTATTTTCTGCCAAGCAACAAATAAGCAAAAAAGCAAAAATAAAATCAGAAAAGCAGCAGCTGCATTTGCCTTAATTTAATATGCAACTCGTGATGTTAATGTGCAATAATTTTGCTGTTTTTATGGCTCTCTATTCGCCCTCAAGGACTATTTATTTTATTTCCGAGCATCTAATATAAGTATTTTCTTTTGAATGCAACGCCAAAGGAAGAAATTGAAAAAAATGTATTTATGTGATTTTGATTTTGTTTTCTTTAATATATAAAAATTGAAGACGAACATTTTAAACTAATTCAAAATTGGCTTATTTAACTTATTTATTTAATTTACTTATAAAAGTCTTAAAATTTGTTTTTATAACAAAAATTAAAAAAAAAAACATAAAGCATATTAAATGACTTGTTCTTTAAATAAAGTTGTTGATTTTGATTAAAAGATTGTTTTAAAATTTATGCTATAAATTTGACATTCACTTTGGCATTGAAAAAATGTATTTCGGCTTACAAAAGTACAAACAATAAGCAGCTTATGCAGAACTAAACTTTAGACTAATTTCTGTTGTCTTTTGTGACTGCAAATGGTGAAAGTTCAAACAAAAATTTATGAAATGTTCAAAGAAATAAAAAAAATTACGAAATATGAAAATAAAGCCTATAATACTCGTACTCAAATCAAATAAATTGTTTGATGTTGCAAAGACTTTATAAAAAATGTTATTGAATAATTGTGACATATATATAAATTTTTAGAAATTTATTTGAACTGAGTACTACCCTAAAATCTTGTATTCATTTTGTCAAGCAAATATTTTTTATATTTTTTTTTAAATTTTAATTTCACAATGCTTTTAGCAACATTTCAGAAATGAGTATATTAATAATCAAATTTCCACAACTCTTTTTTTATAATTTAAATAATTTTCAAAATATACATATTAGCAATATTTTATACTTTCACTTAGTTAAACTATTGTTTTGTAATACTATCGTTAATATTTCAGTTCATTTCCAAGCTCAACAACTTGTTTACACCAAACTTAACTTTAAGCTTGCCAAACAGCGTGTGTGTGCTTAAGGGCTGTGTGTGTAGCTCTGTGTATGTTAAAGTGTGTGTTTTGCAGTGTGTGTGTGTGTGTGTGTATTGCAGAGTGTGTGTGTGTAATCCTTGTAAATATTATTTGACAACATTTTGGCTACAGATTCAATTGCTGGCTTGGTGACCGCAAAAGCCAACAACAGCTGTTAGCCAGCTGCAATTGCAGTTTGCTGATGTGAGTGTGTGTGTGTGTGTGTGAGTGAGTGTGTGTGTTTAAGCACGTGTCAAGTAGATGGGGCAGCATTGACAGCCGCGTACAACATTCAAGCAACCAAGTAACCAAACAAGCCAACAAGCATTTCCAATTCCAATGGCACTTGCATTTGCACTGTCACTTCCAATTCCATTTCCATTTTCATGTCCAACTCACTCATGTGCGTGTGTGTGTGTGTGTGTGTGTCTGTCAGTTTTCATTTTGCACTTTGCATTTTTTTGCATTTTACTACTGCAATGTCGCTTGGGTGCATTAATCAAAATGTTGAATAAGAAATGGAATTGATTTCCGCAAAGCAAATGTGCGATATTATTTAATTTTTTGATTTGCCTGCAAACGGGAAGCGTTTTTCATTTTTTTTTTTCTTTTTTTTGTTTTTTTTTTTACTCACAGCAAATAGGTAAAAGGGCGCCAGCTGCAATGTAAATGGCAACAGCAAAAAAATCTGCATGAATTTCAACGAGCAGCCCAGCAACATCATTTATCTGAATCTGAATTGGCAGCAGCGGGTGTAGAGGTGGGTGGACCGGCGGGTGGCCCAACGGGTGGCCCGGCGGGTGGCCTGACGGGTGACTCGGCGGGTATCTCAGTGGTCGGTATGTGTGGGATGGCCTGGTTGCAATGGTTGCCATGGAAATGGAAACCAATTGCATTACGACATGCTTCAGAAGCTAAAACGAGGCATTTAAGCCTCTGCAAAGTAATTGAAATTTTTTTATTTTTAATGTATATTTTTTTTTTTAATTCTTATTTTATATGTATATTTCTAAAGTTTCGCACTTAAAAATATGTTTGCGAATATATGAGTGTTTTTAAAAGCGTTTTCAAAACGATTTTCAAGTGTTAGAAAGTGTAATTTTTTTTTATTAAAGAAGTAAAGTAAAAAATATTCTTTTAATGGATGAACAGTTAATTTAAAGCTTTGAGTTGCTCAAAAACACGTTTCAATCAAGTTATTAATTTAATTTGATCATAATT
Source organism: Hirtodrosophila alboralis (assembly GCA_035043045.1). Lineage (NCBI taxonomy): Eukaryota > Metazoa > Arthropoda > Insecta > Diptera > Drosophilidae > Hirtodrosophila > Hirtodrosophila alboralis. The sequence goes on along the minus strand of JAWNNH010000144.1, from coordinate 199,091 downwards.
AGTTATAGTTTATAATTGACGACGTTAAAAGTGCTTAATATTTTTGAAATAATAAATTTGTTGATGTTTTTGTCAGAAAGGTTTTGTGTAAATTGATAAAAAAAAAAACGCAATTTTATAAATAAATCAAACGAAAGTTAACTATTATATAGCATGTATATAGTTTCACTGAAGCAATAAAATTTGAATTCCTTGATCAGAAAATGTTTTATTTAATACTCAAAGTATTCATAAATTAAAAAATTAAATAAACTGGAAATTGTTATAACATTTTTTGATGATAAATATATATAATTAATTTCCAAAACGTCGATTTGAGTACTTTTTTGAAAGGAAATTTACATTTAAGTAATGTAATAAAAATAATAGTAAAACATTATATAGAAGCCGCCGAGTATGAGTTTTAAAAATAAGACTCTAGATATGTGCAAGAAAAAGAATTGTCTAAATATTTAAATTTTTTTCCATTTAATATATTATAATATATATAATATTACAATATTTATTGTAGTTTATGAACATTCCAATAAAATATGTAAATATTTTTATTATATATTTAGCAAAATAAAAAAATATAATATATAGTTGATAGACCCAAAAATTTTAATATATTTGAATTTTTCATTATTTGAAACTTTTTCCTCTCTGTACGTTAAAGAATTGTTTATTTTCAACTTAAAAAATAGAAATTGAAGATAATTATGGCAAATAAATTGAAGAAAATTGTAGATCTCTTCAAGTAGTTCTCAAGTAAGAAAACTGTTTGATTTGCCAACTTAACAAAGTGCTAGCCCGGCTCTGTGATTCAAGTGTTGAACAACAACAAATCCAACATCATCAACTGTGAACTGTGACGCCACTTTAATTGATTGCCAGCTTAGTGTCCCGTCGTGTTCCATCGTGTCCTTTTTTATTTATTTATTTTTTTTTTTTTTTTTTGTGCAGACGAGTGCATTGATTGGCAATTTTACCAGTTCCGACTACGATGCCAGCTGGCAAACTCGAGTCAAGTGTAGCGCCCTCCATTATAAGAATTTTATTTGGCCAAAAAAAAAAAATTACAAAAAGATGTGAAAAAAATTCGAAAAAAATAAAAATTGGTATAAATGGCAAAAATAGAATGCTTTTATCGGGAATGGTGTCGTGTCGAGTTTGGTCGAGTGTGCGGCTTTGGCAATGTGCTAATTAAAAGGCCAGCAAAAATGTGCAAGGGAATTTATAAGTTGGGAATACCAGGACCTTCCCTAGATCCTAGACTCCAGTCTGGTGTGGGCTTGGGTTTATGGTTCCGTTAAGCAATTTGAGCCCGCCACTTATTAACTTGCCATAAATTATGGTTGCAGGAGAAAGAGAGAGAGAGAGAGAGAAAAAAAACGAGAAAAATAAAGGAAAATGAAACGAAACGAAACGGAAAAGCCAAGCAGCATTAACAGAACAGGTCGTTGGACGTTGATAGCTATGCGGCTTCCTTTAGCCTGGTTTTCATGTATTCTCATCCTGCACCATGCTCCATGCTCCATGTTCCTTGCTATCTACAATGCTTCTTGGCGCATTAGTAGCTCCAAAGTGCGAATATTGCAAAGCTTTTTCAGTAATTGCTACGAGCTGAAAGCTGAGAGCTGCCAGTTGAGAGCTTAGAGCTGAGAGCTGAGAGCTGAGAACTGTGTGCGTCTGATGTGCAATCCCTGCCAAGGGATGCAGGATGTCTTCCTGTGCTGCTGCTCTTCTTCTTACGCACTGGCCCAGCAGCAGCAGCAACGGCATCAACTTCCGGTTTGCAGACATCACACACATGACTTCTACAACTGACTTTGCCTGCCCGACTGACTGTCATTACCATTACCCGCATCAGCACGCGTAAACTTCGTTTCTACCAAAAAAATAAAAATAAAAAATAAAAAATTGAAATAAAAAAAAAACTGTACAGGAAAAGAAAAAGCAACTGTAACAAGCACAAAAAGGAATATAAGTTTAAATTGTAAAGGTGCAAGTAGTAGATGCCTTGCCTCCCCCCAAACGGAACGAGAAGTCATTTCTTTAAGCTTAGCTCAGGCACTTTTCTTTGCACATTTGAACTCAACTGTCCGACTGCATCAGGCAAAGGCACAGTGGATTTTAAATGCAATTTTATAACAATTTATGGTATTACCAAAAAATAGCATAAAAAACAATAGTACAAAATAAATATCTAGTAATTGCGAATTGGTTCAATCAATAAATTATTTCAGGAACTTTGTAATACTACAGTTTAATTTTTTATTTTATAAGGGAACAAAAACTCCCCTCTGCCAGTGTCATTTTTATTTTAGGCTTTTTTAATATTTTTTAGTTTTTTTTTATACTTTTACTTAAATTATGAAAAGTATAAAAACGTTTTATCTATGGGATAGCATTGTTTGCCATCCAATTTAGTAAATGTAGCTATTTTATTTTAATAAAAACAAATTCAGCATTCTAGGCATATTTTTGTTGAGGAACATTTATACAGAATGAGTTTAAATTCTTTCATAAAGTTACTATAATTTAAATATATATTTATAAATTTATTATAAATATTATAATTTACTTATCAAGCCTTAAAACCTATGTTACTGAGTTACATTTTTTCTAAGCCAAAAACGAAATAATTATTTTGAAAAAAAAGTTTATTCCTTAACCAAAGCAAACAATTTTACTTCTAAGAAATGGTTTAAATTTAGGAAAAATTGTAGTTTCTTTTTTTTTTATTAACCTTTTTTTATATACATTTTCTAGAAGCAAACATTCATATGACAACACATTACGCTTAAATTATATAATAACCAAATCTGGTTGTGCTCACCATGAGTTATAGCTATTTATAAAAAAAGCCAAATATATATTTTTATTGGAATCCAAAATGTGAAATATAATTTTAAAAAATATCCTTGGGAGCAGCATGATTTTTGTATATATTAAAAGTTTAGCACTTCTATTTTCCAAAATGTCCTATTTGAGACATAAATATAAAAACAATAAATATGAAATTAAAATTGAATATAATACTTATTTCCGTTTGCCAAGCCGAACATTAATTTAATACGTTCTTTAGTAAAATGAGTAAAATTTGATTGATTTTGTTATACCCTTACAAAGAGAGATCTTCAATTAAATAACGAGATGTGTAAAGCAGAGAATTAAACGTCTCAGAGCCCATAAAGTGCAATATAATCATATTTTTAATCAGCTTAAGGAGACTGAGTCGATAAAGCCATATCCCTTTGCTCATCTATTTCTATATCAATTTCATAAAGTTGAACTAGGATTAATCGGTCGAAAACTGAATTTTAGGGAAATACTTTCGAGCGACAAATGGTTTGTTTAATTGTTCATTTTTTTTTAAAATACATTTTTTTCTTTTTTTTATAATTATTTTTTGTCCAGTAAAGGCAGCACAGTGCAGGTAATTTAATTAAATTTATAAGCCACGCCTATTCCATTAATATGCTAGATTAAGCTTAATGTATAGAAATCTGAAATATAATAATAAATGGCCTGAGTCCATTTGTAATTTGTTAATTTTGTTAAAGTTTAATGCTTTAATCGTATCTATGTACATATTTGCATAAAATTAAAGCTTTGGCTTGGCTTCGACTTCAATATTGAGCTTAGGGCTTTGGGTTCTTGGCCTCGTTTAATCACCGCAATTTGGGAGCATTACACGCTCCACTGTAACGTCAATCGCAGAGTGCCACATGTTGTACGTTGCACGAAATGTGCAACTTCAAAGGACTCATATGTCTGTGAATGTTTTCTCCCCTTCTTGTTGTGTGTGCCTGTGTGTGTATGTGTGTGTATGTGTGTCTATCAATTTTGTGGCATTTGCTGCAGTTGCCTTTGTCTTTAATTTGACGCTTTCTTTTTGCCGCTGCCGCTGCCGCTGCTGCTGCTTTTGCAATTTTTGTATATCTAATTTCAGCAGCGCATTTCATGTTTTTATTGCTTTCATATCCTTTGCGAGTTTCTTGTTATTTATTTATTTATGTCTGTATGTGTAGCATATACTCTATACTCTTACCTACTTACTGACAAATCTCCTCGGCCCTTCCTCCCCCCCCGTTTCACCGTTCATACACCCCTATTATACCGCCCTCATTCAGCTTGGTTGTTGTTGCCTGAGCTTTTTGGTCTGGTTTGGATTTCATTTCATCTCATGCCAACTTACCTCCAATGCACTAGGGGGTGGTGGAGCGGGGTGGCGGTGGAGCGAGTGGTGGGGGGGCGTAGGCGGGTGTGGGGGCGTAGGCGGGGTCTTCAACCCAGAAAAGCCGAGCGCAATTCTAATGGGAATTTAAAATTTTTGCACCATAAAGATGTTTTGCTGTCTGTTCGAGCAACATCCCCACCGCCCCTGCTACCCTGCTACCCTGCTATCCTGCTAGCCTGTTAGCCTGCTATCCTGCTACCCTAGTACCCTACTACCCGGCACAGTACTCCTAAAAACCTCCCTTACACCTCATTCTCCGCTTCTGCTCAGTTCCTGTCCAGTTCTTGTTTCTTGCATAAAATAAAATTGTATTGCATTTTTTCGTTTTATTTTATTTTTTTTTTTTAGTTCTGCGTTGCCACCTTCCCTCTTGGCCCCTCTTCTGTCATGTCCTGCGTCTGCTGCTGCTGCTTTATGGCTGGACACAGAAAATTGCTGCCTCAGCAGCAGCAGCAGCAGAAACTACAGGAACTACTGCCACTCCAGTTCGAAACGGGTTCTGTCTTGGGCTTCGCTTTTTATGCCGCTAGATTCACTACTCAACTAAAGCCCCCTGCCCATCCCTTCAACACCCTTTTAGCCCACCAAGGCCCCCTTCTCCTATTTCCACTTACTCGCGAAACACAATAGAAAATCGCAATTCGTATTTTTAGAGCAACAGCAACATGAAAATTTATGATACATTTGCCGCTTCGAGTTTGTGCCCCCTTCTTCAACACATAGTATAGTGGGCAAGGAGAGTGTTAGGGGGCGGGGGACAGGGGTGGTAGTGGAGCTGAGAGCTCTTAACTCGTTTGGATTATGGCCAGACTGCTTTTAAATAATTCGACTTAAATAAAATGTTGATAATTGTAATGGAATTTTGTATTAGATTTGCTTTCGTGTTTCTCTATAAATTTTTTTGTATTATAGTGAGTTTTCAGGTTGGAAATTGAGTCAAAAATATATTAGATTTGCAGCTGAAGAGAATGAGCAAGTTATTTTGTATCAGATTTGAAGTTGTCTTTCTCAGGCTCAAAACTGAGTTATTTGTAGTACATTTGAAGCTGCAAAAAATCAGTAAATTTTCAAGTCAAGCATTAAATTCTTAATTTCGACAAACAGTTAGAAAGAGCAAAAACTTAGCCTCAAATATGTGAACCATCTTATACGTATACATATTATAATACAGGGGCTCTCATATCTCCACAAATGTTGGCCAAAAATAATACTTTCATTTCATTCAATGTCAATGCTCAACGCTTGACAATAATAGTCGCTAAAAATAAGTCAGAACATAATAAAAATAAAACCAAATAAATAGAAAAGTTGCCATCAACTGTTCCACAACTGTTACCCAACTTGTTTACTTTCACTCGCACCCTTTTCTTATTTATTTCGATTACTTAAGCCAAGCAATAAAATTAAGCAAGTGGCAGAAAGCAGAGCTAAGCACAAACATAAACAAATGAACAAACGGAAGCTTGAATATACAATATATTATACTACATATACAATGTGTATATATATAGAACCTTATGTGTGTCTAAGAAGGACTTTCAGCTAATAAATGTCTATGTCTATGTCTCTTTGTATGCGTGTGAGCCTTGGGATCAGACAGCTGATTAATAGAATTATACTCCTAATGCTTAGCTACAATATATAGTTGAAAGACAATTGAAAGAAAGCAGTCAAAAGATATTTATGTTCTTCTTTTATGTGAGAAAAGTTTTTATCTTCATAAATAGAATTCGTGTATGCGGCGTGCATTGCTACGCCCTTCCTGCAAAAAAAAAACCAGCAAACGTTGTTCTGCCATAGAAATTATTTATGGTGGCGCAACGTCAACGTCAACATAAAAATAATATAATCTAATTCGTATTTCATTTGAAAAAAAATTTAACCTACTTTAATTGTTGTAACAGTGTTGTATAAATTAACAGTGCTGTATACATTAACATTGTGTTAATCTGTTAAAGCGTTATCGCCTTTTCCGAAATATTTTCCCAACATTTTATTTTCGGGAAACCTTTTCCTGACAATTACGAATAACTTTAAAATATTTTTAGTTAAATCGGAAAAGTCGTTCTCAATTGATGAAAACCTTGACATATTTTGTACTGTATTTATATGCATTTTTTATGAGTTTTCTAGAATTTCATTAAATAAAAATACATTTTTTAAGACGAATTTTAATATTTTTTTAAATAAATTATAAATTTAAAAATTAATAATAAATTTGATATCTTTCTATAACTAAGAGATTTCTTAAATTTCCCTATTCACTGCTCTTCACTCTGCTAATTTGATAGATTTGACTAAGAGAAGGATAAAAGAAAGCATTGATAAAAAAATATAAAGATGGATAGGTTGATATATATATATATATGGAGAGAGAAGTAAATATACAAACAAATCGTTGAATAGATTTAGAAATGGAAATATGAATATATATTAAAATCAACAAAAAAAAAACAATCATCATTATTCTGCAATATATTTTAAATAGATCAAAAATATTCGATTAAGTTGATTATTTATATTTTCAAAAAATATCTTAAGATTATGAAAATTTATTACATTTTCTTCACTATTTAGTATAAGAGGGGGGCGGGTATACAAATGCTTGCAAATAGTTTTCCGTTCCGTTTTGCTTCTGCACAATGGAAATAGGCAGGAAAATGAATAAAAATGGGTAACATGAATGGTATGGGGGCCCAGGGGTTAGTGGCAAGTGGATAGCAGGGTGTATAAGATGTGGGGGGTATATATGGTATATGGGCGACTGCCTTTATCAATTTTATCTGTGAAATATTTCCGAAACATTTGCCATTATATTTGCATTAGTAGCCACAGTTTCCTTTTGCCGTTTGGTTAACTGTATTCACATTGTATTTGCTGGCGGCAACCAGGATCCTCCTACTCGACACGCCAGCTCGACGCCAATGAAAAGGAAAATGGCCTGCTGAATAAAAAGAAAAAAAAAATGCGAATGAAATACAAATGAAAGGCAAGACAGGAGCGGAGCGGCGTAAAGAGCCTAGACCAAAGAACTACTGTATGTTCACAGTGTACGGTTTTTGTTGGTCCTATTCCCAGGCGGAAACTGCTTATCACACATTTCCACACAGCCACGCAAATTCACACAAGTGCGCCAAACGAAATACAATACAAAAATTCCACAAAAAAAAAACAAAAAAAAAATAAAATAAAATAAAGAAGAAAGATGAGAGCAGAGAGAGGGTATATAGCTTGCCTGCCTGCTAAAGTAATAGCGCACAAAGAATGATGCGTAGACATGATTTCCGTGCGGTTGATTTTCCCGCACACAAAAGCAGCTTCAAACCTGCGCTCCATCCTTATTCTCTCTATATATATATACACGCATCCTTACGCGCTCTCCTTTAGGTTTTTAGTTGTTGTTGTTGTTGTTGTTGCTTGCAGCGAAACTATTTGCTTGGGGATTTAGTTTCTCGTACCTTTTTGTGTGTGCGTATACGTATACGTAACATCTTAACTACATCTTTTTGCTCTGCCAAAGCCACCACACCACTCAGTGCCGAGCCTCAAGTGCCCGGTTGCAGTCATCCCCATCGTCCTGCTCGTATCCTAGTCGTCCTCGTTGGTATCTAAGCTGGCAGCTGCCTGAAGTAGCATGTAATTCATCTTATTCCCCAAAGACAACGCCGACGCCGACGCAGAGAATGAGAATGAGAATGAGCAGAAGAAGAAGAGGCAACTAGCAGCAGCCTGGCTTGAAACGCTTGTAGTTATGTGAGCCACAGGCTCAGGATTCAGTTCTGGTTCAGTCTCTAGCTCTGAGTCTGGGCCAAGACGTTTCCTTTTTCTTTCGTCGCACTGCAGAGCGTGTGTCTCCATTGGGACATAAATGGCATTTGGGCACAGCTCAGCCGGGACGGGGCAGGACGAAGAGGCACGCGCCTCATTACGTTGAGTCGTTACGTGTCGAGTTCGAGTTCTTGTTTCTGTTTCAGCTTCAGTTTGCCTCCTCCTTGTTGCCCCAGCCGTTCGCCGCATAAAATGCGTAATGAATTTTAGATTTCATTTCAATGGCTGGGTAAGAAGTTATGGCCTACAAAACTCATCAGGCTCAATAGCTCATAGACATGGACACCTTTTTTTTTTTTTTTTTTTTTTTTGTTGCCTCGGACCGTTCACCAATTTATTTATATGCATGTTACGAGCTGCAAAACGTTTATGTCTATGGCCTGAAAATAGTTTAAAGCGTACTTGGTGCAGCCAAAAATCTAACAAAAAAATATAAAAAATATATTTAAAAAAGAAAATCCTCATAGTTTTAAATTTCTCTTTTCATTTAATCTAAGTCTTTCACTACTTCCAAATAGTTTACATTTTCTGCAGATCAAAGATAAAAACTTTTATTTAAAAACTAACAAAAAAAAACTTTCAATTTCAATTAATTGGGCACACGTCAATTTTAATTTCCTAGAGGAAATGTTGTATGCTTTAAGCCCTTATTTAAATTAATTGAATGTTTACCATTTTTATGCACTTTAAATAACTTAACTGTCTGTCTGAGCTTTGCACTTGAACCACACCCCATTCCTTTCAATAAAAAATGAAAAGAATACAAAAACTAAACTGCAGTGAGCATAATTTTTCATTTAGGGTCGTTGGCACAAACGGTACGGAAAAGGGCCAAAATTGTGGTTTCTTCTCTTCTTTTTTTTTATATACCCAACTGCCAACATAATTTTTCTTGCTCCTAATACCAGAAAAATGCAGACAAGAAGTAAAATACATGCGGCAAAGCGACAGCACTAAAAAAAACCAAAAAATAAAAAAAAAAGTAAGAAAAGAACAAGAAGAATATCAGAAAAGTACAGAAACACAAAAAAAATAAAAAATCGAAAATTTTTCCAAAAAGTGCTTGCACAAAGTTCCTTAACCCCAAAAGGCAACGCGCACAATATACTTAATATTATTTTCAACATTTATTTGCAATGCGTACTTAAAAAAAGTAGGAAAACAGGGAGGAATAGTTAATTTCAATTCCCGAATATTAAATACACTGTTCACATAGCAAAAACTTAATTCTTGATTGAAATTATATAGATAAAATGATTTTAATTAAATATGACAAATGTAAAATGCGGATATAAAAAAAAAGTGATTTTTTAAGATTTCTTTTCTTTTAACTCGTTTTAAATCTAGGGAATAATTATATTAGCTGTATTGAACAATATTGAGCTTATCCTTTAAAGGATCCTTATAATAAAAAATACATAGTTTTCATGAATTTTCTTAAGTATAAAATTTTGATGTTGATAAATATTATGCCTATAATTAAAGTTGAAGACATTTTCTTTAATGCATTACACAAACGACTAGAGTCATCCCATCAGGAATATATATACCATATATTGCCTTGCACATTTCTGCACATATTCACAATACCCTCACTGCAAGTGTATACAAACTTAAATTGAAAATTTGTAGGCGATGGGCAAGGAAAATGGCAAACGGAAAGTAAAAAAAAAAAATATATAAAATGGAAAATGGATTTCTTAATAACAAAGCAAAACTGCATCGCAGAGCTAAGCTCCAAAATTTGGGGCGTGGCATTCAAATGCATTTAGGTAAACATTGGGCTAATGGGCGTGGCAGCTAACGCCCAACTCTGGCTGCCGCCCAATTGACGTAAATTGTGCGCAAGTTTTTTACATTTTTTTTTTTATTTATTTTTTATTTTTTTTGGCAGCCAAATGAATGCGGCTAAGCTGCTTGGCAAAGGTCAGCAAACTACAGAGGGCGGTTAAAACCAACTTTTGGGCTATAAAAATAATAAAAAAAATACACGTAGTTGCCTTTGATTTGGCTGGCATCAGATGTCGATTGTGTATTCAGTTTTGGAGACACATAAAATAGCATCAAAATTTTAAACATTCTACAACAAATTCAGTTTCTCGATTTTTACTGCTTGCACAGTTCAGTTTCGAAAAGAAAAATTTAAATAATACAGGTGTGTGATATTTATGTATATAATTGTTGGAATGCCTCAAATATAATAATTGCAGCTGCAGTATGGAAGAGCAGACAGTGCAACCTATAATAATTGAGGGGGAATTGGCAACTAACTCATCTTTGTCAGCCGAAAAATTAAAGAACCAGGATGAGGATAAAGCCAATATGTCCGGTGTTCATTTGGTTCTCATGTGCTTAAATGACGAGCATCATGTTAGTTTCCAAGAGGGTGTTATCGATAACGAGCATATGCATAAACGCAAATCCAAATGTTGTTGCATTTATCGCAAACCGCATAATTTTGGCGACAGTTCGTCATCATCAGATGATGAGTGCACCCATTGCTGTGGCCATCCCGAGGTGCGTATACGCAATCGCCTCAAGAAACAGCAACAACAACAGGAAAGGACATGTCGGGGCAGTGCTCGAGAGGAGTCACCCATTAGGGCCACTGAAATAGCTGGTGATTCTGGCAGTGCCAAAATTGAACTCGAACCAACAACCAAATATATTTCCGAAAAATTCTCGCAAGCTGTGCAGCTATAGAAAATGTCATCCAAAAATAATTAATTGAAACTTTTTACAGATTACTTAATATCTGCAATATGTACATATAGTATATTAATGTAGTTCACAAACATATTTATATTATAAAATGCAAATATGACTGTAAACATTTTTTTAAAATTTATTTTTAATCAAAAAAGCAAACGTAGATTTTTGAGAAACTTTTGATTATAATCGAATAAAAAAATCGATAAATAATTATTTTTGCAATTAAATGCTACTGATTGACATAAATAATAAATAATAATTAAATAAGTATTTGAATAATTTCGATATATATTGTTGTCCAGTATATTGCTTCTAAATTGTGGCTGCATTGTTGTGGCTATTTCACAATTTATTTTTTACTTTTCGATATATATTTGCTGTTTTTTTTTTATTATCAAATTGTTAAATTTGCTACAAAAATTAATACCGCTAAGAAATATATCTCACGGCTTTTTTTTATTAACGAGAGCTCTTTGAACAGAAAACTCTCTATTTAGCAGAAACTCTCGAAAAAGTTTTTAAAATGATTTCAAGTAGAGCAAATTGCATTTATTTGAATATTTCTTCACCCTTGCAGTTGAATTTCTTATACAAATTTTAGTCTTCAAGGTGCCTTTAGGCATATAAAATAAATATTTCTCTATAATGCAGAAATATCAAACTTATTTCTTTGTCAGGCTTTGTTGCTTTGTGCAGTTTAATATAGAACTAAATAAAGATGATATAATAAAATAAAAAATAAAAATAAATAAAATTCAGTTATAGGACACACTAATAAAAAACAAAAATTAATAAAAAAAAAAGTTAATTTTTTTTATATTTTAATTTTAATAAATGATTATTATTTTATTATAAATTGTCCTCCTACTCTTCGGTACATTGCCATTGGGTTAAAAGGCTCATTGTATTTAACTTTTAATAAATGTTTATTATTTATTATAAATTGTCCTCCTACTCTTCGGTACATTTTTAACATCTTTCACAAAACTTTGGAAACATTCAAAAATATTTTATTTTTGTTTCCCTTGTATATTACGGCTAAATCAAAAAATATAAACATATTTTTGATTTAAATTTGCATATTTATTTTTGCTATAAATCGTCAAAATGGCAGCTTAAGCTATCCGTAAAATTATTATAGGTTTTTCAAGTCTCTGTTTGACGAGAATTTTACAAGAATTTTACAATATTATATATACAGATTTATAGAAAAAGAACCTTAATTCAATAATTTCAATTTAATTCAGGAGTTATATATACAAAACAAAATATATATACTTTATGAGAAGAGCCTGGTTCAAGTCCCTGAAAGTAAAGGCGTTTAATTCTCATTTTTCTCGCCCTAGAATATGAAGTCGGACAAAATAATCAATCAAATTTCGAAATTGATCAACTTTTCGAGATTCTGAAGCAGTTTATTGATAACTTTTCAAAATAAATAAACAAAAATATAACTTTCAAGATCATAAAATACTTTTAAAGGCTTTCGCAGTTGTGTATTTATTTTTTGGCAAGGCCACAAGAAAGCCGCAGAGAACAGAGAATGAAACAAAAAGAAAATATAAATATATATACATATAGTACACTGATCCGGATGGGGCAGTGGCAAAGGAACAGCTGTTACATGACTGCCATTAGTCAACGCCATGCCACGCCCACAATTGAGGGGCGTTTGCCGCCCCTATTGATTGATTATGCGAACTGTCTGCGCGAACTTGTGAATGGATTAATGAACTGTTGCTGTTGTTGTTGGTATGCAACTGAGTGCAGTGCGAGTGTCCTGCGATTCCTGCGAGTCCTTGTTTGACTGGCAATTTTTGGGGAACTGTGCCGGGGATTATTTGTTTCAACTTTCGACACGTGGGCAGCAGCTGCAAAGTCACTGTAGTCTAGGCCGATTCAAATTATGCAATCGTGTGCATGAATATCCCATGCAATATCCTTTGGCATGGCATGGCACCAATTCGCCAAAGACCAGAATAAAAAAAAAAAAAAAATGAAATGAAATGAAATAAATAAAAAAAAGGCAAAAAAATGGAACGAAACATTCTTGTTTATGTTCCGCGCGCGCTCCTTTTTTTTCTCTCTATATATAACATATATATACTTATACATTTTTATTTTTATTTTTTTTTTATATTTTACCAGGCTTTGAACCCTTTGCGACTCTGTGTCTCTCTCTCGTGTGTGTGTGTGTGTGTGTGTGTGCCATTAAGCCACATTTTAATATGTGTTGGTTTGCTCTGTGCCGTTAGTCGTTTTTATGAGGTCTCTTGGCGCTTGATTCCGCGGCCCAAATGCTGCCAACCGCATTTGAAGTGGCTGCTGGAAATGAAATACGCCACAGCAAACAGTTACCACAGTTTGCATAACTCAAACACACATACACACACACACACACACATACGTATATATACTTTTGTGATATATACACAGATCCTTGCAAATACATATATACATATGTATATACTCTCAGCACAACAAACCAAACAAACAGCAAGAATATAGACGAAAAATAAAAAAGAAATAAAGCGGATTTTTTAACTTGGTCAATGGGTCGCTCAGTCGACCGGAATTTGATATTCGGAATTTTCGGAATTTGGATTTACGGTATTTTGGGAATACGATTGTTTGACGTTTACATTTATATGACAAAATTACTTATATAAAATATTTTCAAAAATAAAGCCCATCTTAAGTTTAATAAATGCACGAAATACTGGAACAACATGATATTGAATTATATTTTACAATATATAAGTTATATCAATCAATAAATTAATAGATCAATATTTTTTATATTTTCCTAAATGTTTTCTTAATAGAAACATTCAGAGTTTCATACTATTATAATATGAGCAGTATTTTTACCAAATAACTATTTAATAACCATTTTCAACAAGAAATTATTTACATTCAAAAATGTTTAATAATATAAATTTATATTTTTTTACAACTGAAAGTATATGTGTTCTAACAAAATGTTTTCACTTTCTAATGAATAAACTTTTTCAAATATTTGAAAAATGTATTTAAAAAAATTATAATAATATTCTATGTATTTAATTTTTTTTTTTTGGAGTTTTTGACCACTAAAAAGTTGTTAAAAATCGTCATTAACATTTAATAAAAATTTCTTTAAAATTTTTAACTTTATAGTACAAATTTTAATTTTTTTTAAATAATCAAGAAATATTTATGGAGTTTGTAAAAATTGAAGCTGCGAATATGTTTCTCAATGTCATATTATTTGAATTAATAGATTCATAGCTAAAAAGCTTAATCTAATTACAAAAATATATAATATTAGCTTTTAGCATCTTGTTTTAATTGTTTTTATTCGATAACTAACATTTAAAATAAAAAATAACTTTTCAATTTTACAATAACATTAATGTATTGACAATATTGAAATCTTATGCAATTTAGAGTCAAAAAAATTGTATCTACTTCTATGCTAGCATCACACAGTTCTTATTGTCAAATGATGTCCTTGCCTGCTGCTGTCAAAGCGAAAGCCAGGCTCAGCTGTCATTGCGAATTGTATCCTGTTTTGGGTTGCCATTTCTCTCTTCACTGTGATGAGGTTTTTTTTTTTCTTTTTTTCGTTGTTTTTCCATCTGATTTGCCTTAAAATGCGCCCAACCCATAAATAACAATAATGACAGGTGCCCCATCCGCCCACAAATAAAGAAAAACAAAGCGAATGCCAAATCGCAATCACAATCACTGGCAAAACCAAACTGTGACTGCCAAGCCCGTGCCTTTTCGCCCCCACTTGTCAGCCCCCTGTCTTAACCATTTCACCACGCCACTGTCTACATCAGCGAGAAAGCAATTGAATTGCTTGTAGGCTATGAATAAGTCGATTACAAAAGCAAACTGACAGATAAAAATAAGGAAAGAAAATAAGAGCTAAAAAATCAGAGCAAGTACTCGACTGTAGTATACTCTGCATAATATGGTCTTGAAATTAATTTGGGTTGAATTTTGTGTTAATTTTATGAGAAGTTTTAATCGAAAGGTATTTTTTTTTTATTATTACAGTCGATATATACTGCCAATTTACTTTTGAAATCACTAGAATGGACGCTCTGTAAATCGGAAATTTTTGACGATTTTAATCGGAAATTTTTAACGATTTTAATCGCAAACAACAGGGAAATGTAATTTTGTGGCTAATATAATTAATAAGCTTATATTTCTCTATATATTTCAACATAAAATTTTCATTGTTAATATTTCTTTCGAGTTGGATTTGATCTTAGTTTAAAATTATTGAGGTGGACAAATGTCTGGTTTTAAAATTGAACGGCTATAAACGATATGGTTAAGCTAAGACTAAATTATAATATTCTCTTTCATAAGAAAAAAGTATTGAGCATTTTTCTTTACTTGATTTTAAATTTAGCAAAGATGATTTTTAAAAAAATTTAAATGACGCAAGCTTCTCTCATAAGTGAGATTCTTTGTAATAAAAGGTAGTTCTCTTATCAATCTAACCTGAACTAATTTATTTAAAAAAAAGATTTTTAAGTCCGCAAAATAAAAATACGACTAAAAGAGATTAAATTGACTTTGGTGATAATTAATTATTTCACAATATCCATATTTATGTTAAATATAGCAATAAATACAAATTTAGCTTACACTTGATAATCAAGAAAATAATTTACAAAAATATTTAACAAATAAAAATAAACGAATATTGTTGCAAAAAATAAATTAAATATATTAGGAAAAAATAAATTTAAAAAAATTAAAAAAATCTAGGCCCAATATAGTTTATTTGCTCTGAGGAATAGAGTATTAAAACCCCATTTTAACTCTGCGACAACATCAATAACAACTCACACATTAAGACTTCTGTTCCTGCTTCAGTTTCTACTGTGATCTGCCTTCCTGCCCTGTCACTTCATCGCTTTTGTGAATGTCCTGGCTTCAAGCCGACAGTATTTTTATTTTTATTATTTTATTTTTTTTTTTTAACACCACACGTATTAAAATGACGTGTTGTCTGGGTGTGTGTGCTTGTTTGTTTGTTTATTTGCTGGTTTTGAGCTTATTTTTGTTGCACTCCTTTTTGTAAATCATTTAAAAAGCACTTAAGTGGAAATTAAAAAGAAATTATTCACTTTGACACATTTCACTTTTCAAATGTTGTAGCCCGCATAACAACAACAATAAACAAATATATATATATATATATATATTTATGTATGTCTGTCTGTTTCTATATAATATTACACAGTCATTTTTATGCCCCTCTGCCCATTGAATTGGTGTAATTTTTGCGGTTTGCCTCATTATTCGAGTCTGGTCAAGGTCTGCAGACCACAACAGTCCCAAAACAGTTTACAAAGAGTGCAAGCCCACCCATTCACCCATTTAGATCCATCCCCTTTTACCCCCACTTCAAAGCTTGGACCAGGCTTTAATTGTGGTTTATATTGCCTTCGTTTTAGCCATTTGAGTTTGGGTTGCCATCCTCTCTTTGGCATCCTTTTGTCAGGCATTTGCCTGGTCTGCCTGTCTGTCAATGGCCATGTCCTGGCATTTTGCACATTTGACCACAATATTTAGCATTATTTTAATTGTCTGTTACAACCTCAGACCCAATGGGCATTATGGCATAAAGGTGTGCAACAACAAAAGCTTTGTTTTGAGCATAAATTCAAATGCAAAATATGAAGAGAAAATAATTTACAAATTAGGGAACATGACAAATGTAGGTTTTATCACAATAAAAATTTGAAATTACCTGAAATGCACTTAATTATATTTTTGAAAAAAATTATAATTGAATCATTGTATTCTATACAGCTGTTAATTTCTATAAGAGAATTTATTGCCAAAAAAAAGTGAATTTGAAATTATTTTTTCGTGTTTTTAAGAAATTTAATTATAATTCAAATTTTAAAGACACTATACTAAAAGTGTCTAATAAACCTTTCTCAATCAGAAAAATTACTAAACTATAGTTACATATATCGTTTATTTATATTTTTGAATTTTTGTATAAAATTTCTACGCACAAGTTACAATTATGAAATGTGAAATTTTTCCTTTTTTATTACAATTTTTTTTTTTTGCTTTTATGAATTTTATAAAAGAAGAAATAAATGATTTAAATGATTTAGAAACTAAACTATTGTTTTGAATATTTACAAGTATTTCTGATTTACTCGAATATACCATAAATAACGTTCATTTGTATTTGAGGATTTGTGTAAAAAATTGTTATGCACAAGTGAAACTTTTATATTTTAATTAAAAGCATTTATATTTATGAATTGTGGAAAATAAACATTGAAAATAAGGTTTAAAGTATTTAAGAAAATAGCTTTTATTTTTTGGAAATATATACAAGTTTTTCTGATTTACTTGAATATACTATTATATTAAGGGATTTGTGTAAAAATATTTCTATGCACAAGTTTAAATTGCGATATGTGATATTTTGATCTTTTATTTCAATTTTTTTTTTGACTATATAAATTCTGGATAAAAACACTAAATATGAGGCTTAAAATGTTGTAGAAAATAATCTTTTATTTTGGAATACAAACTTTAATGATATACTCGAATATACCAAAAATATAAAATTCTTATGTTTTTATCTATAAGTGAAAAGCAGTCGAAATACGACAATACGAACTGAAAATGGAAAAAAAAATTTTAAGTTTATTTAATAAGTAAATATTTCACATTTCTATCAAGCTATGTTCTATATAGATCAAATTCCTTTTGTATTATATATTTTTTTATATATTTAAGTTAACCTTTTAATAATCAGCCATGCTATGTTCGCCTTATGGGTTTCTCACTTAGGTTGCTTGTCGAGATATATATCATATAAATAATGATTGCAAATATTATGACCCATCATAAAAATGTGCAAAAGAGAAGAAAAAAAAAATGAAATAAAAAAAAATAAAGCAAAAACTTGACTTACGCTATAATATTCCCTGCTTTTCTCTACGCTCTGGCAATGTCGTTGTGTCTGTCGTATTCAACCATAAATAAAGACAATAAATATGATGATAATTAAGTGCGTCGCACATTCTCTCAATTTAGCCTTATTAACACAAAAAACAAAAAAAAAATATATATATAAATAAAATAAAATAAAGGCAAGAAAAAAAGGAGAAAAAAAAAAATAAGAAATGACACAGATATTAATTTCCCACACGAAGAGGCCGAAGTCACGATATACATGTTAGACACACACACACACACACACATGCACATATGGAGAAGAAGAACCCTCTCGAAGGCAACGCCTTGCAGCAGCAACAACAACAACAACAACAAGGACATGAAGAAAGTCTCCCCTTTATTTTTTTTTTTTTTTTTGCCTTGGGAGCTGGGCATAAAGCCTAAACGTAAACGAGTAAATTGGCAGATTTAAGCAGTAAACACAAAAAGTGGGCAACAAAAACAGGCACCGTGCCACACCCACAACCGCCGCACACCCTCTGCGTGTGTGTGTGTGTGTGTGTATGAGATATGAAAATATAAAGAAAAATGTCAACAATCTATTGACAGCTGAGACTGTAACTGATTGTGCGGCAGTTGCGGCATTAAAGCAAAGCAGGGCACGTCGCAAACAAAGCCATAAGGACACACATACCATACACACTACACACACCAGAGACACACACACGCACACACACACACACGCACACACAATGCTTGTAATTTAGATGTCAATAATTTTGCAGTACATACTTTCATTATTTTTTGTGCAGAGTGTAGGGGGGTTGACAAATATTATTGCCTGCTCTATATGGAAAGTGCCGTTTTCTCTTCTTCTATCGAATAAAAAATACTGTGAAATTTATAACAAATAAATAACAATTATATGAATCGAGAAAAATAATTTATACACAAATGTTTTGTACTTAATTTTAAATTTAATTTCACTATAAAATGTTTAGCTTAATTTATTGAAGCTGAAAATGCATTTTGGTAATTTATTTAATTTTAAAAATTTTATATTATATTGCTGTGAAATTTAAAAAAATTTAAGACCTTCTTTCTTCTCTGAATTTAAGTTTTTTATTATTTTTACATAAATAAATATTGCCTTCATTAACGGAAATGGTATTTTAATTTTCTCTCACATGCCAAACAGTATGTTGCATATTTTGCCGTGATTTTAATTCGACAGTGAAATTCAAAACTCCAATACACTTTTAATATTGTCGGGCGCACATCTGTGTTTGCTTAAACCAAAAATATCTTTTAAAATAAGAATTGCAAACGAATATCTTCAATAACAGTCTATACACAATATATACACATTAAAATTGTGTTGACTAAACCATATTTAGAATTTCACTGAAGCATCAATATCAAGTTAAATTATATAGCATATTTTTTAAACCGCGAAATGCTATTACTAAAAATCCAAGCTTTAATTCACAAGTGTTTGTATCGAAAAAGCATCCATAGAATTCAATAAACACAGCTTCAACTAATCTGTTAACTTTTAACTTCATTAATATCATGTATCTTGTATCTCGTGAATCCCTCTGGCTGTCTAATTTCATTGAATGACTTTGCAAAAACTGACCACGCAATGACGCACAACTTTTTGGCAGAGCTTGAATTTTTCACTTAGATTGAAGCATTCGCTTCTACACAAGAAAAAAAAAATGGTTAATCAATCATTTACCTGCAACTTTCTATTTCAATTTAATGGCTTCTCAACATGTTTTGCTGTTATCAATTAATTTCCAGTTTAATGTTCGCCGGCTGCATCGTCCACAAAAAAATTGTAAAAAAAACAAGCGCATCAACTTTTTTGTTTTATAGAAAAGTTGGCAAATTTGATGTTATGTTGCTTATTTTTTTTGTTTTTTTGTTTTTTTGTCCAGCGGTATAGGACTAACTTTTTGCTTTATTGCACAGCGTTTTTGAGCTTTGCGCTGAAATTAGAATATGCCTGCTATTAAAATATAAAATATTTTGAAATATTATTGAATTTGTTTCAATCGGGTGTAGGATATTTAAATGTTATTAGGGCATCTTTTTCAATGTCGGCAGCATGATTTTTATTCCTGTTTTAGACCTTTTTCATACTCTAGTAGCTGCTGCCTGTCGGTGCTGATTAGATAGATAGATTGCAGAATCCTTTTTCAAGTCCTTTGCAAATAGTTGTAAAACTTATCTCGATTGGGTCTACAAATGTTGCCTATGTAAATATTAATAGACATTTAATTAACGCACAAAAAAAAACCTAAAACCACATCATCTATCACAGAATGCATATCCATCATAGTTATATGAAAATAAAAACCTGGGTATCCTTTGAGTTGACTTAAATATTTGCCTCTTTCTTGGATGGGCGTTGCTAACAATAAAATAAAAAAAAAAAAAAGAAATGTGTCCGCAAAGTAAAAGTCAAATAAAATCTGTGCTCGTTGTGCGCTTGCTGGTAAAATTATGCCCAGTCAGACATGTTTTTGCTGTTTGTACAACCTTAAAACAATAGCAGCAGCAACAGCAGCAAAAGCAACAACAATAATGTAAACTTCTTTACTGGCACACAGGTGCACAAATGCCATGCAGAAAGTATAACAACGAAAGCTCCAACTGAAACAGAAGCCGGCAACAGCCGCACAAAATTTACATAACAAAAAAAAATTTGTCAGAACTTTGGCACGCGGCAGGTGGTGGTGGCACGTGTCTACATAAGTACATATATTAAAGATATATATATATACATACATACATACACATATAACATTTGTGAAGACAGTCTGAAGACTGAGAGAGAGAGGGTAGAAGTGTTTGGCAAAAATGTTAGTCCTTGCAAGGGTCGACGTCTTCAGCTAGAAGGAGTCTGTGTAACTCTTTTTTTTTTGCCAGGTAAATGTATGCATGATCATGTCTGGATTAACTTAATGAAAGCACAAAATGCAACAAAAATATAATAAAAAATAAAAATAAGAAAAACAACAACAATAATAACAACTATAGTACATCATCAACAACACCAACAAAGAACAGCTGATGGCTGAAAATGTTAACAGCGACAGCGAACGATGAAAAATGCTGTCATGAAACGCTAAGATGCTGACAACATATACAAAGCCACAAACACACACACACACTAGTGTGTATATATAAATGTGTGTGTAAGTTTTTTCACCTGCAGAGTATACAACATTTTATAGAAGCTAAGAAAAACTTTATAGTCATATATGCCATTGAAAGGGCTATAAATAAATATTACTTTAATAAAAACAAAATATGAATATCAATATATCAATATATGGAATAAAGAAAATATGAATAATATAAATAAATAGTTTTTTTCTCAATGTTAAAAAAATGTTAATGCTTATTCAAATAGAGCAGCGTTATGCTGAGCAATTGCTTTTTTGGTAAAAAAGAAAAAATGTTTATTCAGATAGCTATGATCGACTATAAAGTTAATTCATTACATTTTAAGTTTTGGATTTTAAAACATATAATACTAGTTTACAAATCTTAACTTTATCATGGAAAATGTGTTTTGAAATATAATTTGGTATATGTTCAAATTTTAAAGACCGGATAAGATCTAATACAAATATTCAATAATAAGTCAACATAGCCAAAAAAATAAAGCTTATTTACGTTTTTTCTAAAACTATGCTAAAAAAATTTTGTTTGAATATTTGTAAAATGGTAAATAAAAGCCTATGAGCGCCCAACTTAATTTTTATGCAATCATAAAATTATTTAATGATATTCCTTGAAACAAAGCTTTCATAAAAACCCAAAAAAATATAAGGAGAAAAATCTAAATATTTATAAACTTTGCCATAATATATTGAAAGATTTGTACAATCGTTCGATAGAATAGAAACAGCCATATTTAATAACAAAATATAAGTATTATATTGATAATAAAATACATTAATAATATCTAACATTCTTTTACAAATAAATGTTCCCAAAAGCACATATATATATATATATTTTTTATTTATTGTTAAAATGAACATAATTATTTATTTTAACAAGTACATTTTTTACCTTTTATAAAGCAGCTTAAGGATTTTACATTCTTAACACCTTTCAATGAATATTTTAAATTCTTTGTCTTACAAAAAATGTAGCATACATTTTGGGGCCCAAATCACTTAGCTAACTGCAATATCATTAAAAAGTTGTATTTTAATTGTTTTAAATGACAAATTTAAAAAAAAATAAATCATAATATTATGCACAATATTTGACTTTTCAAAATGTTTTATTTTAAAGCTTTAACAAATTTTTATGTGTACATATAAGTATTTGTTTAGTTAGGGCAGTAGAACTTCGTAGTGTCCGCAGGCAAATTTCTTATCCCCGTTGCCTGCTGTGTGTGTGAGTGTGGGAATGACGTGCTGACGGAAACATGCATTGAACGTGCAACGTGCAACGTGCAAGTACAACGTGCAAGTACAATGTGCAGCAAGCAGCAGCAGCAGCAAGCAGCAGCAGCAAGCAGCAACAACAATGCAAAAAGGCATTTAAAATCCTTCACAGTGCGCGTCGCGACATCGTCCTTGTGTCTGACAGACATTTGCTGCAAAGATTTACGGAAAGTTTACAGCCCCAGACATTTGTTGTGGCCTTATAAATTGTCTACTGTCTGTTTGTCCGTTGTCTGTTTGTCCGTTGTCTGTTGTATGTTGTCTGTTGTCTGTTGCCTGTGCGTGGGCCAAGGTGTCTGCTCTATGTAGTGTGCTCAGTGTGTAGTCTTCTTTGGCAGTCATGGCAGAGCACTTTGTTGTCGTCGCGTCGATTGCTGCAGTGTCAGCGCCTCACAATGCACGACAGCAGCAGCAAAAGCAGCAGCAGCAACAACAGCAACAACAGCAACAACAGCAACAACAGCAACAACAACAATCACGAAAGCCAACAACAGCGACAACATAAAACACAAAACACGGAACACGAAACACGTTAAGCGCATTGCCATTTGTGCCACATCATGGAGAATGCCAAGGACCCGTCGAGCAGCAGCAGCAGCAACCGTGTGAAGAAATATCCTGGGCAAGGACAACGACAGCTGGAGAGAGAGGGGTGGGCGTTGGTTCTGCAACGTGGGAATGTCTAAAGCTGATGGCACAATGCAGACAGCTGGCGAATGTTGTTCAATATTGTAAATGTGCTTTGTGAAATCGCCGCTGGCTTAAGGTGGATTTTCCCTTTCATTTTATTTTTATTTTTATTTCGTTTTTTTCCTGCCTCACATGTTGTAGTATTTGCTGCTGACGCAAAAAGCTAAACAATTTCAATTGATTAGTCGATTGGATTGATCGATGAGTGGATCTTAAGCTAAAACAAAAGTCCAATGAAAACACAGAGCATAAAATTTAAAAATTAATTGGAAAAAAAAACAAATAAATATTTGCTAAAAAAAAACATTAAACCTAAGGTGCAATTAATTAAAAAATTTTAAAATAAATTGAATCTTTAATTGCTTCGTTATAGAGTTTATTTTATGCTGCGCTAATTTATATTGTTTTACACACTTTTCATTAGAACTTTTTGCTTATAACCTGACTAATTTCGATTGTAATTTTTGGACCAATTTTTTTACGCAACTTACACGACAAGTTGGGAAAACATGAAACACAAAACATAGCAAAGCTACGAGTATTTAATAAAAAACAAACACTTAGACGACATTTTTGTTTGTTTCCAATTTAATTTTTACTACATCGTACCGGCGTGCGTTGCTACGTCCCGCTCCCGTTTCCAAAAAAAATAAAATAGATGAAAAGAAATCATTTTCTACAATGTCACTGCTCCAGCTTAAATTATCATATTATTTAAAAAATACATTTTCCACCCACATCCCGATATATTTTTTTAATAAATATCAAATAAATGAATATTATTATTGGAAGCTTTTGCCACAAATTTCAGGTTTATAGCTTTTACCATTATTTTTAGTGAGTGGTGAGTCGCCAATCAGTCAGTCCGTCAGTCAGGTTGAACAGTTTTATATGTATATCGATTTAGATAATTTAATCGTTAGTTAGATCAACTATATATAGTTTCAAATATTGGAATCGACCTAATGCTTTTAATAAAGCTAAAATTCTATACTCGAGTAGAGCTACAACCTACATTACGTCGTATCCCTAAGATTTACACCTTAACATAAATTGTAGCATAATTTTATTTATTTAAAGAAAAAGTTAATTTAAAAATGTAGTATTATTTAAATCTCTATTTAACTTAAAAAATTTGTATTAAAAACTTGTTTTAATATCAAATATGTGGATGTGCTTTAAACATATTTCTTTTTGAATTGAACTATTTTGAATTGCCGCATTTGTATGCCCTTGCAAAAGGGCTTCACAATTTGTTCATAAAAAAAGACATCATAAATATATATATATTCTTGATCAGCACTAAGTCGATATAGCCATGTCGTCTGTTCATCTATCTGTCTGTTCGTTAGCAAACTAGCTTTCCTGGTGAAATTCGGGACTGTTGCTCCTTTCTGTTGCAGACATTACATAAGGCAAAATAAGTCCGATTAAACCACAATATTATAAAGCTGCCATATTAACAATTGGGTGAAAAATTAGTTTTTTAATTAAAAACTTTTTTGTTTCACAATTTTTTCAAAAAACTTATTTATAAAATTTAAAAAAATTTCTGAAAGTTGCTATACATTTTAATGCAACTTTAACTTATGGCTAACTGCATCGCTGTTGTCCAATTGTCAATTGTTCATGCAGGCAGTTAAGCCTCAACTCGTTTTGCTTTGCACACACTTCACACACTTAACACACTTCAAACAATTAAGTTTAATTTCGCATAAACTTTGGCACATTGCGTATACGAAGCGTGTGATGCCATTGAAATATCGCAGACACAAAATTGTTTGGTTGAGAGAAAACTGAGAAACGGACAATGCACTGAGTTGAGGATGGAGGATGGAGTTAAGTGTGTGGTTGGATAGTTGGGGGCATCAATGGGTTTGGTGTTGCACATACACAGAATGCTTCTGTCTGCCAATGCACACAAATTAACTACTCGCGATTGTTTTACACGTCAGCTTCGTTGTTCTCATCTTTCTGGTCGCAGGGGGGGCAGGGGAAAGTGTTAAGACAATGCAGGCTCAGCCATTATTATCCTAGCTATCTGTTTGTGTGTTTCTACTGGAAGTTGTTTGCTTTATGCCAGCCATTTAACAAGTTTATGGCTATATCCTGCAGCTGAGAGCTGCGTATTTGCCTTGGGGTTCGCTGTGTGTGTCTGTATGTGTGTGTTTGGTGTCGGTGTAAGCTCAAATGAGTAAACTTCAGCTCAAGTTGACTGAAAATTGTTTCAATTAACAGCAGCAGCATCATAAACAACAACAACAACAACAACAACAATAATAACAGCTGCCCCACCATTTTGCCTTTGCCAGAGTGTTTAAACCTCTTTTGATGATGGTTACTCATACATGCACACATACATCCTGTCTTATATATGTTATTATGTCTGAGATTATGCCCAAGGATTATGAGTTAACTTTGATATCAAATTTACAAATTCTCATTCATACCAAAACACTACTTAAGCATTTAGCTCAGTGCTCTTGGGTTGTCTGTCGAGTATGAGTGACAAGTTTGAAAGCAATTAAGGCAAATACTAATTGCTTACTTAAGCTTAGCTTTTTACATGTTTACTTTCATATATATATATATATATGAGCTCGTACATAAGGTACTTATACTCACCAGCAAATACATATACAATATGTTATAAATGTATACATATTTGTATAGGGGGTTCATTATACGGAGTTTTAGCCTCTTTTTTTTTGATGTTGGCAATTCTGTCTGGCATAGCTTCTTCACTTTAAATTATGCCCATTACAATCGTTTTTTTTTTGACGTACAAGCACACTGAGAGAATTCATAAAAACAACTGTTAAAATAAAAACGATATAATTTAAAAAATTAAATAATAGAGATATGATAATAAACAGCTAAACTCAACTTAAATACAATTCTACGCGGATCGTAATTAAGTTTTTATCATTTGTAGAAATGCTTATTAAATCATGTATATACAAAAAAAATTTATTAATATTTAATACAAATATCTAAAGATTGTTTCTATTGAAAATGTAAAATATAATGTTAAGAAATTTTTATAAAAATTCAAATGCAATTGTAGACGGATTGTATTTCGGCTTTCAGCAATTCTTAAAATATTTATTAAAAAAATTATAAAAAAAATATATTTAATATTTAATTCGTATTTCTAACGATTGTTTTAATGAAAGCTTAAACATATCGTGCTAATAGTAGTATAAAATTTTATTACCTTGCCTTAATCAAAATAAATTTATAATTTGCTAAAATTTTTGAATACAAAAAAACTGTTTCCATTGGAATTGTGACAAATTGCAACAAAAAGATAAATGTTTGCCGAATTTTATCAAGATATTTATAAAAATTGAGGATGTTTTAACTATTGATGGAGATCAAAAATTTATATTTCATTCAATTCAATTTAATTCATTTAAATGTTAATAATAATATTTTTCAAGTAGACTAAAAACATAGAGTACAGATGACTTAGCGGTTTTTACTTTAAAAGAAATAATAAATACTATAAAATAATATTTAAAAGCGAAAAAAATTATACAAACAAAATAAAAAAAAAATAATAAAAAGAATTTATATTCTATATTATAAAAAGTTTCTTACACTCTGTGTAGGCATAATATAGAGAATAAAACAATTTTCCATATTCAACATAATTATTTGTTATTTAAATACTTTCTTTGTTTTGTTTATTTGTATTTTCGAAATGTTCATTAAATAGACTAAAGTTTAATATTGTTAACTTTAAAAGTACGGCGCAAAAATGGGACCACGAATTTTGTTAATTTTTTTTTAATATAATTTATTAACACATAAAATCTTCATTTTGTTTAAATAAAAATACTTTAATGAATTTTCAATTAAAAATAAAATGAAGTCTCTAGCATGTTTGGCTTGGTATCGGTGGGCGATTGAAAACAGACTTAAGAGGTGTTCTATTCAAGTGACTAGCAGTGTATTCTAGTTTGGCTGCAGTAAACATATTCCTGATTAATTCAAGGTACTTATTATGATGTTTTAACTTTTATAATTTTATTGTGTTCTTTGTATAGCTTTATTTTTGCTCTAAGCTTAAAGTTGTCAGCAAATTGTCTGGGGAACAGCTTTTAGCTATAGCTTTACTTTTAGCTATTCCAACTTTTCCCTAACTTCAAATTTTCTCTCTCTAGTATCTCTCGGTTTACTATCACATATATATATATATATATATATATATATATACACGACTGTGTGATGATCCGTACTTTGTTGTGGCTGCTTTGTCTAGCGACAATTGAAAACTCTGAGGCAGTTCGAAAAAAAAACATTTTGTAGGGAAAAGCAGAAAACTAAGAAACTAAACAAGTAAAAGCCAAGCGACAAACGAAGCTGGAGTTTTCGAATGGAAGACAAAAGGAGTTGAAGGTAAAAGTAGTAAGTAGAAGTTGCAAGTATCCACTAACAAATGTTGCATGTAGTATGTGACTTCAGCTCCCCCCTCCTATCCAACGTTCCCTTCCCCTTTGTAGTGCTATGTTCTCGTTTGGTTCTGCCATTGTAATGACCATGGGAAAGGGAAACAGCATGGGGTTTTGGAAAAACTGCGAATGGAAATAGGATAGAGTTTGGGTTTGGGTTAGGGTTTGGGAATTCAATTGGTTGGGGAGAATTGCGGGTGGTTGACAACTTCTAGATGCTTTTGTTGTTGTTGTTTTTGTTGTGGTTGTTATTGCAATGTTTCTTGCGCTGTTCCACAACACAAGAACTTGAGTTGTTTGTTTTTTGCTTTGTCCTATGCTGACACATATTTAGTGCAACATGCCGCGTGTGTGTGTAAGTGTTTTTGGTGTTTGCAAAACCGGAAATTGCAAATGCAACAAGATGTTCTGCTGGAGTTGCCACATTGTTTCTGCTTGCCACACATAAACGCAAACTGTCAGCATAGCAGCTGCAACAATAAAACGCATAAAAATTGTCGAAAAAGTTGAAAATATTCGACCAACATATACGCTGTACGTATTAAAATGTTGAGGAAGAATTATAATCCGAATATGTCAAATATTGTG
Source organism: Hirtodrosophila alboralis (assembly GCA_035043045.1). Lineage (NCBI taxonomy): Eukaryota > Metazoa > Arthropoda > Insecta > Diptera > Drosophilidae > Hirtodrosophila > Hirtodrosophila alboralis. The sequence goes on along the minus strand of JAWNNH010000144.1, from coordinate 171,177 downwards.
TTTTTAGTTTTCAAATTGAGCTAAAATCAATATTTAAACATTTATATTAAATAAAATTGTTCTAGCTTAAAACCAATATACTCCTTTATCGTTTGGCAAACAGAGTACGACCCTTTGTAACTGAAAATCCTTTCTTCCTGTTGCAACTAATGTCCTGCATTAATGTCCAGCAAAATCTGCAACAAACGCGGACATTAAATAATCCCTTTAAGGTCCACACATTTAAGTAAAGCATTAGCACGACATTTTTACTAAAATTTACTAAAATATTTATATGCTCTTAAAGTAATTAAATAATTATAAAATAATTACGAGCTGAATGCCCAGTAGCTAGCGCACTCTTCCTTTAAAGTGGGTTAAGAATTAATTTGTTACTTTATCTAATTATAATAATTTAACATATTTAAGCAAAACAATCTATAAACCTTTTTATCACGTATTTTAATATTTTTCTATTTTTTTTTAAGCTTAAACTATATTTTATTTTTCACTATTTCTTTTTAATTCTCATCTTATCAAAATTAAAATTTATTTTTACTCTACTATCATTGCTTAAGCTACTCAGAACATTTGAATTAACTTATTTTGGCTCAAATTTTAATTTTTACAGGATCATTTCTCAAATTAATGTTAAAATGCGCAAAATTCAATTTTAAAAAGCTTTTAAATAACTTAAAAGAAAACTTAAGTTGTTGACAATTTTCTACACTAATTATGTAACAGAAAATCTTTGATTTTTAGCCTGTGAATATAAATATTTTTAAAATTAATATTTTTATAATATATTATGAAGATTATTTATATTTTTATATTAACAATACAGCATAAAAAATACACAAAAAATTAAATCATACCTGTAAATTTATGTACACATTTTATATAATAGTTATATTAATTTCTACCTTATTAAAAGTCTGCTACTAATTTTAAAGTAATTTGATAATTGTATAAAAATAACATTGATGAGTTTCTAGTTTGTTTTCCTTCTTTTTTTTTTGGCCCACATTCAAAAATAATACAAAAGCTGTGCTCTGGCATTCTCTCTAAAATTACGTGCTGTATCATAGTAAAATTCTATAATTGAAATTGTAAGTTAATTTTCCACTTAATTTTCCACATTAGTTTGTTTTACAATGTTAGTTTTATTTTGTTGCTTTTTTGAAGTTTTATTACATTATTGTTTATAATTAAACAATGTTAGTTTTCGTGCTTCGGTTCGTTGCAAATTTTCACAAAATTTTTGCTTATGCCGCAAAACAGCAACATGTTTGCCATGTGTGTGTGTGTGTGTGTGTGTGTGTGTGTTAGTGTGTGTCAGGTCGTTGGCCATCCGTTTGCTCTTCATTCTCCACGCTGCTTTAGCCCCCCTCTCTGCAACGCCCTTTCAACTGTGGCAAGCCGTGGGCAGCAACTGCATCAACAACTTTTTAACCAACTTGCCAGCCAGGCTAACAAGACCGCAGCCAGAACGAAGCTGAGGATTGAGAATGCTGGTTTGAGGATCAAGGATGGAGGACGACAAGCAAACTAACTAACTCGACGCTTGCCACTTGTAATGTAACGTTATTGTTGCAAACGTAGCAAAGCGAGTGCTGAGTGGTGAACGGGGAGAAAGGGCAGCTTGCCACGGAGGGGATGGGGAAGAAGTTTGAGCAAAGAGAGTTTTGCTTTGTTCGCGAAATAATTTTATTTTATTTTAGTATTTTTTTTTCTCTTTTTCTTTTTTTTTTTTTATTTTATTTTTTTTTTATTTTAAACTTCAACTGCAACTGCACAGATTTTTTGGCCAGCGCTAATGCAGCATCTCTGCGGCCGCTGCTGCTGCCACAATGCATACCCGCCTCGCCCCTCGCTTCGTCCTGACGCATATCCTTTTTAGTTGTTTTGACTGTATTTAGTGGCAGCCTCCGCTGTTGCTGTTGCTGCTGTTGAACGCTTTATAGCATCGCTGTCGCTGTCGCTGTCGCGGTTACTCCATTATAGTCTGCTCGTGTGTCTGCCAAGTTTTTATGCCATGCAGCTAAATAGTTGCCAACTTTTTTTTAATATACCCTTACAAATAAAAAAGGGTATTCAAATTTTGTCAACAATTGTGTAAGGCAGTGAGAAAAATATTTCTATTTTATTTTATTAATTGAGTATTTAAATTCTTGCAATGTATCAAATTCTCTTTATTTTGCAATAAGCTTAATTCAACTTTTGACAGATGTTGGACAAGAAATAGCTTTTTTTTGAAATGGGCATATTTTTAGGCAACATTTTTATTTCAATTCTTAATTACTTCTAAACGAATAATAATAATAATAATAATAAGATAAACATATTTAATATCATTAAATAATGTTTGGAGTTATTTTAACTTTACCAAAACTAGGTTTTTAAAAAAGTCGAAAATCTAGCTTTTTTCGTTTATCTCAGAAAAGGTCCCGCCAAAATATTTTTTGAATTTTATTTTCGTATTCAGCGAACCATTTTGCATATTATTCGACTCTAAAAAGTGCGGAATACAAGAAATTTTTCCGTTATTATTCATCATGTATGAACTTCAAGACAAAAGTTATTCAACGTACGATAAAATGCATTAATTCTGCATATATTTTTCCGTATATATATAAATATTAAAACATATTTTGTTTTGCTAACTATATCAATCAAATTCAACACATTTTAATACTATTCAATTATATAGAAAACTGATCATGTTTGTTTAGTAACAGCTAACTATGTCTGATAGTTGCTATAAAATCAAAGAGAGCAACATTTTTTTATATGAACAATTATTGAATTTTTTGAATTATTTCTGAAAATTTATCTATAAATTTAAATATAAAAATAAATAATTGTAAATTAAATATAATAGTACATTTTTCAATGCAATCTTCGACTTTATTTCTTTATAAAAACAAATATAACAATTTTAAAGTGAATTTTAATTTATTATTTACAACAAAATTTAATTTATTTATTTATTTATACTCACAACTAATTGTTGCAAATATGAGTTTATTTTTTAGAAAATAGAGCATTAATATTCGGCATCGTTCTGCAAACCATTTCTTCTTGTTTTTATGTTGTTCCATTCTCAATTTTCGAAGCTCAACCCAAAGAGAAAGAAGAATCCTTGTAAATTGCGTACAAATTGGCAGCGTTTTTTATTTTTATTTTTTTATTTTTTTTTTTTATTTTTTGCTTTGCTGCCTTTGACAAGTTCTCGCGGCAACGAACTTTCTGATTGCCCAGTGGCTTTTAATAAAAACTCATTTTAATAAAACTAAGACAATCATTTTTGTTTTTTGTTTTTTTGTTATTTTTATCTTTCATTTAACATTTTCGTACTTCCGTTCAATGCTTTGACAGCAGCTGCATTGAAATCAAGTGTTTGCGGGTTGACTTTACTTGTTTTCGCATATATATATATATATATATATTTTTTTGTGTTTCTTTCTTTCGTATTTTAAACTGTCCAAATAATGTTGCAAAATCTTCTGTTAAAATTTATTTTAGTGACTTTTACTGACATTAAGAAATTATATTGCGTGAATTTTGTTGATGCCTAAATAATATATGAAATAAATTTAATTGTAACAATTCACAATGATCTGGATCAGTACAATTAGTGCAACCAACATTGAAAAATTGACAAACTTTTTATGAAGATTAATTTCCTTAGTAAAATTAGTTATATCAATTCTAATTGAACTTTTACAAGGCTTCATTTAAAGAGCAAGTTAAACATAATACACGCCAACGATTTAAGCTCATATTTTTTAAAATATTTGCATTAAAATATTTTCAACAATTTTTGAGAGCTGTAAAGAGATTTATGTATTCGATATTTGAAATAAATTTAACCTACAATCGCTATATAGAAACCTACATACAATATTTGACAAATATTGCTCGTATATTCTTTGTAATTGCATAAACGAACAAGATCCATAATATATACAATTTATATTCCTTCGGTTTTTACTTAATTTCTAATTTCATTAAAAAAGTCTTTCAAAACTCATTTTTAATGATTTTTTTTCTGCTCAGACTACGATTGTTATGGTTTCTGCTAGAAATCTACATATTTTCAAAGTTGTTGTCCTTACTTTGTAAATAATTTTTTTTTTGGGTTTATGTTCGTTTTCTTATTTATTTTTATTTTATTTTGTTGCCAGATGAGTTAGTTGCCTTGAATGCAGTATGCAGGCTATTTTAGTTGAACTTACGACATAAAATTAATGTTGTATGTACACACACATGTGTACACATACACGTACATAGTTGATAAGTGCATATATAGTATAAAGGACTTATGTGTATATACTTACATACATTCTACTACACTCTCTCTATCCCATCGAAAACAAGCTGCATCAGGATTTCTGATCCTGGATAGAACTGAAGTCAGCTCGAGTTGTAGCTGAGGTTGCTTTTTGACGCCACGTTTATTGCATTTCAAGGCACGTACTAAGCACACACACACACACACACATACATATGCAGTTTTCAATAACAGGCAAGCAGCTCCTGGGTGTCCTTTGCCCTTTGGCCCCGACACCGCCCTTCGTTGTGTTCCCTCCCCACAACTTGGCCAGCTTGCACTTGTTTATCATTTATTACTGCAGTTATAAAATCTCTCTCTCTCTGTCTCTCACTCGTTCTCTTTCATTTTCTGTGCTCTTCTATTTATTTTATTTTTTATGCATATTTCATTATGGATGCCAAGAATATATATATATTTATAGTATGTGTGCACTTTTCTAGATTTGTCTGTATATTATTTACTTTTCGCCGACACTTTTGCCACCTCTCTGCTGTTGTTGCAGTTGCAAAGAACTGCAAATGAAATAACATAAGAATGTGCAAGAAAGAACACTGAAATTTTAATGGTATTAAAGTCGTTTACTCGAATACTCTACGAATGTGAAGAAAAATTTTGGATTGTGCCACAATTTAATCTAATTTTCTAGAAAAATTCTTTAAATCTTTTAAAAACATTTTGCTAAATTTTATAATAAGAAATTATAATAAGAAAGTTTTTTAAGAAGTTTATGTAAGGAAATGAAATATATTTCAGCTTAATTTGCTAGCTGGAATTAAATGCGAATTTATTCATAGTCAAATTGATAAAACTTTTTATAAAGCAACTTTCAATTTGAAAATATTCAAATTATCCCTTAAGTAAATTTACTTAATTAAATCTTCTTTATTTCTTCAAAATAAACCAAATTAGTTGTATTAAAATAATTGGACCTTTATCACTTTCTTCAGTATGGGAAGTTGGCGATATATAAAAAGCATATTGACATGTGAAAAACTGAGTTATAAAGTATTAATTCAATTCAATAAATCAATTAGATAAAATATTACCAAATATAGTAAAAATTTATTTAATTTTTAAAGAAATAAAAAATTGTATGAAAAACTCTCAGATTTGCTAAAAATTTATTTAAAAATTAACCTTGACATTTTTATAATTAGCTTATTATTTGAGTTCAGTCTAACAAAACTATGCTGTATAAAAATATGCACTATATTAGTTTTCTGTTAGATTTAAACGTGATTTGTTAAAACAAAGTGGAATGATTATGTCGACTACGATTACCCTCTCATATACATGCACATGGAAATCAAGCAGTGCAAATCGGGAAATACACAGCAAGCAGTTCAATGGTTATTTACGTCTACATAATCATTTAGTACTGATATTGACTTTAAAATATTTTTGATGTCTATAAAGTAATTTTTTTTTGCCGCTAGTGAGTGAGAATTCTATAGTCGATTACACCCGATTACGGAACACCTATGTATACACATTTAAGACAAGCAGTGCAAAGCAGTTCAACTTTAATTTGCACTGTTTTATGACCCGCTATTACCTATTTTTAATGGGTAGAGGGTGTAAAAAAAAATTATAATGAGAAAAAAATAAATAAATATCGATATCATTGATTACCAGGGATCACAATTAAGAGCTATGAGTTCAAAAAAATCAAACCTGAAAAATATAATCTAGATTAATGCGAAAATCTTAGATAAACGAGTTTATTATGCAGTAGACTGGAAACAAAATAAACGTTTGTTTCAAAATTTTTATTATACAAGTTTATTTTAACTTTTGAACATAAAAAAAAATTACATCTATTTACATACAATTTTTATTTTTGGATTTTTTTTAATAACATTTAATTTTGGTTTATTTTCAATAAATTTTACAATTAGAGTTATATTTCTCAATTTTTTTTTAAAATAATTTTTATTTCATAATTTTAACTATCGAGATAGCGTATTCATTTCTTTAACAACAAATTGTCGGTTAGGGTATAGGCATAGTCCTCTAATTGTTTTAACAAACTTTTCAATAAGCTGTAGGCAGTTGCTTCTGAAGAAGTGCAAAAACGACGTTGCCTGCCCCAAAAGGTGGCAAATGTCGCGTCGGTGACATGTTCTATTATATATATATATATATATTTATATAGGTGTGTGTGTGTTACAGCAATTGCAGTTTGTATGTGTGTGTGTGTGTGTGTATATATATATATATCTCATAACATGTCATTTCTCGTTGTTGCTGCTGGGTGATAAAGTTCATTAACCTTTTTGTCGTTTATCTAAATACTGCGTACTCGCTGCACTGGGAAATGTGTAATTGTCTATACTCTGTTTTACACACACACCACACACCACACACACACACACACACACCACACAACACACACACACACACACACACACAGAGAGGGCGCTAACTTTGTTTGTTTGTTTGTTTGCCTGCATTTGGTTCTGCTTGAGTTGAAATGCTTCACGACGTCGTTGTCTGACTGTGTGTGTGTGTGTGTATGTTGGTGTGGTGTGTGTGTGTGTGTGTGTGTGTGTGAGTTTGAGTGTGTGCCTGTGACATTAGTGCAGCAGGTCATCCTCTATGTCTGTCTCCAGCAAACGAATTGAACTTGACTAGGCACAAAGTCAAAGATATTTAAACCACAATTTAACTGTAAACTTTGGCAATTTCTGCTATATATATAACATAAAATAATAGATTGTTTGTCAATGGATAACTATCTGCATTAACCAGTTATTTTTATTGACCTAAACAGCAATGACAAAAAACAAAAAAATTATATGTACAAATTTTTTTGTTGAAAAGAAAAAAAAAAATCAACGAAACAATTTTAAAACATTTCAAAATACATATATTTTTTGTCAATATACACAATTTATTTATTTATTTTTTTCTATTAAAACAAATATTTTTTTTTTCTATTAAAACAAATATTTTCTTAATTACCGCCCTGCCTTTAGGCGTTTTAATCGAAACGTTGAATTATCTATTGATTATTGAAATAAATAATGCAAATTGAAATTTAAATAAAAATTAAACAAAGCTGAGGTGAATTTCAATTAGTTTCAATTTCAATTAAATTCGATTATTAAAACTTATTCATGCAGACGCCTAGAAAACAAATTTCAAACTCAATAAAATAAAATTATAATATATTCTAAACCAAAAATATAAATTTGTTGGCAAATATGCAAAAATATTTGTATTTAAATTAAATACTTATGTTAATGTATTACAAAAATATATGTGCAGAATATGTAGTTTATTAAAAGTGTTGCCAACATTTTGCTCTTTGGCAATAAGAAAATTAACTGAAATTACAGTTTACAGTGAATATATGAATGAATATATATGCATTTAATTTATAAATGAAAACCCGTGTGTATATTTATATATGCACTATATTTGTGTACTATAACTGCAGCTCATTGAACTTCTCTTTGATTAAATTCATCTCTTTGATTGCATTTTCATTTTGCAATTAGTTGCAACAGATAAAAAGCACGTTAAACGCATTTAAATCAATTTACAACATACCTGGAGAAATCAAAAAAAAAAAAACATATATATGCATATAAAATGGGTCTGCAAATTGAAATCGCAATCGCAATCGCAAATTGCAATCGACATCGACATATGAACATCGGATATCGCATTGCTCTGTGGTCATCGTTGCAACTTTAATTGCATTTGCAGTTTTAATTTTCGGCTATTAAATTATTTCATTTAAAATTGGTTATTAATACAATTAATCTACTTACTTAATATATTAAAATGCATGTATATTTCCTTCATTTATTTACCCATAACATACCAAAAATTCCAAACAAAATCAAGGTTTAATTAAGCTCGCAATAATTAAGTTGATTTTTGATAGCTTGAAAAATTATTCAATACAATTTAGATTTCTTTCAGCCGAATTACAATAAAATATTTTTCAAATTTGTTTAAAAATAGACAATCTAACAAATTTTAATTTATTTTTTTAAGCCTAGCATCAATAAACCTTGATCTAAGTAGATTTTGTGTAACAAATTTATAATACACTCTGACAAGAAAAAAAATCTAAAATTGTTGACAATAATCTGCAATTGAAAGAAATTGCAAATTTCTTTATTAGTTTTAATTCAAACACAATTTTATATCTTACACACACAGCTACAAAATTGCAACGCAATCAACGCATATTTTCAATTAAATTTTTTTTTTCTTTTTGGCCGCATTTGCAATTGCAACAATCAATGCTGCAATGCGACGCACAGTGGATTGAGATCTGCTTGCTGCGGCCAAAACTTTAAATAAGAGAAAAGTGCAACATAAGAAAATGTATCAATGCATAAAAATAAAAAACATTTATTTTGTGTTTTATATAGTTTTCCATTCAAATAAACAATTTTGTTTCATTTAAAACGTTGAACAATATATTTTATAATTATTATTATATTTTAATTTATACTTTTTATACTATATTATTTTATAAGTGCAAATAATGTTTTTTGCAAGAAAAATCAATGAAAAGAAATAGAAATCGGAATTTATATAGTTTTTAATTCCGAAAAATAATATTATCTCATTTAAAACTTTTAAGAATATTTCAATTTTATACATTTAATACTTGTATGTTCTATTTTTAATTTTCCATGTACTTATAATGTTTTTTATTTTTAATTTAACAGAACTAATATGTTTGGCTTGGAAATTTTATTATTATTTGAAATATTAATTAAATTTACAATTTTTAATTTATTTAAAATCTTTTCTCAGGTATTCTATATATTTGATGAATTACATTTATTTTTATTACAGTATGTATAATGTTTTTTAAATTTATTTTAACAGATATTACATTTTTGAACTTTAAATTGTATTTTTTTTTTAAATTATTTATTAAATTTACAATTTTGAATTTATTTAAATTATTTTCTTAAATTTTCTATATGCTATGAATTTAATATTTTTTTTTACTTTTTACGGTTTGCATTGCATTTGCTGCCATTGTGCGCGGTCGCAGCTGGCGTCGCCGTCACGTCAGTTATGCTATCCACTGCCCAATCCCCAACTGCCACAACTGCCCCCCTCCGCTGCTGATTCTTGAACCCCTCATCGACGTCTGGCACTCAGTGTGCGGCTCACGATTTGGTGCACCCAATCGACCCATAAACCCAGTTATTTACTTAGAAGCGCCTTTTAACATTTTTATTCTGTTTTTTTTTTTTGCGTTTTTTTCACCAGTTTTTCCGCATTTTCTTCGTTTGCCTGTTTTAGTGGCACGACAAGTCAAGCAGTCGATGCCGACGTCGCAGTCGCAGTCGCTGTTGGCGTCAACGTTGTTGGCGGCTTTATGCATTAAATCAACGCCGTCAACAATAATCAACAACATAGCAAGAGCGAAAGAGAGGGAGAGCATCAGAGGGAGAGAGAGAGAACCTTATCCTATGGGGGGGATTTTACAAGCCAACCCAAAGAGCGTCCCCTATTCCCTTGATTCCCTCTTTAACAAACCCATGTCCTGCCTCAATGCAGTGCAACCAATTTCAATTGCAATTCGAACTCCAATACGAGAATTCGTTTCAATTTGTTGCTGTTGCCGCCCAACGTAACCGCAATAAAGGTGGTCGTTGAGGGGTAGGGGGGGTTTGTTAGGGGGCATGCCAAGAATTGATTCGCGGCACAGGTGCATGCAAATAAGGTCAACGTGCGCTGCTGCTGCTGCTGCTGCTGCTGCTGGCGTTGCCAAACGTCAGTCAAGCTCTCTGCAATAGGCTTACGAGTCGCCTACCCGGCTATCCTCCCACCCCGTGCAACACCCCACAGAGCCCAGACCCAAGCACGTTTTGTGGCAGCTCCAGAAAGTATGCAACACTGCACCAAACCGTATGACTAATGGGAAACGAGAGAAAAAAAAGAATGGGGCAAGAAGCAGAGGCAGTTGCAGCCTGACTTCTCACTTCTAGGTTAGCTGCAGCTCTGCTGCATGTTTGCCATATTCCTATTAAAGGGAAAAGAGATCTTCCCTCACAGTTATATGAATGCAATAAACTGCATTCAAGTACGGTTCCTCTGAATATACAGAAGAAATAGATATTTTCTCTTTTCGGATTGCTTGCTATTTTCTCTATTACTTATGGGCTTAAATCGTACAATGAACTTTAATTTGGAAATTTATGAAAATGAGAAAATTTCTGTTTTAAGACTTTCAGCTCTATAGCCAAAACTATGTCTTCTGTCGAATTTTTAGCTTACTAAAAAATATAAGTACATATATAATAAATTTAAAAAATTATAAAAACAACTGCAGAATATTATTTCTCCGCTTTTTGGCACTTTATATACCAAAAAAAGACACATTATACATTCATTTTATTTATAATATCACATTATTATAATACACTCTCAATGATCTCAGAGGATAAAAACATCTATCATTAATATAAAACTGAATTTTCTAAGTAAATAGTGTAAATATTATAAAATCTTTACTAAATAAAAATCAACAAAAAATAGAAGACAATAGTTAAAAACAAAACTTCAAAAAAAAATGTAGAACCTTAATATTAACATAAAATTATATAAAAAAGGTTAGAACAAAAATTCAAAAAAATATAGGGCCTTAATACATATATGTTTGCTTATATCTTTTAATCGAAAAGGTCGAATGTTTTCATCTCTTTTACTAAATATAGTTCAGCTGAATTGTTAGTCAGATAAAAAAAAAAGAATTTTCAAATATTTGAAATGCCTATATATATATAGTATATATCTGATTCAACAAAACAATTTTAAAGACTCTTAATAATTTTTCTTATTGTTAAATATATAGGCAAAACTTAAGCTTAATAAGGAGTTCAAATCATGTACTGGACAGAGTATGGGTTGCTTTCCATAGTAATTGCACTTTTAAGATGTTCAACTCATATAAAAAAGTCAAAGTTGACCCGAACAAAGAATTTCTGTAATGCCATCATATTGATTTTATATATATTTGAAGCTAAAATTTAATTTTTCGCTTTTTCTTGTAGTTTTTACTTAATGTAAACTTAAAAATATATTTTAAAAATTTAACAAATTACACAAATATTATTATTTTAAGCTAAATTTTATTATTTCCACTTATTTTGACTTTTTTGCTTAAGGTTAACTTAAAATATATTTAAAATATATTAAAATTTTTACAAATGTTATTATTTTAAGTTAAATTTTATTATTTTGATTAATTTTTTTATTTTTATTAATGTAAAAAATGTACTTTGTAAATTATTAAAAATTTCACAAATATTATTATTCTATGCTAAATTTTATTTTTCGATTTATTTGAACTTTTTTGCTTAAGGTTAACTTAAAATATATTTTAAAAATTGAAAACAATTTTAAAAATTTCACAAATATTACTATTCTAATCTTTAGAGAGAAATATGTAAAAGGAAGCAAATTTACATTGAAATTTTTTCAGTTTTTATGGCTATGAAATTTATAAATTTCTTAAAAAATCATTTGATATGAAGAAGGCAGTTTACTAGAATTAAAACTCATTATAGTTGCCATTTAAGATACTATCAAAACTAATTGTTCTTATGGCAAAAAAGGTCATAAATCTCGCTTGGTCATAATTAGGTTTCTAGCCACTTTTCTAATTATTCGTCTTGAAAATCTAAACGATATTATGGCAGTCGTGAGTGTGAATAGATTAGCGTTGAATAGGGTCACACTTGCAAACTAGTTAAAAACGTTTAAGACACAATCAACAGTCAACACAGACACTTACCAAAGGGAGAAAGAGTGAGACAGAGAAAGAGAAAAAAAGGGACAGAGATAGAGAGAAAGTTGGCGACTTGAACTGCAAACAAGAGTAAACTTAGAGGCAAAGAAGTAAAGTATTGAGTATGATAATTGGGATTGAAATCGTGGGAAGGGGTGTCAAAGGGACTGAGCATAGGCTTGGTATTGAGTCTAAAGACGGGGGAGGCTTTATAGAAGGGAAGACGGGTAGGGAAAACCTGGCCAATCAATAAACTCGTTCAATTGCTGTTACCAAACGCAACAACACAACACAACACAACAACAACAACAACAATATTCGCTCCAGTACCCTTCACCCTTCAGCCGCCAAAGCCAACGTCGCCCTCTCAACACCCCGCCACATTCAACGGGCATACTTGCAACGCTTTTGCTGCTGATATATTTTTGCATGCCACACTTTGCTGCTGTGTTGTCTGCTTTGTTTAGAGCTCCCGTTTCTCCCCCCTTCACCGCCATCCCAAACAGTTTGTTGTTTGCCGTTATTTCACCCGATTCGCGAGCACTAAAAATGGGGCAAATGGGGCAAGTTGGCAGCAGCAGCAGCAGCAACAACAACAACGTCAACGGCTAATTGATTTTATGAAAATGAAATGGCTAAAATGCGCTCTATTTAGCAGCAACAATAAAAGTGTGTGGCAGGCAGGGGAGGCAGCTCTGTTGGAGAGGTGGGAGGGAGGAAGGGATGGAAAGTGAGAATTCACAGCGCACAAGGAGAGCAATCAATGGAATATGTAGTTTTAAATGTACAAGGAGAGAGAGAGAGAGAGAGAAGGAGAGAGATAGAGTGAGATAGATAAAGAGAGAGTTGTACAATTTTAAGGGCGTAACAGTGACTGCCAAATATTGTGACTTTTAGGAACAAAGTGACTTTTAGCAGATAAAGTAACTTTTAGGGAAAAAAAGCTGCGATTTAACTCAATTGATTTTAATTCAATTGAGACTACGAAATATTGTGATTTGCGTTTGTAATAACTGTTAACCATTGAATTGAATTTATTTAATTAATTTATTTATTGAGGCAGGGGTTGACACTGTCCGCTCTCTGAAACAAAAATACTCCGATTAGATTTAAGGTGATCTTCGGAAAAAATTTGTAGCTGCGTCTGAAGATGAAGTGTCATGTTATAGTCTTTTATGAAAGCTACTTCTTCACAATTAAAAAAAATATATAATATATATATGTGAAAAAAGACAAACTTCATTTAATTGCATTATTTTTTAATGCATCTGAAAAAATTTGTACCACATTTTTTATTTTGATGACCATTAATACAAAAATCAAAAGTAAATCGAGATTATGCTTAAAGATGCCTTACAATTGACAAATAAATTATTCCTGTCTAAAGCAATATTTTGATTGCCTCAATTATCAACAATTTATATATATATAAACAGTAGCGTACAAAAAAATTCCGTAATTTTATATACGCTAATTTTAAAAGGGCAAGGGCTTGGAAAAACTCCATATATATCCACAAGAAAACTTTTTAATATTTGAAATTGAATAAACGAATCTTTTTCTGATTGTGAAGTAAAAATTGCAAAGAAAAAAATTAACTATTATATAATAAGTCGCCCATATTGCCTTTTCGGTCAAAAAACTTGAGCAATCGGACTATAAGCACCAAATTTAAATTAAGTAAATAATCCACAAACGACTTTTTAAGACGTGAACAATTTATGAAAACTAGATACTCGCAGATTGTTTCTCTTTTTTATAATTCGGTCAATAAGGCCGTTGTGTTTCATTTTTAATAAATCTTTATTATTTATTAAAAATTACCCTCCCAGTCTTCGGTACATTTTTGTACCTTTATCAGGAAGTCTGTGAAAAAATGAAAAGATCCTCTAGAAAATAAGCACATGTGTGATCAAACAAATTTTAATAAAGCTAATGTAATTATTTACTTGATTTCATAAACCTTTTCACTGTTAATAAAAAAAAATGTTAAGAACCCAAAAACTGCAAAAATTTTTGACAGTTCGGTTTTTTATGCGTTCTTCTGGTAATTTGTTAATTTATCAATTTAATCAAATGCTCAATAAAATGTTGAGTTAAAAAAGAGTAAAAGCTGACGGTCACAATTACATTAAAAATAAATCACGATATTTACCATAAAATTAATGGAATCGCTTGAATTTGACATATTTTTTTTTAAATTTAATTTTAATAGTTTTGATATTGCTGCAAAAATTTCAAAAATTCTTGAGTATGGAAATTGAGGAAAGCATAAGCATTCTAATAAATGCCTTATATTTAAGAAAGGTTAATAAAATTTTAAAACGAACAAAAAACTCAAGGAACTAACACACTTGATTATAATAGATTTTTGGTTATTTCAAAGCAAAACAAAAACCAATTTTTTAATTATTGTATAAATAAATTATTTTCCAACTTAGACATATGTCACAGTTTTATTGAAAAGTAACTGTTACAAATGTCAAGTGTGACAAACAAAAAAAAAAAAAAAAAAAAATTTTTTTATTTTATTCATCTCCTGTTGGCAATTTGTTAACGAGTAGAACTGAGCTGAATTTCGTTTCGTTTCAATCAATTAAGCACCAATAATTAATTCAATTGATTTCAATTCATTCTCTCCATCACGACCACGAGTCCTGTTTGAGTTCCCGACTACGCCCATGCCTTCTACGACATTCAAATGTTGCGACTGCCTTTTTGGCGTCCTTACAGCGCTCCTCCACATCCTGCAGCCTCGTCATCATCGTCGTCTGCTGTGTGCTGATGTCTAGCGCCATTTGGATTTCAAACGCCATTAATTCACTTTAAAATTTATGGCCTACAAATTGCCACCGCTGCTCATTTCGAGCCCCAACGAACTCTGCCAATGGCGATGGCAGCGTTTTCCGATTAATTTGTAGCAATTTTTCATGGGCTAGGGAACTTCTATTTATTACTTCTTTATGGCACACTCTCTCTCTGTGTGTGTGCGTGTGTATGCAGATTTTGGTCTGCGGTATTTTAATGACAGCAACAGCTGCTGCTCCAAAAATCTCAAGAGTAATACAGAAAGTAAGGTAAATTGAAAAATAAGCAATAGGTTAAGAGGTTAGAGCAAATAAATCTGATCAATTGTAGTTTAGGTTGAATTATATTGAGACACACACAGTAATTCCTTAAGCAGAGATTCTAATATAGATACTAAGGTCCTTAGTGATGCTGCATTCATAAAAAGCTACTTTTAATTATTTCAATTAATTCAACAATTTTCTCAATTTATTTTACAAGTAACAAATGTGAACAAGCATTAAAGATATTTAAGAATTTTGATTAACTCTAAAACCACAATTGACCTGATCAATAATATATATAAAATTACTAGATCCTCCTCGATTTTTCATCAGAAAGTATTTTAATTTATTTTCAAAATATTTGCTGCACCAAAAAAAAATTATAATAAATTGAAATTAAAAAACACATAAAACTGGTGTTCGCCTATGAAAATTTAGTAAATATATCAAAAACAAAAAAATTGTATAAAAAAAAAAAAATAAATAGTTCAGATTGGAGAATCATAATTAATTTAAATATTCAAGATTTTGGTGATTAATCCTAACAAAATAAAATATATATATATATATATATATATTTAATAGATGAGAGTGATTTTTCAAAAAAAGATAACCCAACTTTTGTTAATAAAATCTGCTTTATCTATAAATTTATATTAAAATGAAATTAATAAAACAAAACACATAAAACTAATTTTACCTTATATTTTAATCTAATTTTAGTAAATATAAAAAAAGAACTCCCATTAAAGAAGCACAAAAAAGTTGAATATTCAAAATTTAGCTGATTAATTCCAACAAATTAATTGAAGTTTATTGTACCGATAAATAATATATTTCATAGAATGAGAATGAATTTTCAGCAGAATATATTTAAACTTCTATTAAAAATATCTAAAAAATTATACTTATTGTCTCGCCTATGGAAATTTAGTAAAAAAAAACAAATTAAAAAAATATTTACATTAGAAAATTACAAAAAAATTTGAATATATTCAAAATCTAATTAACTGATAATTTCCAGCAATTTAATTGGAATTTATTGTCATGATCATTAAAATAATATATATTCCATAGAATTTGTGTGATAGTTCAGCAGAAAATAATCCAACTTCTATAAATAAAATCTACTTTATCCAAAAATGAATACTCAAACAAAATTAAAAATAATATAAAATTATTTTTCACCTATAGAAAAAAAATAATTCACATTGAATTATCACAAGAAATTTGAATATATTCAAAGTCTAGCTGATTAATCCTTACAATTTAATTGGAATTTATTTTAAAAATTTAATTAGACATTTATGCTTTTATTTCCATTCAGAAAGTCCTTTGAATGCTCAGTATTTATTTAAAATTAACAGACCAAAGTTTCCTTTAGAGACGAACAACTGTTTAGCAACGATTTAGTACGTTAATGTTTATTTTTCTATTTTTAACTTGTTAGTTAAGTTTAATGAGTTTTTGAAGACTTCCAACAAAATTATAGGCTTTCAACTGAATGTTATATATATTTGGTTTCCTGTTCTGCTTTATTTTACACGCTGTTCAAATGGGCTAAGGAATATAAAAAATAAAAAAAATAAAAATAATAAGAAAAAAAAGAGCTGCCATTTCTTGAATACGACGCTAGGGGGCGCCACTTTTAAACAATTTCACACTGTAAAATCATAAATTACGCCATTTAAGTGGGTCAAATGGAGGAATTTGTGCGGAAGGCGCTTCAGAACAGGCCAACAAGACGTGTAGTCAGGGTAGGGTATATGGATATGAATGTGAGTGTATATGGTATGGGGTATATAACTATGAGTATGGGATATGGATGTAGTTGTGGATGGGTTTAACAGTCAGTGGGTGGGTTGTTGTCGATGCGGCTGCTTTTCATGTTAGTGGGTCACTGCAGGCACACAAATTGCGGTGAACGTTGACGCCGCATGATGACTAACAGGCCATTGGCAAGAGGAGAGGGTAGAGGGTAGAGTATAGCGGGTAGAGTGTAGACTAGCGCTAGTGGGAGGGTGCAACGACTTGGGGCTTGCAACCCAGACTCGACAGCGGAAATATGTACAGTCTCAATATAAATGAGCAATGTTGCTTGCTGCTCGACTCGTTGTAAAGTCAAATAAGCCGCAATATAGTAAACTAAACGAAAAACAAACAAGCAAGTACTAAAAGTTCCACAGCCAAATATAGTCGACTAACAGATACCCATTTATAGAAATTATCATTAAGTAGCAAATTAAAACAAAAGACTCGCTGCTGAAGGCACAATATTAAAAAATATATGTATAAAAGTTTGTAAAATTTATAACAACATATTAAATAAATTAATTTAAATATTAGAAAATTTAAGGGTGAATTAATTTGAAATTGTAATTGTAAATTCGGCAGAAGGTACAATTTTGAAAATATATAAAAGTTTTTAAAATGCATAGTACCATATTAAATATAATTGTTTCGATTAATAAACATTTAAAAAATTTTGCCATGAAATAATACATTTTCAATAACTTTAATTAATTATTAGCAATTGTTTAAAATGTAAAAACGAATATATTTCAAATTGTAATTGTAATTTCGGCAGAGCGCACAAAGTATATAAAAATTTTTAAAATTAATAAAAACATATTAAATTATTTTATTTAAATACTCGAAATTGTTTCGATTGTTGAACATTTAAAATTAAAAGGTGTATATATTTTTATAAAAAAAAATGTGTAATCCAATCTTGAAAATATATTTGAAAGTTTTTAAGATATTTAAAAGCATTAAGTAATTTTATTAAAATATTATACATTTTTTGATTGATTGATATTGTAATTGTAAATTCTGCAGAAGGTAACATTTTGAAAATATATAAAACCTTTTTATATCCATTAAAATATATTAAATAATATTCTATTAAAATTAAAATTTGTTTCGATTTAAAATTCAAAAACAAATATATTTAAAATTGAAATTGTAAACTCTGAAGAAGGCACAATTTTGTAAATATAAAAAAGTTTTTAAAATGAATAACAACACATTAAATAATTTTATTTAAATATTAAAAATCAGTCGATTGAGTATAATTTAACATTTGAAGGTGAATATATTTAAAATTTTCATTTTTCTTTTAGAGATAGGTTATACCCGTACAAAATATAATATCCATTTCTCTTATTGAATCAATTTTGTGAAGTGTTTTTTTTTAGATATCTCCAATTTCTGCTACATTCGCTTACACCACTTGAACTTACCTTAATTTATCACCCTTTTTACAGGGTATACATACAAGCAAATAAAATAAAATTAGGTGACGTCATCAGCACTTGTAGTTGTCTTGTTTTTTTTTTGCTGTTTTTTTTTATTTTGCCACATTCGTTGCAATTACTGCAAAAACTAGACCTAGCTAAAGGACATGGGGTTGGCTAGTTGAAATGGGCTCTAAAATATAAAAGCAGAGTATCTCTATTGCTTTAGCCTCAAAAATTCAACGACCTTGTCAGCAGTTTTTCTTTTTTGTTGACAATTTTCAAATGCAACTTTTTGCCAAGCCAAGCCAAGGCAACAATAACAACATTAAATACAAAACTCAAATACACATTATACATAATCAATAAACTGACAAATATATGACATACAATTGTAAATAATGAATAGATTTTTGAATAAATCATATTCTAGTCTAAAGTGTGGAATAGGAAATATATTTGGTTTTTAAGAGTCTTATAAATATTTCAGCTTTTACTACAAGATTTTGGGAGTCTGTGATTTGAACTATTAAAAATGTAATGTAAAGTTAAATATAAATATAAATTAAATATAAGTTCAATATAAATCAAATATAAATTCAAAATAAATCTAGATAATTACGGATGATATATTAATATTCTTTATAATATATCTAACACAATTTGTACTTTGATTTTCTTTTGTCAGTGGCTAGATTTTTAGAATGTCCATCATTTTAATGAAATTAAATTTTATTCACTAAAATGTTAGTAATAAAGATTTACAAGTGGGGAAAAAGGCGACTTAGACTTTTTTATGTAATAATACAGTTTTAGTAAAATATTTAATACCAAAAAATAATTTTAATAGCTGGGAAATTTATTCAAAAAAGCCCTAATTTAAAGTTAATTATATTGATGTTGTAAAAATAATTTTATTTGTTATTTACCAAATTCGAAAGCTATTTTCTATATAAAACTCATTTGAAATTATTGAATAATATTTTTTGTACCAACTACAAAGCTTGTTTGTTTAAACTTTCTTGACAATTTTTTAACTCCAAACATGTTTTTATCTATTTTTTTTTTATATATATATTTATATATTTTTAAGAGTAATTTCAAAGAACAATATAATATTACTTATGCCTTGTGTTGTTCAATAATTTCTGGAATAAAAAGTTGTTATTCGTTGCCCACGCAACCTGCCGCCTGTCTGTCGCAGTTGAAATTTTCATTTGATTTTTGCCTCAAAATGTGGCAACTACAGTCCGTGTTGCATGTCATGTTGTGACGTGTGAAATGTGCAAAAAGCAAGACAGGAATATTCTTGTATATCCTTGTATATCCGTGCATATATGTAGCGCTTTATATAGTACCTTTTGCTGTCTGCTTTTAGGGTTTTTGCTGCATGCAACTTGAGCGCCCTTGAACTAAAAAAGCCAAATGACCAGTTCCAGTTAGTGAGTTCCAAAAATGGTCAATTGAAGGACTTTTATTAAAAATATACTCGATATATTTGTATACAGTTTATATGCCTTGTTTAATATTTAATTATTTTTGCACTTTGCACTGACATTTGCCTAGTTAGTTATTTGCGTTTCACATAATTGTCATTCAAATGTTGTTGCCTCCTGCTATTGTTGTGTTAGCATTGTGGGACAACAACAACAGCAACAACAACAATGGGAATTGTTGAGTATAATTTTTAAATATTCCAAATGTTCTGCTCTATAGTATAACTGTGGCACAACAGTTGCCCCAATAAAATGAAACGAACGAGTTTCATTCTATGCCCATTGCTTGACTCTCTTTTAGGTCTTTTGTGGCGCCTCCTGGCTGGTTGGTGCCCCATCAACACACAACAGTCTGACTGTCTTCCTTATACCCCGCACTCGACCCTCGTCTTCGTCCTGTTTCCCCCCCTTTGGGGGCTTTGTGGCACATTACTCGTGGAATCCATCGCTCACTACGTTCCTTCCGCTCTGCTTCGAGGCTGGCATTCACTTTTACTATTGTTATTATTATCGCAGTTGTAGTCCTCATTGTTGGTGTTGTTGTTGTTGTTATTCAACGTTGAGCAAGGATCTAGGTCGCTTTTTGAATATATTGTTTGTATCTAAGATTAGTGCGCCAGATATCAGTTTTATATAGCAATACACAATACAATATCATTTGCATATCAGTAACTCAGTGTGTGCAAGAGACAGCAGCAATATTTGCACACTTGAATGAAAGAGAAAGTTGCCATTTAATAGTTAACAATTCCCAGCTACCAAATGTTGGCTTTAAAGAGTTGGCCAAAATTCAATTTTTTAGTTACTTTAAAGACCAGCCAAGCCAGATTCATAATTTAATCATAAATATCTCTCGTTAATACACAAAATGATATATTTAAAAAAAAATACAATTGGTTTCTAATTCAAGATGTTTAAAAACATACATTATTTTACTGCAAAATAATTTATTTCAGCATTTGATAGTCCATAAAAAGACTACATCGCATACATTAACATTGATTATACCATGTTTATATAATGTCAAAAATAAATCTATATTATTATCTGCTTTGATTACACTATTTTAATATAATTTCCAGAAAATCTACATTATTGTCTGCTATAAATAAGACTAAAGCTCTAGAATGTTACATGAAAAATAAAGAAAATTTTACCAAAATTATAACTTTCTTTAAAAAATCAATATTTGATGGCAAATTTTTAATTAAATGTGAAATATCATCTAAACAAATAATCGAAATACAATCTTATAATATTATTAGATTTATGACGATTTGATAGAATATTCTATTACCTTTTTAAAATGTGAACATCTCTTAATGGTAGTTTTTTACATTTATCAAAAACCTTCTGCTTAAAAAGTCGACAATCTAAAACACAAATCTAAATCGGCACCAAAAATATATTCCAGATTTCTGACCTTCGTAACTTTGTTCAATCTGAACAAATTTTTATGTGAAATATAATATTGGTTTAACCTGTATAGTAATATGCCATTCAACGCTGAATAAATTTTTATTATTAAATTGACTTTTTTTTACTCATTTTCTTAATATATATTTGGGAAAAAATATAATTTTTGTAATTACTTGTCAGCGCAGTGAAGATGTATTCCTTCATTCAATTTAGCTACTTCAGTTTGCTTGTTTTTTTAATGGATTTAATTTCCACAAATATATTTGTTTAAATAAAATTATAATAAAATAAAATTTTTGTTGAAATCTGGCTTAAATGCTGGTCAAGCCAAGGAACCAAGAATTCAACATAATAATGTAAGTTAATATGCCAAACATTTAAAAAGAAACAAAATATAAATGACTTGAAAAAGATTCCGTTTGAAAATCAAATTAATATTGATGAAATTATAAGAGTTAAAATTTGTAAAAAAAATTTATCGATAAAACTTGAAATTTTTGCAAAATGTTCAAATTGTCAGAATTCGATCAATTGAAGTTGCAATCAAAAAACTGTCGATAATATCATAATAATATAATAATAATACATAAAACGCACTAAAAATTCTTATACACTTTGTATGTATTTTCTCCAACATCTTTGGAGAGACAATAAAGATAATATTCCCTTAAATAATGTGCACAAAAACAATATTACTAAAACCAAAGAAATTCGAGCGAACATTAAATGATTTTAAGTGGCTCACTTGAGCTCATCTAAACAATTGTCAGTGCATTAACATTAAGTAGAGACTGTGTAACTGACTCTGACAATTCCAAAAGAAAAATATACAACAAAAAAACACTCAACTAACCATATGTGAGAGTCTGTATATATATCCATATAAAAAAAAAGTCCTAGACAAGGCTGTAAGTCAGTTCAATTATATCGCGCCTGACAATTGCCTGCAATTGTAAGCAACATACTTGGAGGGGGAGTAGGAATAGTAGATTCCTTTCATATATAACAACAAGAACAACAACAGCAACAACAACAAACATAAAATCAAATTACAAACTAATATTACTTACAGTGCGTTTACTTTTCCGTATCGTTAGTTTTCACTGTCAATTGGCAAACGCAAAAACCCAAATGAAAATGGACCAAAACATCAAATTGTATCCCAAAAGATGCTAAACAGGATGAAGGGAATGGTTGGGGTATTGCCTGAGGGATGATTTCCGGTTTGATGGGGAAGAATCTAAACAATTGAAGAAACTGCAACAGTAGCAAAGTAAAGCCGGAAATATAACAAGAGACAAACTCAAAAGCCAAAAAACACAAACCAAAAGCAATAAATACAAAAGGAATATGTGTGTCCTTAAGACTACACAAATGTGTGTGTGTGTGTATGTGTGCGTGTGCATGACCAACAAACAATGCAAAATGTAACATAATGAAAAAAAAAAAAATCATTTGAAAAAATGATTTGGGCCGAACTCCGCTTTCAGAAGTAAGACTAGCATTATTAAAGATTTATTTACACCAAAAAAAAAAAAAAAATTGATGACAAAGCTATCGATTGTAACAATATTTAACTTTGACTTTTACAACCCATTTTATAATTTTTTAAATTTATTGAAAAAGCTATTTAAGCTTGTTAAAAGAGAGCTTTAAAAATCTCTCTATGCACACACACATAAATGTTTAAGATTTATATTATAATTTAAATAAAATTAGGAATATTCTAAAGTGTTTTTTTTTGCAGATGCTCACAAGTTTTGTGCTATATTTGATTTAATAGAAACTCATAAACAATTAACTCTTAAAGAAAAATAAGTTTTAGTACTTTTTTTTTTACTTTTTCTTCTTCAAAAATCAAAAATTTATAAAAAAATTACTTAAGAAAACTATAAAAGTGGGAAACTATTTTACTTCGACATATTATTGCAATGACTTTATTATTTAAATATAAATTACATGACAGTTGTAGAATAAAGGACTTAAAATAAAGTTTAAATATCGTTTAAATTTTTATTTATTTAAAATGTGGCTTTTACGTTGCGATAACTAAGAATTATCAATAAGAATCATAAGTTATTTTACATGATCGATTAGATTAGAAATTTGTTTTCTCTAATATGTTGTTTTAACGCGTCGATAACTAAGAAATATCAATGAGAATCAATGTTTATTTTATATGATGTCTGTCCAAAGTTTCATCAAGATCAATCAAAACTGAAAAATCTTTTTTGTAAATTTAGTATTTTTTATAGAATCAAAGATTTTTCCTTCAATGCGTTCCAAATTTTCTAACAATATTTATATAGTCTTTTATTTCATGTTTATTTGAAAAAAAAAAATTCAAGGAAATATATTAATTGTTAGCCTTATTTTTAGATTTTTATTTACACAAACTAGTATCATCTATAATATATTCAAATTTTGAGCTCAAATTATTTTTTTAATATTAATATTACAGATATTGTTATTATTAGGAGCAGAGGCCATTTAAACTTTGCTAATTAGTAATACCGATTAAAGAAATTTATAAATTAATACTTCATAAATGGGGTGAAGCGTAAAAATGTGCAAAAAAAAAATCCTAAAGGTATTTCTACATTAAACTTTATAAAAGCTACTTAAATTACAATTCTATATATATTGCAGTATATAATACTATGCAATATTGCACATTAAGAACTTTTATATTCAACTTCTAAAAAATGACTTAATCTTTATTTAATTTCTACCCTTAATTTCTTATATACAAAGTAGCATAGCTCTCTATATACATACCGCAGTATGTACACGCTTAATATGGTGTGAATGTATGGGTATATATATATATATATTATATGTATATACATATTTCATAATCATATGCCATTATGTATTTGCTCTTCATAATGAAATCGACAAAGCACAGGAGGTAACAAAAATCATGTATACGTAGCGTATACCGTGGCTTATGCGGCGTGGCTTATCTGTTGTTATTTGTGTTGTTGCTGTTGTTGTTGCCCCATAATCGCTAGCGCCATAAAAAACGCATTGTTTATGCGACGTAATTGGACACCAACCAGAAGCACCACCATCAGCAGCAGCAGCAGCAACAACAACACGAACAACCAGAACAACGTTGTTGACGTTGTTGCCATCGCGCGTGGTCATCATCGCCGTTTGCTGGCCCATTTCCAATGCCATTAAAAGCGTCCATTGAGCGATGAATACAAAGGGTCCAAGCAGTCCCCTCATCCTGCCCCATCCCACTATTACCACCGGATAATGTCCTGTGAGCACACCCGAGCACATTTCACTCAACTCCAGCTCCAACTTCAGCTCGAACTTCAGCTCCATCTACTTAGTAACCTGCACTCCCCCTTCAATTGACTGCCAAAGCATTTGTTGTCCACTAATCCATCGCGTATTTTATGTTATGCTCCTGACTTGGCGAGCATTTCAACAATTTCAGCAACATTCAACAATCCTGGGGATGACCCAGCTTACTAGGACTTCCAAAACTTTTTTCTTTTTTTTTTTGTGGGGAAAAAAAACCGACGACAACGCAAACTTGGCTCATATTACATGCGAGTGCTCGCACATCAGCTTATGCAAATAGCTTATCAAAACAAGAATAAAAATAAAAAACTAGAATAACTGAATTTGTGTTGACAAAGCAATAGATACCCTTTACAGAAATATAGGCATAAAACTTGAACCAATTGTTCTTATAACATTTACGAGCAGATTCAACAGTAGAAGCTAGAAATCTGTAATTTTTACTGTAAATTTATATTATATCGAGGTTGGGTACTCTATATAAATTTTCACGAAAATGTATAGGAAAGTGGGTGGAAAATACATTAAAAAATTTTATGAAAATCTCAACATACTCGTCGAATATGATTAGTTTTTTTTTTGGAGCGTAGCAACGCACGCATGGAGAGCTAATAATGTATTTAAATGATTAGGAGAGCTTATAATGTATTTAAATTTTTAGTATTTAAATGAGTAGTATAAAAATAAATATATATATATATATAAATTATAGATATATAAATTATAGATATATATAGATGCAGATTATGCTACTTGGTCAGTTAGTGTAAGAAACATGGCAACTTGGAATAGAAGAAATATCTTTGGACTGTTTCTATGGTAACTATGTATTATAGTACATATAGTATATATAGTATATATATATATATATATATATATATTCCAGAAAGATTGAACACTTCCAAAAGCTTGCAAGTTTAATGAAAATATTTTTAGGACTATGCGATAAGTTTGCTTAGAAGAAACGTTAATTAAATGTCTTTTATTATCCAAAACACTTTAAATTAATATTATACCCTTTGCTAGGGTATTCAAAAACATATCATTCTCTCCCAATTTTTATATATATATATGTATGTTTTGTATGGCATATATGAAACAAAACTTGGCAAACAAGTTTGAAAATTTGCAAAAATTTTCAAGCGCTTTTCGCTTTAGTTTATGATGCAACATCATTTTATTTTATTTCCTTCTTTTATTTTTTCTTTTGCCAAAATATTTTCAGTCAGCCAAACTTTTCTGGCCAAACACACACACACACGTATATATATATATACATATTTGAAAAGTGGGTGAAAATTTAAATTAAAATTGTGCAAAACTTTTGGCTCGTTGTATTTTTGCGCAAACACTGCGCATAATTTTGCGCAAATCTTTGACAAATATTTTCACATGCTAATTTCACGTGAGCAGAGCGACATTGCCCCAAATACCAAAGGTACACGCACACACACACACACAAAGTTTCAAGCCACCAAAAAGAATCCTTGTCCTCCTGCAATCCTTAAGTCCTTGCGCCGCCCGAACTGCCCTATCATATGTTGGCCAAAGGTTTTTGGGCAAATGGACCAAAGGATTTATTGTTGCATAATCAAATTCCGCAGCATAAAACAAAGCAAGAAAATTGTCAGCATGCCTCAAGTTTTCCATTTCACATAACTTTCAATCATTGTTCATTGGAGGGGTGTTGCCGGGCCTGAGGGGTGGTTGGGCGTGTTGGCTGTGCAACTATACTAAAATTAGGCAGAAATTCCTTTGAGCTAAGGTCTGGCGCTTCAAAACTCAAAGATGAAAACTGATTTTGAAACAAACCTGTGTGTTGGTGTGTTTGTGTGTGCAGTCAACAAACTGGGCCAAAAGCATTTTCTAAAAGCTTGCCACCAAAGTGGCCTATCCCTAGACGCTGCCCCCCCACCTTCTTCATCTGGGTGCCACAGTATCCCCTCCCCACCCAGCCATTCCTAGAGCTAGGCACGTAGTTAAAAACTTTTCGTTTACCATTTTTCTTGCACTGGCAAGCCATTATTTCTACACTTAACCCCGCTGCTGCTGCACGTCTTCAAAGTGCAACATCACCCATTGCAAAGTCTTTCAATTCCATGCCACGTGACTCGCCCCCGCCTAACCTTCCACCTATATATATTCCACATTGCATTTTCGCCGAGCGCAGCACATGAGCAAAATTTAAATGCGACGCTCTCAAAGTTGGTTTTTCATGAATTTCGGGCATGTCTTGCATAAACTTTGGCTTTGCCCTAAGAAAATGCCAAAGGATTGTTATCCTACCGGGGTAGGGTGAGGGCAAAGCGAAGAGGTAACTCTACAGACCTCTTACAGACATTTTTGGATTGGATATAATCTGCATATAAACTCGTATTCCATTCATTCTTAGGGCCAGAGAGAAGCAGATGTTTGCGCAAATTGAAAAGAATAACGCCGAAATTAACATGGCAGACATTTTTGAGGGGCGGTGAGAGAGGATAAGTGTGGGTTGCATATGCCCTTAAATATGTAAATATATATATAGAGTAAAATAGGCTAGAGTCTGAAGTAGAAGTCACATCGTTTATCATTCAACTCTATTTTTATACTCTCTCAAAAGGGTATTATAATTGTTACACAAAATGTATAATGCATCGAAGCATACAACGGAGTATAATAAGCATTGTCTTACCATATATTTTTAAACAATTCCGTTAACTATAATCTGAACCAAATGAAGAAATTTACATTGTGTGTCTACAAAGTATTTACATTTAGCAAATATAAGAAAATGCAATAACTTATTTGCAACCCGGCCTAAATGTTGCATTTAAAAGGAACAATATGTCAAAATGCAGCATTTTTTAACATTTGTCAATAAATGTATGCCAAAAGGTCCTTAGTATAAAAATGCTATTTAAATGAAATTCAAACAGTGTGTCTATAATATTTTTAAAAACAAAATAGTTTTGTTCACATTTAAAGTTCATTACACTTAAAATTCTCAACTGGCTTTAGTCGTATGTGTACCAGGACTGTTATTGTGTCTTGAGTATTTTACCTTAAGATGCTTGTTGTTTAAATAAGCTTTTACTCTTTTGGACAATTGTTTATTTTATTTTTTTTTATTAATATTTATCTGTGTTTTGAACCCGGCAGGTACCCAACCAATTATGGTACAATTATTAATCACATATAGTAGAAATGGGCTCAATAGTATTTGCAAATATTTTTATAAATTTAATACCTAAAAGGTAACACAACTTTAGGTTTAAAAATTGTTCATCAGGTTAGCACACCCTACCTTATATTGGCTTTTCCATTTATTTTAAGCCATGTGCTATATTGTAGGTTAAATTATAGCTAAATTTGACTATTTTTGATACATTAAATAAAGATATAACTCGCCTCACTCTAAAATAACTTCAAGTACTCTATTGAGAAATAAATAAAGCAAAATTTCGGCAAAATGCATTTTATTATTCCTTAAGTAAACTCAGTTTTTATTAGAATTCCGTTTGCTGCTTTTATATAAAATACTTTTAAGCCATCCTTTTACATATTTGGTTATATTAATTATGCGCTTAATTCATGATCTTAACACCAAACCAGTGTCAGCCTTCTGATTTTTTTTGCTTTATTACAAAAAATCAAAGTTTCTCAGTTGCAAAATGCAATTTTATCGGCGACCCGATGTTTTCTTGTTTACATTATAATTGCCGCAAACATTTTTTATTATATTTTTTAATTTAGTTTAAATCTTATTCTAAGACCTTTTTATCATAAATTATTATAATTTTGTTTTTGTTGTTTCTGTGTGCATATAAAGCTTCATTAAAGTCGCAGCTGCAACTATTTAAGCAGGGTTTTTTCCAGGTATTCACAGCATTTGAATAAAAAAGGGAAAATCAAAAAACAAACCATGCATAAACCATATATATTATATATGTAAGCATCGTTTGGGGTGCAAGTCTTCATTAGATCATTTCATATGCTGTATTCGTGCTTAGATATTTTCATTTAATGTCTGCCACAAAAATAAATTTCGATGTTGCGCATAAAAGCCATTCGAGTCGGAGCGAATCAAATTCATGCCACAAAAACCAAAACCGAAAATGCGAAATAATATCAGATACAGCTCGCTATATATATGTAAGTATATAGTGTGTTTATGTATGTGTCTTATATATATATATATATATATATATCTAATCAATATGTGAGAGCCCCCAAAACGAGATGGAGAGCGAGAAAATCAAATTAAATGAATTATTTAATGAGAAAACATGTGAGATTACGAAATTATGTGAGTTACGCGCAAGAATGTTTTATGAATGTTTATGGTCGCGTAAAATCTATTACGTCACGCCAGTCGAATATTCCGGATATGGATGGCAACACGGACATAGCCAAAGCACACACTCACACACACACACACATACACACACACACACACACACACACTCCTTCCCCGCCCATACACCTCCAAATGGCCAAATGCACGGACACGTCGTCGCAGTGGTCGTAAGGCAAATCCAGCTCTGAAATGTAGTCCTGGGTGCCCAGGACTGCAATTCGTAAATGCTTTAAAGCTCAACAAAAAAGGAATTCAATAGCTTTTAGCTGTGACGGGTATATTAGTAGATACAGGATATTTAGCAAATGCAACTTAATTTGCTTTAATTAATTATAATATAATTGCTAAATACTAAAGTCAAATTATTTTTATAAATTTAGAAAATTATATAATTTATTCTAATTACAAAATTTCGCTTTAACTTTTTTTTTTAAATTATTGTATGTCTTATTTATTATTTTGGAACAATTCTTTTACATTTGGCATTACAACACAAACTCGAGAAATAAATACTGTGTACGTTGCAAGCTACAAAAAAATTCTTAAAAATTAATACCTTCTGCTTCAAATAGTTGAACCAATTTCTAATTAAAATTATTAACATTATTGTCCAATACACAAAAACGAAAATTGATTTTCGTCAGTTCTTTTCGGAAAACGAGCCACTGTGCATTGTATAAAATTATATTAAATATTATAAATTATAAGCTCTCAATTCCAGAACAAGATAATTGTTAAATTTTTGATTGTCAAATTTTATAGCAAGGCAAACATTGTAAATTAGCAAAATTTCGAGTAGAAAATCAAAAGATTTTAATAGAAAAATGGGCAGTTCTATTGATTTTAATTTTTTTATTTTTAAATTTTCTATTTATGTAACTATTAATATTTTAAACTCGTGTATTTTCTTTAGGCTTTTTCTAAAATCAAGAAATGTAATAACGTGTTGATCTACAGAAATAAATAAATTTATAAATTTATAGGCTAACAGTCTCTTCTATATATTTGTTTATGATTGGGAAATGTAGAATTCCAAATTCTAAAATATATTTAACTTATTCTAAATCTTAGGCTACCTAATCAGAAAAATGTATTGCAAGAAGCTTAAAACATATATTAGATTAATAGTTTCCATAAAGTAATGTTTCCCAAAGAACCAACATCTACAATATTCCTGCACTACATTGCACAATCCGCATATTACACTAGATATTGAAATCTATTTAATTAATATTTATTTATAATATTAATTAAGATACAAATAAATTCTTTTTGATTGGCATTATTTATCTAAGTTGCCTTAAATTTGAAAAGGGAAAACATTCTATTAAAAATATTATTAAAGTGTATAATTTAGTCGATGCTCAATCTTTTATTCGCTTAGTTAATGCACAGCCTATGGCCTGGCATAACATAAAACTGACTTTCATGTGCCGTCTGCCATGCATATAAATGATAAAAATACATGCTAATGTAGCTTTGAATGTAGCTTTGACTGGGCAACATAAAACAGCAACAGCAACAGAAACAGACACAGTCTCCAGGTTCAGATTCCATATACTCAAACCCCAGACTCAGACCAGGACTCGGATCCTCCGATTCCTGACTCCTACTACTGTGGCTATTTCATGCTTATGGCCAGCTCACTTTATGCACGTTTTTGTGTGTATGTTTTATGAACTAAACCAAGGCTAATGGCATGCTTAAGTTTCAATTATTGGTAATAGAGTTGCCCTCAAATCAAATGATGTTCTTCTCCCCTGCCTAGCCTACGCCCAATCCTCCCCCCCCCCCCCCCCCATTGCTTGTTGGCTAATTAAGGAGCATAGACTGAAAGGGCATACCAAATTCATAGAATTCATTTTCAGGGCATCAAATGATGTTAAGTCCTGCATTTTAATTAAGTATACGTAAGTTCAAACTGAAACGATTTGAAATTTGCCTTTTATTCAATTTTACCTTAAAGAGCTATTAAAGTTTAAATGCTTACTATAACTAGTTACAAGAATATTAAATCTGGATAAGATGGGTTAATTTTTCAATTAAAGATTTATTGCATAAAATATGTTAAAAAAAAAGGGAAAGAATTTAAAAAAAAATATAAGAGATTTTATTTAGTTCATTTCAAAAGGTAATTTTTTTAAACTATTTTTATTGCAATATTATTCAAAAAATTCTAAAATATATTCTAAAATCTATAAAATCGTTCAATTATTATAACTTAAGCTTATAACACAAGGCTGCAACATAATAAATAAATAAAAAATACAAACAATGAAAATTAAGCAACAAATTTTAAACTTATTAAATATTTTCATAATTCTACAATAAAAAATAATTGTCATATACTAAAAATACAAATTGTCTTTAAATGTTTCAATTTGAGTGACTCTTCAGATTTAGTAAAATTGTAATTTTAATTGAATATTTTCTCAACACACTGTCAAGAGATTGAAATGTTTTGTTTGCTTTAAGTTGTCGCTGTCTTTTTTAATCAATTAGACTATTTATATAGACAATATTCATTATACTTGCCAACCAAGTTAATGCCTTCATTGTATATTTGACTTTGTTTTGCAGCTTGTGTCTAATTAAAGTTTCATCTTGTGTTTGACACAGTTTCTAAATGCAGAGATTCTTGTTCAAGGACTTGAAGAGCTGAAAGGTCAATTGCTTTGTTTGTAATTCATTTTAATTTTATTTTTACCTGCCAAAGTGGGAAAATGTAGACTTGTCTTAGTAGAGCAATGTCACTGTCATCAATAATCACTTGAATATATTACAAAATTCTGATTTTGTTGATTTGCTCGTCCTGCTGCACATTGTTAGGGTGGTCCTTAACGTTGCGTGCCTAATTAAAAAGTCAGGCAACAAATTCGATTAGGGTGTGAAGAGGTTTGTGGATTAAACCTTCAAACACTCACGTTGTAAGTGTATTTCTAGTAGTCAGCAATTTCACATTTCTTGTTTCTTTAAGGTGGAATAGATGGAATAGCAGATGAAGGGCCCTGTCCCTGCACATCAATCAAACCAAATCAATCGGAGGATGTACAATGAAGGGGGATAGCAAAAAGAAAAAAAAGAACATATTCAAGGTGAACAGTGTAGTATAATCTTATATTTTTTTTCCCTCATTTTTTTTTTTTTGTTGTGTTGTGCTGTTAGGGTTAGGCTAGTGGGGGGGGGGGGGGGGGCTTGTACTATGAGGAGAGGTGCCGTCAGCAGAAAAATCTTTTGATGCCACTGCATAAATGCAAATCAAGTGTATTATGTGTATTATGTTTAATGCGGGCGCGTGTTTATCTACTCAAAAGCCTTCGGGCTGGGTTTTTTGAGCCTTAAGGCATGTTGCTGCTAATCAGTTGAGATCCTTAAAAGGGATATAGTAGTATATATTGGGTGGTGTGGGTAGTGGGCCTGTTTCATTGTTGTGTATGCTGGCTGTGTTTATTTAGCCCCTTGGTATAGTGCTGCCACTTTGACTAATTAGAGAGCCAGCTGAAAATGATCAATTTGCATTTCACTGGCGCCAATTATCAGCCCGCAGCAGAAGTAGAAGCAGCACTTTATATGACCTAAACAAACCCAGCAAAAGAGGCACAAGGACAAACCGTAGAAAACAAAAGAGCCCGGCGAAAGGGTCTCCAAAAAATGCGAACCCAAACAAATCGTAAAAAGGACCCCAAACAGAACACAAACAGAGAGAGAAAAGGACTTGTGGTTGGTAGGGGGGTCTGGTCAGGTGAGAGCTCTCACTCTCTCTCTCTCTCTCTATCTGTGCTCTATCAAAAAGACTTGGAAGAAATTGAATTTTCAATTTATAGCCACAAATTATGTGCGAGACGAGAATGCAGAGAATTGAGTAGAAGAAGAAGCAGCAGCAGGAGAAAAAGCCTTTTTTGGCCGTTAACTGCGTGTGTAAGCGAAAAATTTTATCACTTGACAAAAAACATAAATTTCTCGTTACAAAACCTTCTCCTTAGCCCCAAACACATACTTGTATGTATATATCCTTTCAGCTTGTTCTCTCCCTTTCTAGCCCTTGCTATCTGCATGTTGTTGTCTCTGTCTAGGCCATGAGCATATGGCTGAAATGCTGAGTTTTATGGCCGGTCGGGCACTACTTCATATTCAACTCCCGTCTGGCTAATAAAGCATAATTTAATGAAGCATGTAGCAGTCACTCGGGCAAGGACTTCCGCTTTGTGTAAACAATAGTTTATAATTCACATACACTCGCATACGTGGCCAGAAGCAATAAAAGTAGGCTGGCAAAAACGGGTTAAAACGTCAAGTCATGTGGCCTGAAGTTAGCCTGAAATTGGCAACAGCAACAGTAGAAACGGCAACAGAAATGGCAGGACTAATTGCCTCGACGCTACGTTTAAAGGCCTAAAGTGTCGTCCTGTGTGTACCTACGTGCCATATCCTTGCCGCGAAAAAGGTCGCGATAAGGCCAACAGCTGTCGCGAAAAGTAACGTGGGGTGGTTGGGGGGTATGGTATAGGGGATAGGGTACAGGATCAAAAGGTTCAAGCGAATGGACAATGGGTCAATTGACAGAGACATGCTAACTGGGCATGTATGTGGGCTTAAAAATCATTTATGAACTTCAATTAATATTAACCGATTTATATAGACATTTGTCACCTGAATAACAAAATAATAACAACACCTGGCCACATTGAAGCACAGCTTGAACTGCTTCAAATTTAGATTTTTTATAACCCCAAACAACAGGCCACAAAACGAGCAATCGCACAATATGCCACAATCCTGTTCTCCTCCTTCTGCTGGCCTTTACTGTTCTGTCCCTAAGCTCATACCTGGCCCAATCCTTCCAATCCTTCTGCTTGTCTGTCACTCTCTTTTTTCCCTATGTGTACTGGCCAACTGGCCTTCACATTTTAAATTTTTTATCGTCGTCACCGGCCACATTTTTATGTGTTCCTAACCCTTTCACGTTCAACCAACATTGGGGGCGGAGTTGTGTGGAGTGGGAAAGGTTGAAGAGGGCGGTTAAGGGGTTGCTGAACCCGGCTGAAGAATTGAGAGTGAGGTGGGTTCTTTTGGTGGCAGGAGGCTTTAAAACAGAAAATACGAAAAACGACCAAACGGCAAACAGAGAAGAGAAAATGGCAAAATATGCTTTTTGAAAATGTCACTCACTTCCCAAAACTCTTCTAATCCTGTTCCCAGCTTCAACTCTTACTCCAATTTCTGCTGATCCCTGTCCCCTCTACTCTACGCATGCTGCTTTGTTGCACTTTTGTCTTTGGGGCTTGTAGAGTTGCCATTACCATATGGTATTTAAAGGTCCAGTTTTCTCCACCTTTGACTTTTCCCGAGCACATTGTGTTGATATTGCGAAACTTACAGTTTGATTTGGTTTTTTTTTTTTTTTGAGGGTACAAGAAATTTTTGTTGTGAACTGTGTAATGCAATGAATTTTTGAGTCTATATATAAATATATATATATATGTCTTTTTTTTCTTTCTAAAAAAGGAGATTTTTGAAAAATGTTTCGGAAAAGTCGCCAGCACCTGAACAGATATACTCACTGTTAACATATATACTGTTAACGTATGCAGCACTGTTAAAACAATCTCTGTAGTCAGAATCTTTTGAATTAAATACAAAAATCACAAAAAGGAAGTATTTTTTTAAATTAATACAAATTAGGTTATATTATTTAAGCGTACCGCCTCTAGAATTAATTTATATGGCAAAACAACGTTATCGGGGTCAATAAGAATATGACAACATTGTTTATTATTAATATATAGGGAGGGCGTAGCAACGCACGCCAGATAGACTAGTTTTATATTGATAAATTATAAATATCTCTTCTTGACAAAAATAAAAAAAAAAAATGTAAAAAGCTATTTGGATATAGAAATCAGAAGGTTTTTTTAAGTTAAATCAATTTTGGTTAGCTGCATTTTCTAAACGCTTTATTAGTATATTGATTATAAAATATATTCTTTAATTTTAATTATATCTCGACTGGAATTCAAATGATATTTTTAATGTTTTGAAAAAGCTGCAACATAGCGCTTTATTGACTATATTGAGACACAAAATACTTAAAAAGGGACAATTAATTAATTTATTTTAATATATTTTTCTTTTTTTTTGGGAATAACTTGCTTTGCTCTTTTTAATAGTTGGCCAATCTCTTTGTATATATATTTTTTGACTGCATAGCAGTATTTCATTTATCCACTTTCATGGTTTGGCAGCTTGGGTAGAAAGGGCTCAGGGTTACAGTTTTTGGTTTTGAAATGTCCTGCGCCTTTGGTTGACTGCAGCTTTTTATGGATAATCGATGCTGAAAGTCGAGACACGAGGGAGATGCTTAGCCAGGAACTCAGACATCAGGGCTGGCTGGTCGGTTGGGCAGAGTGCGGGCTGAAGGTAAAGGGTCCAAGTCAAATTGCTAGGGACAGCTGGAGAACAGCCAAAAGCGGCAAATCGCTGGATAGAACCAGGCGGTGACAGCAAAAATCTAACGACAGCTTAATCCTTTTAAAACTGAGAGCACATAAAAGCAACGGCAGACACAGCACACTGAGCACTACAGTAAAACCACAAAAAAAGGGAAAAAAAAACAGACGAAAAAAGTAAAAAATAAAAATCGACGATGTTGTTGGTTGAGGAGACTCAGACTGAGACTCTAATCGAGACTGAGGCTGGGGCATACGAACAATATGGCGCTTTGGGATGAGGTGCAAGCAAGGATGAGATCAGGACAAGCACTGAGGCAAGAGTTGAAGCGCCACCAGCGTGACACAATAAAGACAACCCGCAACCAAACAACAACAACAACAACACTGCACAACAACAAAAACAACATTGCACAAAGGCACAAAGAGTAATAACATAAAAATAAACCGATGCCAAAAAGCAGAGACAGCAGACAATGGCAAAAAGCTTGTAGAGCCGAGGGGTAGCTTATGAGAGGTGATTTTTTTTTTTTTTTTTTTGGTAGGGAAGCAGACATATAAGAGGCACTGTAAAGGATTGGTTAAAATGCACAGAGAGAGAGAGAGAGAGAGAGAGAGTATCAAAAGCCATTTTGTCATTACAAATCTTCAAATGCCTTCATCCATTGACGCCAAACAAAAAAAAAAAAAAACCGAAAAAAAGAGAAAATAAAAATCTTATATATATCCTATATGAGAAAAAATTGCATCAGTTCTGTTTTAAGTGCCACTTTCGAGAATAAATTAGAAAATAAAAATATATGCAATTAAAACACTTATAGAATGCTAATTAACTTAAAGAAAAACAGAATTATAGTTTAATTAAATTTTTAATTATGCTGAAGGTTAGTGAAAAATATGGTTTATTGAACATTTTTTTATATTTAATCACTATTGCCGTTAGTTCATTGTTTGTACATGTTAAAATACATGTGTTGCCATAAGAATAAATAAAACAAAAATTCTTTAAAAATGTAACTAAAACCTCAATAGCCATGCAATATAATATAACACAATTTAGTAAGATTTTTAATTAATAAAATAATAATTTGAATTATAAATTAAAATTTAATAATAATTAAATAAAAAATTATCAGAAGAGGGATATAAATAAATAAAAGTGTGTAATAAATTAAATAAATAGACTGTTTAGCAAATAAATGATTTATTATACATTATATTACATTATTGAATTAAACTCAAAAGGTTCTATACGTTTAAATAATATTATGGTATTATCATTAAAATAAACTTAATGCATATAAAAAATTGTCAGCTAAAACAACTTATTTTCCAGAGAAATTTCTTATAATTGAACAGAGTTTGTTTTCATTTAAATAAAAAATCAAAAAATGTAAACATAATTCTTCTATTTCATTCAAAAATCAAATGATTAAAAATTATAAATATTAATATGTTAACAGAGTGTTTAAATTAGATTTCATAAAAAATGGGCGTTTTTAAAAATGAAGAAACTCTCAGCTTTTAACACACACAAATGTTAAAACAATAAAGATATTTTTCCTCCGAATTTTATACATAAACTTAAACAAAAAAGTTCAATTAAGTTAGGTAATTGTTTTGCTTTTAAAATTTATAACTCATTTTGTTAAGAAGAAAATTAGCAAATAAATTCTTAACAAATTATAATTAAAGAGCGCTAGCTACTGGGCTTTTAGCCTTAATACATTTTAGTTAAAATCAATTATTAAATACTTACAGTAAAAACAAAATATTTTTCCAGCTTCTCCATATACATATTTAAGACTAATCTTTAAATATTGAACATGTCACAAATATTAAACAAAGTCAAGAGTTCTGGCCATAAAACGTAGATGACGACAAATTTGTAGCTCTTAAGATGCACATAATCGGTTCTTGGGAATTGTGTGGAAATGCGGAATTGACGGGATTGAGGGGGGGGGGGGGGAAGGGAGGGCCATATTAGTAGGGCAACTGACGATATATATTAGGCAAAGGAAACGTTTTATGGCTTTAAGCTGTTTTTCCCAAATTTCACCTAAATTGATTATTATACAGCTGCCAATAGGAGACAGGCAGGCAATAGGACAACACGCACAGGACAATGCCAGGATGTGTGTGTGTGTGTGGCGATGAAAAACTTTGTTAGTTTCAACACGTACACAAATCCCAAAGCAAAGCCTTTTAATGGCAGCCAAAAACTAACAAACCACATTAGCACAAGGCCAACAAGGAGAGAGAGAGACGAAGTTGATGATGAAGAGACCAGGAAGTGAGGGATCAAGCTTTAACTAAAGCTGCCACGCAGTTGTTGAGATTTACCAGGCGAACATAACAACAACAACAACAACAACCACACATATAAAACACATCCTTTCACACACATACACACAAAGACAAATCTAATAATAAATCCAAGACACTTAACGCCTTAGCCGCCAAGCATGACCCGCAAGCCAGCCAAGATCCTGGATATGGGCATATATATATATATATATAAATATTGGGGTATGGGCAGGCAGTCTGAAAAGAGGGGAGCGAGTGGAGGCAGGAGATGGTGCGGGTAACTGGTTGCCATTTCCTAAGGGAAATGCAAATCGCCAAAAATTGCCCAAAGCAAAGCGTCAGGACGCTGAATTGAGCTAAAGGATGATTGCCAAAATGTGGGCAAAAGGGGAAGTGTAGCGGCAAACGGATTGGCAGCGGTTCACTAATGTGCCACAAATCCATAGCACCCATTTGGGGATTTCATTTTATTTGCATACCCTGTAAGAAAAATAAAATGTGTGTGTGTACAAATTGCAAGAAAGTGCAAATTAAAAAAAAATATATTGAAAAAATAAAATAAAAAAAAGTTTAGTATAATTTAAAAATAGAAAATAATTGACCTACTCATTTATTTATAAATTCAATTTAAGCTTTTATTTATTATTTTATATTTAAAATAAAAAAAAAAATTATTTAATAAAACAACGATATTTTTTTAAACAAGAAAAATATGTTGATAGGCTGACTTTTTTTCGCTGGCCTTTCAAAATACAAAATCAAATCAAAATGTCAACTAAATTTGCAGCATAAATTATTTAAATATTACTATTAAATAATTTAATTTTAAATCATTGCTAAACTATCGTTTATATAATTCTGTGAATTAAAATCGAACAAATTTTTTGAACTACATTTATTTATATTTTTATTGAACACGCTTTGCAATCATGTATGCTGTCTGTTTAATTTTGGAAAATATACAATATTTTAATATGTATCAACAAATTTTGTATATCGTTTCTAATGTACTTTTAAACCACATTTAAATAAATATTAATTGAAATATTATATATTACATCCTGCTAGCTAAAAAAACCCTAAAAATAAACTAAATTACATTTCTCAATACTATAAAACATATTTATAAACTTAGGTTTGGGTATTAAAATGTTCACAGAAGAACTTTATTGTATATATGTTTTTTTTTTCTTTGATATATTGCAGAACGAAAACCTTAAACCAAATTGAAGATATTATTATTATTGATATTGTTGCTTTTATTGAAAAACTTGAATTTAAATCTATCAAAATGTAGGGATAATTAGAAATAAAGTTATTGAAGTTTAAACAATAAAAACTAAAGCAGAACTTGAACTACAGGATATTTAATAGTCAAGCATATACAATTATAGCTTATTCAAGATTATTTTTGACTTGAAATCGGCTTTAACTTGCCCAATTGCTCATGAAGGTCATAAATTCATTTTAATGATATCTAAACAGAATATAAATTAAAGGAATCGTAAAATATATAGATTTAAGAATTGATTAATTGACAAAACAGTTAAAAATAATTGATTCAATATTGTCTGGGTTATATACGTACCCAAGACACAGAAAGAGTATTTAAATATCGTGATGCCAGTCATGTGATTCAACTCTCATTTATTCCGGAAATCAACAACGTTGTTCTTTCTGCAGTTGGTAATTTAATTGAGCTTGCGGTCAAATGCTGGGAATCATGGTAAAATTACTTGATTCTGATTTGATTTGCCTAGACAACAATCCTAAGCCGACGATGACGATGACGATGAGGCTGAGGATGAGGATGACGACGATTCCAGACGCCAAATCTGTGGATTGTTGCCTGGGTAATGGGCTAAGGAAGGAAAATGGAAATGGTGTCTGGTGTTTTCTTGGGGTTTCCTTTTGTTTCACTTGGCGCTCAAGTGGATTAGGCCAGCAAACACTTGGGCCAAAAGTTTCTGTGGATGGGGCAGACTTGGTATCAATTTGGATCCTTTTTTTTCCTATTTTTTTTTTGCATTTGCCGGACCGCTGAAATGGATAAATGATTGAACGCCTGGCCGAACAATGCCAGTTTCAGCTTCAGCATCAGAGTTTCAGAGCTCTCAACAATGATTACCCCAAAAACTAATTTGAATTTTATTGATTCAATTCGGCGTGGCTGTCTTAGCAGGCCATTCTCTAGGCTATAATGGGCATTGGTATTTGCTTGGATTCCAATTCCTACTCCTACTCCTACTCTAACTTCATCCACCAAAGAACACAATCCCTGGCTTTTATCTGCATCTGTCCTTGATGATGTGTTGATGATTTGCCCGAGCCTAATCTGCTTTTTGGCCAGCCTCAGAAAACTTGTGACTGACTCAACTTAAAGGATCTGTGCCTCCTTGAAAAGGCTTGATAATACTACGTTTGATTTCATTCGCTTTTAAT
The DNA here is from genome assembly GCA_035043045.1 of Hirtodrosophila alboralis. Classification (NCBI taxonomy): domain Eukaryota; kingdom Metazoa; phylum Arthropoda; class Insecta; order Diptera; family Drosophilidae; genus Hirtodrosophila; species Hirtodrosophila alboralis. The sequence continues at coordinate 131,014 of JAWNNH010000144.1, read as the reverse complement.
ACTGAAAATTGTATTTTAATATGATAAACGTACATGCCAATTCAAATCACATTAACAACACTTTAAGCCCAATCCCTAAAACATTATTAAACATATTGACAATCTTGGGTTTAAGGGGTTAGTTTCTCTATCCCATAAATAAGCTGCTGATTCTCCTCTCCTCTGGCATGACAGGCTTAACTAGAAAAGTTGCTGACTAAATGATAAGCCAGCATATTGAAAGTTGAATCAGATTAACCAACTGGTGATTTGCAATAATTTTATATACATATATGTATGTATATAGAAGATACATGCATTTTCAATGTACACACATGTATATCAATCAAATTTGGTTGCTTCTGTCAGTCAATGTCAGACATCATCAATCAGCTGCAATTTCAGTTACAAGTAGCTTAACAATGTAGGTTAATATTAACCTGAATGGATACAAAGTAAATTAATGCCTTGTGATAACTAAGTACTTAAAATATTGGGTTAAATTTAGTTCAATTTAAAAAGGAAATTTATCTTGCCCAGATATTTGAATAAAGATTGAAATATAACTTGAAATTTCGCAAAGAATTTGATTTCGGTTTTTCCATTTACAGATATAAAAAAATAAATAAAATAAATAAAAAAAAGTGAAAAAAAAAATAAATAAAATAAATAATGTACAATTAAAATGAATAAAATAAATCAAATAAATAAAGTATATATACAACAAATAAAATAAATAAGGTATGAATAAAATAAATAAAATAAGTAACATAAATAAAATAAATAGAGTATAAATATAATAAATGAAATAAATAAAGTATAAATACAATAAATAAAGTATGAATAAAATAAAAAAAATAAATAAAGTATAAGTAAAAACTATAAAATAATCAACATAAATGAAATAAAATATAAATGAAATACCAAAATAAAAAAAATAAATTAACTACATTAAATAAATAAATTAAATTATATTTACCAGTATATTAAAAAAATATTTTAATTAAGTATTTTTATTGATGATTTTTGGAAATTTTATCACGAAATTTGAATCGAAGGAGACTCATCTCCGATAAATTGAAATACTAACCCTGATCACTATTAATTCGTACATTTTACCAACAAATTAATGATAATAAATCTCCTACAAATTAATTTATATCCGATATTATATATATATTATTTTTTAACTCAAAATAAATATTCAAAATAATAATAATATGATGTGCCCAGTATAAATAGATATTTCATTAAAAAATAATGTTCGTTAGTATATTGAAAACTCATCAACCTGTTGTAAATTGGATTGGATGACTTTATTATATAGCTGTCATAGCAACAATCGATAGAAATATAACTTCTAATTTGTTTTCAAAATATTACAATCAAATTCATCAAATGGATATTTTATTGTTATCTATACAATTTAAGCATATTTAATTAAAATCAAAATACAATACAAAAATTGTATTTGCAGTTTAAATAAAGAAAATCAAAATATTTTACAACTGTCATAAAAACAATTGGCTTGTAAAATGATTTGTGGCAATTGATATATAATTTTATTACAGCTATTTTAATTGTATAATATTAATTTAAAATTACTACACGCAATTATAATTTATATAAATAAAAACGTTTCTATACAAAATTGACAATAATCGAAATAAATGTAAAATGTTTTAGCTACTATTTAAGCCATATACTTAGCTAAAACCCGACTGTGTATTCATGTTGAAGCTTACATGGGTAAATACATACATATATATATATATATTGCCTACTTGCAGGCTCTGTCATGTGCATGCATGTTTCAGCATGTCAGAGAGAGCACAAAAACACAAACTGATGCGTTGCACATATTTGTGTGTGTCTGGCAAAGATTTAGCAAATAGCTGCACAAATAATTACACTTGAAAAATGAAAATTTGATTAATTCAATATTTGTACAGAGTTGTGCTCTGTGTCCAACCATCTCTTTCTATCCCAATATCATCTCTCTCTATCTCCTTCGACTGTTTACTTTGACTGTGAAACTGAAACGTGCTTTAACACTCGCAAAATTTCTGTCTGTCGGTTTGAGGGTGTGCGTGTGTGTGTGAGTTTGTGTGTGTGAACTTCAGTGTTTGTTTAGCTAATAAATTTTCGGGCTAAAGTAATCAAATAATTGCCGAATGTACGAAAAACACAAGAGCATAAGAATATGGCTTGTTTTATTGCCATTTTATTTCGCAAAATTTACGAGCGGCCAAAAGTTTTGGTTTTCCTTTTTATATAGCCCCATGAAAGGCAACTACAACAACAACAACAACAGCAACAATAACAATAACAATAATAATAGCAATAGCAAGAAGAACAACAACCACAACAACAACAACAGTAATAACTTCAACTCGGAACATAATAAAGTTGTACTACAAGTAATATAAGGGAATCCCCCAAACCCAACAAAAACCCAAAAAATCATGTAACCTTATATTGATGACGATGTTCCTCTAATGACGCCGCTTGACATGACAAATCGCGGTCGATCCAAGTAATATTGCCAACGAATGGATGAACAATTAGTTGAGAAACCAATGAAGTTCTGGTAATTTTTTTTTTTTTTTCAAGATTGAGCATGAGAATGTGGTTTGGGATTTGTTAAGTTAGCAGGGTTAGAGGGGTTAGACTACCATGAAAAACTTTACGATATTACAAAATACCGACCATAACTGCATCTCTAGTTCTCTGTCAAAAGCCTCATTTAATCCATACTAAGTTTAACTTTTGAGCCTTGTCTCCACCACAAAAAAATAAAAATAAAAATTAAAAATAAAATATAAAATTCATGTTCTATAAAACTGTTTTAAAATGTATTAGATTTAAGAAAAAAAATATATTTTAATTATACAACTAAAATCTACTTTTCAAAGAATTACCTCTTTCTTAAATAACAAAAAAGCAAATATAACAAGAGATTAATGACTTTAAAAAAATCAAATATGAAACAATTAATCAAGATTAATGGGAAAATCTAAGAAATACTAATTAAATTATCAGTATCCAGGCAACAGGTAAAACTTTATTTTTTTAATTTTTACCACAATAATTAGTTTTAACATTTGTAGCATATAAAAAAATTAAAAAAATAACACTTTTTTATACCTTAAGGATCATAAATATTGCTAATGTCAGAAAGGTATTAAGTCACACGTTGTGAATGTTGGCTCCAAAACTATTTATTTATTTTCAAATAAGTGTTGTATTTCAAATTTTTGATCAAAATCAACAAATAATTTTTATTTTATATTTTTTTCTTTTTTAATCATAACCGTTACGGTTCTTGGAAAATTCATGGTCAACGTATGAAAATGTTTATAATTTTCATGATATAACGACTTTCTTTAAATTCTACAATTAAAATCCATATTTTGATCAATTATTTCTTTCATAAATTATAAAAAAGTTTTTCATTCAAGAACACAATTTTCCTCCCAAAATTAACCTTGTCTTTATTAGTAGAATTTACGGCAGGAAAATCCGAGTATTTGACTATCTCCTTGGTATTTTGGGCCATTTAAAATGTGTGCCATCTTTTTGATCCTTGATATATTGATGATACGCCAGGGAATCCACTCGGCTGAGTTGCCTGTTGTTTATTACAGTAAAAACTCTATTGGCAGTAAAGTCATATTCACTTTAAAACGCTTTTGCAACTTAAAGAAACTTAAGTCTTGTGAATTGTTTTTCTCTCTTTTCGTAAATAAAATACAAAATTCAATTAAATGTAATAAATTATACTCAATCAGCTTATATACAATCGCTGTAACCTATCTATTTTAAAGTATTTGAGAATATTTCAAATGTGTTTAAGTTAAAATTTGTTACAGTTGTTCAACAAAAATGAAAAGAATTATATTCTTATTGTTGTTGCTTGGGCAAGGGGCAGAGCTGGGGCGTAACATACATAAATAAACGTCTATTTGAGCGTAACGCTGTTGAAATTGTGTCATGAACTCCGGAAAAGAAGACGCGTCAACACAATCTCACACTTGTACACACACACACAACACACACACAACACACACACAACAAAGGAAAGTAAGTTGGATTTTCTACGCTGGGTCGCTGAGTCAAAGGAGCGTGTCGTATCTACAATCAGTTTCAGTCTCCCAAGCGCTGTGGCATATCAAATTGTTTTGAGCAAAAATTACAAATTCCACAACTTACGTGACACAGTAAGCAACCATCCTACCCCCCCCCCTATAGCCCCCTCTCAAAATCCCCCTGCCCCAAGCAGCCCTTTTGGCTTGGCCAGTGGCATTTATCCAAAAATACAACAAAATACCGCTCCTGGTTTTTTGTCCAGTTTTCTCTTGTCCCGCCAACCAAAAATATGTACAAAATACCGCTTATGTCCACGTTGGCCATCTCTAAACAAATATATATATATATATATATATATACAGCTTCCCTACCTCCTGCCAGTTGGAACTGTGGGCGTGTACCACAAAATGTTTTGAGCCACTCAAATGCAGCTCGGAGGCAAGTGGTTCTCCATGGATGGATGTGGGTGTGTCTCTGTATGTGTGTGTGTGTGTGTGTGTATATATATATGATTACGTGGCACATGGCCAGCGGCTGGAACAACAACAATGCACGAAATTTAATGCCAACAGCAAAAATAATGAAAGTATTTGCTTTGCTAAGCACAAAAATATGTCAAAGTAAATTTCACTTCATTTTTTTGTGCTCCTTTTCCTTTCTGTTGCCGCTGCTTACTTTGTATCCTTTCACTATTCTGTGTGTGTATGTGTGTGTTGTGTGTGTTGTGTGTGTGTGTGTGTGTGTGTGTGTGTGTGTGTGTGAGTTTGTTTAAGGCGTTTAGCTTGAGTAAGTTGACTTCAAGATGCGTTCCACGTAGCCACGTAGCATGTAGCACTTTTTTTTTTTGCTTATATACTCTAGCTAAAAATTGCATAGGGTATTTGCAGCCTACAATAAAAAAAAAAAAAGTAAAGGAAACTCAGGCTGTAACAAAAAAGACAAAAGCAGTTCTTAAAAATTGGCTTTGGTTTAATTAAGAGGTAGTCAAAAGCCATGAAATACAATTAAACGAAATAAATTAAAGTTTACGGGGCCAAAGAAAATTCGGACAGTTTCAGCTTCCTGGATAGAAGATTTTAAAGGAATGAAAATAAGATTTCCGCATGAAAAGTAATGTTAATAGGGAGAGCTTTTAAGGGTTATTCAGAAAGGATTTTCAAAACTAGAAAAATTAACACGGAATATTTATAGGGCCGAGGCTTACAATTAGTTCATTTCAAAATAGATTATAATAATAATTTTAATAATACTATTTATAATAATTGCTGTGAACTATTAATAATTATTAAATACATTTTGGTATTAACTTGATTAAATTTCAAACTGGAAACAAAGCCTAAAATATTTATTTTTTTTATTGACTATATAAATGTTAATTTTAAATTAAAATTATCGGAGTTTTTTTGCATTATGAATTATTATTAAAACTCTGATAATTCATAATTTTTATGAAGGCAGTACACCTTTATATTTATTATGGGCTGCGTTGATAATTTTTGTTAGGATTACATAAAAAAGTAAAAAACAATAGAAAGAAAAAAAAAAAAAAATTTTACATTATTTTCTAGATTTAGTGAATTTTTTTCCAACAAAAAATTATATTACATATTGAAGAATATACATTTATTTATAATTTTTCCACCTCATACAAATACAGGGTAGTGTAGAGTTCATCACACACTCTGTTACTTTTCAACTTATTAATATTTATATGGCAGCTGCGGTTAACTGTTGCTTTTTCCAGAACTTTTATATCAGAGTGTCCAATAAATTAAAGAAAGTCGGCTTCTCAGCAGGTGTGTGTAGAAAAAATATTTAATCTAATTTTATATGACAATTTTCTCCATATCTCTTTAAAATGGAAGTCTGAAAATAGCTAAAAATTGCCAAATTTCTAACTTTGAAAAACTTGTAATAAAAAAAAATAATATCAGCCCAATTGAAACTAAGGGATTATGATATATCACGATTATTGCTTATTTTGAAATCTGTGCGACTTTGTGTGTTTGTTTCCTAACCCCAACCCCGTCGTATTGTGTCCTGACGGGTAAACAAGCGAATCCATCAATCAACCGCACGTAAGCGCACACAAAAGTGACAATCTAAATGGGAATGGGAATTGAGGGTTTGGGACGGGCATATACATGTATGTGGGCAAAGTAAACCCCAGACCCTAAAAAACTTGAACCACAAACACAGAACCAGAATCAGAAACCGAAACAGAAACCCAAGACCAAGTCCAAAAAGCAAACACAAAGAAACCTTCTTCAAAAAAAAAAAAAAAAAAACAAGAAAATTCCCGAGTTCAATATGCATATGAGCATCCATCGAACATCGTCGTCTCATACTCGGGAGAAATGAATGAAATTTTCATTTTGTTGTTGTATATTTTTATCGGGTATTACCCAAAGGAGCTGAACGTAAAGAAAAAAATAAGTTAAAGAAAATGAATATGCAATAAAAAGAATAAATAAAATAAAATAAAAAAATAAAATCAGTTGTTATCAACAGTTTCTGTGCGTGTGTTTTGGATATTTATTGATTTGAATAGATATGTTTTGTAAAATTGAATAACAAATGAGTGTGATACGTTTTTTTGGGTAAGAGATAGAAAGTCTATGAGCTACATGTGAATAGTTGCGATTTTGATAAAAATATATAACTATCAATACTTCGAGAATAATCAAAATGTGTTTAAATTAATATTTTCTTATATCATAGTATTTAATATAATTTGCTTGATTTTAATTTTGCCAAATAACATACATATATATCGTATGTTATTTATTAAAGATTTAAATTTTTTTTGATCATATGTCTATTTTATTCAAGCTGTTTATGTCCTTATACTACTATAATTCGACCATCCTATAGGTTCAGTTAAGGATCTTTGACTAGTTTAAGCTTAACATTTAATTTAAGTTGAAATATATTTCGTTTTATTAATTTTTTTTTTACTTCAATTTGATTATTAAAATATATCATCATCAATATATTTCCCGAGAAAAATTATTATAATAATCGTTAAAATTATAATCATATTAAATAATATAATAATAATAAAAATATGTTGAATTCAAAGTGATTACAAAACAATATTTGATTTATTAGCAAGTAACTCAATTGATATCGATAACTAAATTTATATATATTTTAATTTTAACTTTTGATTGATATTATATATATTTAATTACATATTTAATTTTCCACAATCTTTTCTCTTTTGCAGTGTATCGGAAATTCTTTAATCTCGGGAATCTCGCTACATTGATATTGTTATAGCTATCGTTATCGTTATCGTTATCGCCATCGCATTCGGCAATCGTCAAACTGAACGCGTTGCGTGTGACTAAATATTTTTTTTGTTTTTTGTTTGGTTTAATTGATGAACTGAAAAGTGTGCCCAACTGCATATTAACACACACAAGCGCGCACACACACGCGGGTGGGCGCCGTGTGCTGTAGGTGTGCGTGAGAGTGAGCAGGACGGCAGAGGTGGACGACAACCCTGGTAAAAATGGATTGGACTCGGTGGCAAGACGCTAAAGCCAGAGCCAGAGCTGGCAACAGCATTTGCAGCAACAGCAGCCTTTGCGTTTGCATTGAGCTTCCCATTTGATTCGTCCAGCTTCATATAGTAGGTTCAATCAATCAGCCAGTCAGTCAGTCAGTCAGTCAGTCAGTCAATCAGCCAGTCAGTCAGCCAGTCAGTCAGTCAGTATCAGTAATCAGTATCTCAATATCAGTATCAGTCAGTGCACACGTCACCCAATCAATCAATCAATCAAAGTATAGTCAGTCAATTGATAAATTGATCGCTCGGATCGTTAGCTTGTTACTAGTTCGATTCCAAACTGCATTCACATATATAGAACTGTAAATATCAAGCAGCCATCATATACTAGATGCCGGGTTACAAAATAACTACATAAATTACATGAAACGTGTAGTGCAGTGTATAAATATTAACACAAATTATCATTATATCAAAAAATCGAAAAAACAAAAACAAAACAATATTGCCACAGATTGAGGCGTCGGCCAAGTGGAGAGTGCGGCATTTGCTGCGGGTTTGTTGGCCTAGTGGAAGAGCCAACAGCAACAACAACAACAACGACAACAATTGCAAGTGCAACAGAAACAGCAACAACAACAGCAGCAACGGGGACAACAACAACAACAACAACAGCAGCAATTAAAACTACTAAAACAACAACAACAACCGCCTCAACACTGCCAATGTTCTCATTGCCATCATTATAATAATAATAATAACAATAATCAAGAAACGTCATCATCGTTCGTTTAGATTTGACACAAGTGAGTTTTAGAACAAACAAATTGCATGCTCATTAAATATTATAATCTATATATCTAACTATCTATATATACTTTAGTATACATAACTAACAACCTTATAAATAAGAAGAAGTTCTTTTAGGTATCAATTCTTGTATAAAGTACATATACATTATATCATATCATGATAGGTTAAAAGAAGCTTACAATCGAAAAACACATTAATCGATGTTTCCGATAACTAAAACGATGTTTTTGAATATTTATAAGGGGAAAAACGTTAGGGAATTATATTTTAGTATAAGCCAAAGAATACAACTCCGAAGAATATTACAATCAAAATACGTTATTTCAATAATAACTTACAATGTTATTGAATGTACATAATGGTAATAAATTATTACAAGTATTTCAAGTTAATATTTTATTTAAAACAAACAATTAATGCTATTTAAATAAAGAATGCTTTCAAATGTGCATAATGGAAAAAAAGGGTTCTTATGCTTAATTATCGTATAATTAAGAGTAAAATTTTGTCTCACTTTTCCTAAAATTATCGATACTTTAGATTATATATTTTGGTGTAAATTTCAGTTAAAGATCTTTTTGATTTTGCGATTTTAATTTCTGTTAAAAATAAAGTTACTTTCGAAAGTCGCATTAGGCATTACTTTCGATTAGTTCTATCGATGCTATCGATTACGTCAAATGCAATTTACGTTGCAGTGTTGAATATTTGAATCTTAAAATAAACTTGAATTATGATTGTCATACGAAAACTACTATTATATTAAATTTATTGTATTAACTCTTTGTTATTATACTCTCTGATATAAAATCTTATAAAGTAAAAAGATTTTACATAGTTTTGTGAAATTAATACGAAGGTGGAAACTAAAGCAGACCACTTTTATTCCACATTATTAAAGATTTCTTAAAGAATACTTCTCAGATTACTACTCTAACTTAGTTTAATAGGAAGAAAAAGTCGGATTTTAAAAATATTCGAATTTATTAATAAAACTAAATAAATTATGATATGGGGTGTAAAATAAAAATAAAAAATTCTGCAAATGTAAGAGAAAAATGCAATTAAAATTGATTAATATATTTTGAGCTCTCTTTTCAAACTTTTATAAAACATAGGGGTTCTTATTACATCTTGTATGAAAATGTTGAAAGAAATTTTATTTTATTTTACGTAAAATGCTACAATGCCTCTCTAAGAAGCAGTATATTGTAAATATCGGGATATTGCCAAGGAAATAAAATTAGTATAATACTTTCGCCCTTTCTCTCTTAGATATAATCTTTTCATATGTATCGAAAATCGCGTGGTATATTTAAAAAAAAACTTGTTCATCAATATTTGTAATCGCGTCTAGCTTCATAAACTCATTCGAGTGTGAAAGTACAGTTTTGTCCCATTATATATATATACACACATAGGATTACTTAGTTTATATGTATATACCCACATTTGAGAATTGCTCTGATTGCACCTGTGGCCACGCCCACTCAGTTGGAAGGCGGCCAGGTGTGATGTGCCCCGTGAGGATTGTCTGGCCATTTAAAAAAAAAAATAAAAAAACATTTGCACTCGCAACACTCAACAACAATAATAAGAAGAAAAAAATATTCATGGCATTTGCAATGCATTGATTGCAGCTCAACAGCACTCACAATATATTCACAGGACTCACACCTAGAGCACACACACACACACACACATACACACAGATTTTCTACATTTGTAGCTAGTAGCATAGCTACACCCACAGCTCCCCCCTCTTTTGAGCCCTCTCTCACACTCTGGCAATACAAATCTAATGCAAATCATATGCAAAATAGAAAAAACGCGGAGGAGGAGGAACGTTTGTCGGGCGACAACCAATTTGTACAAACATTTGCGCAAACAAAACGCAGCTGGTCACGAGGACGACAACAACAACAAGAAAAACAACAATAACGACGAGGTTGACTACGACGAGCTGGTCGCCAGTTGGTCTGCCTGGGACAGGTAATCTGGTCGCGTGACCCGCAAGTTTTACACAGTTGGCAACCTAATTGCTCATAAAACGTCGCCGTGTGTGCCGATAACGTAACCCAAAACCGTTTATAACAATTATACCAGCTAACCAGACCGTTGGGACCCAACGCAGAAGAAGGGTGGAGCTAACAGGACGGGGCGGGGCAGGGCTAACAATTAAACGTCAGGACAACGGGCGTGTAGTGTGAAAAACGCACTCTACCGAACTGTGAACCAACTGTCAAGTGGACACACAGCACACAGCTGGCACATACATTTACTAGCTAAAGGCTCTCCCTCTCTCTTCCCCCTTCCCAAGACCCACCCACCTTCTGTCTGGCTAAATGTATAAACCGGATACCCTAACACGCCGCGGCAGTCTGAGATCCCTGCGCAGTGCACCGCTGCTCAGTACGGTGCTGGAGAGCACGCTCTCGCTGACCCGCATCCATCCGATTGCCTCGTTGGAGCTGCCCGGTCTCGATTATGCTGTCCACTCTCAGTCGGCCCTTGGCGGCTTTCATCATCGGGAATTAGGCACATCGCTGCGCAGTGGAATCGCTGCGATAACCGCGGCCAGCGCCTCAGCCGCCGGTGGCATCTCTCAATCCCAGAGCGCACTGCTCGGACGTTATGGTCCAAATGCCTCAATACGCAACAACGAACGCAAGATTGTCCAGCCCAAACGGTACGTGCCTTATACCCAACATTCCTCTCTCAGATCGATAACAGATAATTGAATCAAGATCAATCTGTGTATTATATTCGATATGGTAGACGATCCTTTCACACTGAAATATAAGCATATTCTTAATTTAATTAACAAAACTCTTAGAACTAACCTGAAATTGAACAAAATACAAGATTCTCCTACTTGTTTGAACAGTTCATGGGAATGAAAAAGAAAACATTTTTTTAATGTATATAAACGAGCGGTAAGATACATATATACTAAACCGATCAACTAAAATTGAATATATTTTAAGAAATGCCATAAAAAGTCACTTTCTTTGGAATTAATTCATGCACATGCAATTCCATAAAATCTTATTTAATCCGCCTAAGCAGAATAATTAATTTTCAAACTATATAGTAACATTTTTTTGTAGCATAATAAACCTTATATTAACTGCAAATTCTCCCACTAAATCAGTTTTTGAGGAGATTACGAAAAACAATACCTACAATAAAAAAAAATATGGTTAGCATTGGAAAACTTAAGCAGAAAATACTTTAAGAAAAAAATGTATATAAGTGCCCAAGTTTCGGTATATAAAAAACATATATATATATATTTAGACGGTGGACCCGTATTATAAAAAAAAAAGGCGTCATAGTTTTCCGCAATATTTGAAAAAAAACAACAATATCAAAAAATCCGAAATATTTCACTTGAATATATTTTAGAACGAACTTCCTAAAGTTATTTGATTTTCTTTCTTTAAGCCGTCAAATATATATATATAAAATTTAATAAAATATAACTAAATTAAAATTTATGTTATGTTTAAAATCAAAACCTTTTTTTATTATCAAAAAAAAAAAAAGTAAATTACAAAAACAAAATTTACATTATAAAATGTGAAACTAAGAAACTATTCCATCGATATCGATATTACCGATATCGATTGCATTTATTTTGCATTAAAACGAAGAAATTTTTAAAAAATATGTCTTAAAAATGTTTGTACTGATTATCTCTTCAAACATTCGTCAATTCAGTTGGTAATGCCAATTGCGAACGGGATTCCAACGCTTCAGATTGCCATCCCAGGGCAAATCATCAATGCCCGCCCGTAAGGCAATGGCCGCCTTGACGCGATTCGCGAAATCAATGGGCGATTCGCCCTGTTTGCGGATCAACGGTGGCATATACCATATATCACAGATAATGGTCCAGGATGATATAATCATCAGTATATAGCGCAGCATGGAGTAACGTGTGCTGTCCCAGAAGGCATCGCCAAAGCGTCGATCGTAGCGCACAGCCACAGGATAAATCACATTGCAAATGGCAAAAGTGCCCTTTTTGAAACGCATCACGGCCGTATTATTGATGCAAGTGCCCTCCGGGAATAACAATATGGGCGGTTTGGCAAGCCCAGCCACATGCATTCGCAACACCAAGGACACCGCCTCTCGGTCCTCCGTTGCATGCCGCTCGAACCAGATTTGTGGCGTGGCGAGTGCCAAAGCCCGTTGGATCACGCCCAGAATGCCATCATGCCGCTGGCCAGTTAGGGAAAAGTTTGTATCACACAACAGCACCAGGACATCCAAAGGACTAGTGTGATTGCACACACAGATGCCACTGCGTGGACGATACTCGATATTGTGAATGCGTCGCACCACCGGAAAGAAGCAGGTGGTTAGACGAAAGCAGGGACGGCACACCAGCTGCATCAGGCGGTGCTTGAATTTACATTCCGGCAGCAGACCCAACACTGCCGTCATCAATGTGACCAAGAACAGGCAAACACAGCAGCCGATGGCCCGCAACGGCACCAGTACACTATAGCGAAACAACACTGTCAACAGCCAAAGCATAAAGAGCGGCCAGTTGAGTAGACGCTTCTGGTGGGGCACATTGCGTGTCAATAGATTCCATTCACCTGGAGGTGTTGTAGCGGCTACAAATCTGGGTGTGACATCATCCTCCAGCACTAGACTCAAGCCCGCAGATAAGAAATCTAAGCATTGATCCATACGTGCATTCAACGCATTCCTGGGCTTTATTTTAACTTGACATTGATGTCTACATACTTTTGGTAATTGTTTTTGTTTCCTGCCACACTGTAGATTGATTAGCTGCTCTTGCTTCCGCCTCCAAAGACGCTCATAGTAGGATCTCTTGCCTTTTGTGGCCTGCAACTGTACGGAACTGTAGGCAAAGAGCCATTCCAGCAGCATCAGATACCGGACATTAAACCAATCAACACAGCTGAAGAGCAACACTGGGCATATTATGAAGAGTAGCACCAGTTGGAACCACATTGAGAATTTTACGCAAAAGAGCAGGCTGTGGGAATAATTAAATTAGAGAGTGTTTTTTTTTTTGGCATATTGAAGAATAATTACACTAGGTAACAAAATTTAGCTTTTTTTTGAATATTTGATCAGACCTACTTTTTCTGATACATATGGTGCCCCAGATGACGAAAAACCACTTTAAAAATTTTTCTATGGTAAGACTTTTTTTTAAAAAATTTTTGAAATCTGGTATTTTTTTTTTTAGCTTTTTTTCAGAGGCGAGACTGGAGATTTTAGCATTACTCGAGAATCTTACAGCCGATTTTCAAATAATTAACATTTTTCGAAAGCTAATGAATGGATATATTAATCATACATATACTTTATTAAGTTTAAATTACTAGTTTTGCAGCTATTTAATTTTGAATTTAGAAAATGATGATATTTTGTGCGGTATTTTTTACGATTTTTTGACTTTAAAATTCGAGGAAAAGTCGAAAAAAAATTATTTCGATTTTCTCTTCTTTACTTTTACATAGTTGCATTAATTATTAAAATAAATTTTTTTTTTAAATTGCAATTTGATTTTAAAAGTGAAATTAATACGCAAGGGGAACTCAGAACACCTCCAATTAAAAGCGGAATTTACAAATTTAAATTAATACATTTAACATAAAAATGAGTTACCTTCGAAATCTTAGTAAACACCATTTCAATAACCTTAAAAAATGTTGAATTTTCTTGTGGCAGCTATATGATAAATTGCTTTAGTTCAGCTGATTCCGACATATATACTGCCTGCAGAAAATAAAAGCATCTGTGTATAGTTTTATCAAGTAACTCAGAGATTAGTTTTAAAACAACATTATATATTTTACGGAATGTTTTCTGGGAACGTTAAATTTTTCTGATAAACTCTACAAACTCCTTTGCAAGGGTATACATATGTGTTAATTATAATCCTAATTATAATTTTTCTGACTTTGGATTTTAAAGATTATTGTCTTGAACGATGCCTTATAAATGCAACTATGTACATGCAAAGAGAAAGAAAACAAAAATATTGTTTTTCGACTTTTCCCCAAATTTTAAAGTCAAAATATTGTAAAAATACTGTACAAAAAATGATAATTTTCTCTCGTTTTTAATCGATCATAAGATTGCCGAGAAATGCTTAAAACTGCAGGCTCATCTCTGAAAAAAGCTAAAAAAAAAAAAAATTACCCGATTTCAATATATTTAAAAAAAAAAGTCTCACTCTTAGAGTGATTCTCGTGATCTGGGGCTACATATGTATCAAAAAACGATACAATTTGGGTGTTATAACTGATAACCTATCAAGGCTTAAATCACATTTAAGTGTAATTCCTAAGTCTGAAGATTTAGTTAAATACACATATAGTTTGTAGATAAAATTAAAAGGAATTCTGACCCAGCAATAAAAATTTAATATTTATATTAAAATTCAGAATTTAAACTTCATTAAAAATCTGATATACTTTAAAATATGAAATTAAATTTAAAAGCTTTGTTTATTAAATATATATATTAAATATATTAAAATATATTTCTTTTTCATTTTAAAACGACAAACTTGCTTTAAAAATCATTTAATTCTTTAATTATTCTCTAGTTTGATAACAAATCATTTGATTTTCGGACTTTTAAAGTGTTAACAGTGTTGCACAACACCATAGTAACGCTGGATAGTGCTGTTAAGCAATTTTTGTTAATTTAGTAAGCAAGAAACGTTGAAGGATTATCTGAACCAAAGAAATTCTCAATTAAAGTCCTAATTCAATTTATCGCCGCCTTTTCGGCTTTTCGCTCTTTGTCTTTGTCTTATTTTATTTATTTTCTTTATTTTTTTGATATTTTGCTAAGCTACGTCGACTTTGATTTATTTAACAAGCAAAAGGCGCCAAAATATAAAAAGCCACAAAAGAAAAACTTTGCCGTCGTCGTTTGTCGACTCTGTCGGTAGCCCGTTTGGTTGGGTTCTTGGTTATTTTGGAGTTTTTTGGGTTTCTTGGGGAATTCCGGGGCTGTGACCCTGCATATAGACGTCTGCTGTGTTGGTTTTCTTTCCCTTATCCCATTTGGTTTTGCATATGGCAATAATTCAATTATGCACAACAAGGCCGCAAAATAATTGGGCGCCCTTGTCGCTGCAGGACTTTTGGGGTCCTTTGGCTTTGGTTTTTGCGTCCTAAAAACCGAAATCACTTAACACAAGCCAAAAAAAAACAAAAATAAAAAAAAATACCGCAAAAACTTCTGGCTTTGTTAATTCGTTAATTAAATGGGCCTGGCTGATTCTCGATGACAGCTTGTAAACAGGAATTCAACTTTAAGGATTACGCAATGAGCGAGGCCACAATAACAGTCTCCGCATCCTCTCTGCCACTTCCATCCCCATAATTTTCTATCTCCCGCCCCCCCCTGCCAATCCCATATCCTTGCCACCCATTGATGACATTGGCTGGCAGCAATCTTTTGCTTATCAAAGGCAAACAACGACATCAACGACGTCCACGACGACGACAACTCATTTAGGCGCTCTAAGCAAAGCCAAAGGCCTCCATTTCCCCTCCATCCCTCCATCCCTTCATTCCCCCTTCCACCATCATCATCCTCAAGCCAGAGACCCTTAATTAGCTTAGAATGTGTTTTAAAAAGCCACTTGAGCTAAACATTCAAAACACCTACACACGACGATGACTCACACCCCCGTCCACCTCCGTTACCAACACCATCTCAAACCTCAGCTCAATCTCCGCCTCCCCCGCCCCACCCCTTTTCAGCACTGCCTGACTGTTACGACCTTAGACGCTTGCGGCTAAGACTTTGTGTAGAGGCCGTGTGGCACAGTTAGACAAGGCCGGCTACCGGTCTAGAGTATTTCGATTATGTAATGTGGTTGGTAACACTGTTTATTTACTTTGTAAGGATAATCAATTTAGGTTAAAATAGTTGCTTAAATTAGAATTAAACATAAGACAAGATAGCAGAAAAATTCGGTGTTGCACAGTTACGTGTATTAAATTTGTTTGAGGCGTTTACCAACACTAACTAAATTCTAATTGAATCTAGAAAATTTACATGATTGATACTATGGTAATTTTAAAGTATGATAATTTGCAATATATAATATAGAGCCAGACATTACTCAATGCGAATGTAACACAGAACAAAGCAATGTTGAATAACTGTGTAAGACAAGGGGATTTTGTGAAGTTTACCAACACTTAACAGATTATATTTACTTGAATCTGCGAATTTTATAATTTTTGTTCATTTTTGGAGAAATAAAGCGATAAGGTTGAACTTAGTATGTAAATGTACAACTGCAAATCAGTCCAGTGTTGAGTAACTATATGTGAAAAGGCTTTTGGGAAGTTGTTTTACACCATCTCATATAAATGTTATTTTTTGTTTGACTATCATAACAAAATGCGTTCTAAATAATAAACATAAATTAAAAATGAAACACAACGGTCTTATATATGTAAAGTGGGCCACTGATTCCGAAAAAAATATTTAAAAAAATTGGTTGCCTGAACCGTTTTTGAGATAATCGAAAAAGCTATATTTTCGACATTTTAAAAAAAGTAGCTTTGGTAATAATATCTTCGAACATAGTTTATTGGTATTAAAGATGTTTATATTTTTGAAGAGGTAAAAAAATTGGCCTATAAACCTGTAAAATAACATATTTTAATTTTACAATTTCTTTATAAGTTATTAAGGACTGAAATGCAAATTTTGCATAAAAACATGCTCTTTTAAAAAAAAGCTAAATTTTGTGCAATCATTTCTGCAAAATTCGAATTTTGGTTTCTTGAATCACTGTTTGGATTATTGAATTACAATCCAATTGCAAAAATATATGCATTTAATTTTATTTTCTAAATTTAAAAAAAAAGAAGCTATTTAAGCGTTTTTTTTTCCGTTTGTAGAGTATTTAATATGCCACATATAAACTAAGAAAAAACGCAACGCTTCGCTGGCAGCGCACAACGCAGTCGGCAGCACGTGATGCTCAAGTGTTGGGATAAGCATTTCCGCTCTTCAGACGTAACGCGAAAAACGCGCCGTCTTTCCCTTCACCGCCTACCCCGCCATCATCTACTCCATCCACACAAACACCTAACATCACACATACGACATGAGCGCGACTAGAAAGCATGGCAGCCAGCTGTGTGGTGGTGTGTGTGTGGTGGAAGTGTGAGCTTGTTGTGCGGTAGGTGGGAGGTGGGAGGTTGGGTGGTAGGATGAGGTAGCACAAAATGAAATTGTGACGTTGCCTGGCTGCCACGCCCACAAAAAACGCTGCCCAGCCCAGCCCAGCTGCCATTCAAAAGTAATTTAGCGTTTAAAAAACATTTTTCTGCCTGACTTTTAAAAAAGTTTTTTTTTCACATTTTTTTTTTGCATAATGCGACGTCGCGTTTTTGTTTGTGCGTGCGTGCATGTACATACATGTTTGTGCATGTCTGTGTGCGTATGTGTCAACACTCACCTGCTCTTAATGTGGCCACGTTTCGACGTCGTCGTCGTCGTCGTCTGTCTGATTCACCTGATTGTATTATAGCACCTACTAAACAGACTGAAAGGCAAAGCCTTTAAAAACAAAATTTTTGTATATATTGACTTTGACGTTTCACTGACTGCCAACTTCTACTACTATGATAAAGGAAGTAACTGAAGTGTGTGTGTGTGTGTGTGTGTGTGTGTGTGTGTGTGTGTGTGCTCAGGTGTGCAACGCAATTGCTTATGAAAATCGCGTTCAGTAATCTGTAAGCACTTAAAGCTTATATTATAGGTAGAGGCACAAAATGATATTCTTCGCATCCTCACAAAGTCGTTTAAATTTCGGAAAATAAATTAAAGTTAAAGTTAAGATAAATGTGGATTTAGACCGTATTGTGAAAAATAGTTTTATTTTTGCTGTTAATAAAAACTGTATTTAAATGGCAATAAACTAAATATACTCTTTTCTACTTAGACAATTCACAATTTTGTACTGATTTTTTATCTGGTTTATTTTGTAAATTTTAATTTTTAATCCAACACATTTGAAAGAAAGAAATTTTTGAATAAATTTATTTTTCATAATAGCACTTTATTTAAATTACGAATAACCAAAAACTAATAAATATAATAAGTATATTATTAAAATTTCATCACATTTTTTTCAATTTTTTTCTTGTCGAGATTCACTTTAAAATTTCTTAAAACAACTTTAAAATATTTAGATTCTTAATGTAGACAATCTTTCCATATTTTCAACTATTATTACTTGGTCTAAGCTGAACCCTTTTCAATGCAAATATATTAAAATATATTATATTATATCTTAAAATAAAACTTAGGATAAAAACTATATGCTACATTTTTAATTTAGATATTTGATTTTTTTTAATATACTAGTTATTTGTCTTTCTTTAAAGATAATCTTAAAAGAATGATCTACATTGACAAATATATATTTTTTTTATAGTCTCACATTGTCTATTGTGAAAAAAACTAAAAAAAAAATGCAAAAAACGCAGATTCTGTAAAGAAAATCAAATTATAATTTTCAAATCAAATTATATTAAATTCAAATAGAAAAGCCTTCAATAAAGCACAAATTTATTTAATATATTAGTTATGTGTCTTTCTTAATGACAATCTTAAAAGAGTAGCTTATATTTACAGATATTAATTTTTATCATATTTATTCACAATCTATTTTGAAAAGAAATATAAAAAATGCGACAGATTCTGTTAGGAAAATTAAATTTTAAATCAATATTAAGTGCCTTAAATACGCAATCCATATGTTAATTAAATTTTACAGCTAAAGACAAGAACTTTCTTCTAAAAATTAAAGACTGAGCTACTTTTTTTTTTGTTGCCTCCGTAACTTAGTTTTTAAGATGTTACATAAATGGTTTTTCGCTTGAGTTAATTATCTTAGAAGACCTCAAAAAAAGTTGTTATCCCTATCTTGTGCGTTTTGTAAACTTTTGAACATAAAAATCTGTTTGCCCCACTTTAAGAGAGTTAATTAAAAAAGTGTTTTGCCACTTGTGCACATAATTTCCTTTTTTGAGCCTTGTTAGTTAAATGGTTTTAACTTTTTTTTCTGTTGTTGTTGTTGTTATTGTTTCTTGTCCATTTACTCGTGGCATTGTTGGGGCCCAAAGCAAATATTTAATAGGGAACGAGAGTCTGAGCAAGTGAACATGAAATGTAATTTCTTGATGCTCTTGATCTATTTACTTAATTAGGGCTACAATCAAAAGAGCGACGACCCATCAATAATCTTATGCTGGCGTTTTTTAATTTGGCCCCAAGTCCCAAAAACCCCCCAGACCCTTAGAAAAGTCCCCTGCCCTTCTTCTTGTGTATTCCATAGTCGACTAATTATGTGCGTGGGGCTTTGGCTATGTTGAAATCGTTATTGGTGTCATCTAGTCATTATTTAATATAAGCCCACTTTGATAAATTATTTCCGTTGGACGCAACGTGACGAAAGTTGTCAGCATATCTTCCTCGCTTTAGGACTACTTTGATTTGTGGCCAAGTCCTGCGAGTCGAATGTAGACTAGTCTATCTCCCTCTCTCTCTTTCTGTTTCTTCCTCTCTGTCGCGCGTTTATTTGCGCAATTAATCAATTTAGCTGGCGCTGTTTGTTGAATAAGTGATAAAGATTTATCACTTACCCACTCAGCATGCTCTTTGCCACAACCACCAAAGACACCACAAACAGCACCACGCCTCTTTACCCTACCCCCTCCTTCTCTCACCATCTTTACAGTACTCAGCCGGAGAAAACTTTAAGAGCCGTATTAAAGTTCACGGCATTCGTTCGTTCCTTCCTTGAACATTCATTGAACCCAAAAGCTTTGACTTTTGCGTCTGAACGCACATGAAAAGCATTTGGGGAAAACGATTCAGACTAACATAAGTGGAGGTTTTTTTTTGTAGAAGACTGTTCAGGGAGAACCTAGAGGTGAAGCTACCATATTTACTTTTCAACTAAATCAACGAAAATCGCGTTCAAATGAATATTTTGCAATGACATGAATATTTTTACATTTAATAGAATTTCCCAGTCGAAGTTGAAACCGAGAAAACGCATTGAATGCATTGCAATTCAATAAGCACTTAAAAGTGATATTTAAATTAAAAAAACAGAGTGAGTCCGACTTTTCAGATGCCCTCTATGCAGTTAAAGTAAACTTAATAAAATCAAATGCGGTTGAAAAGTTTAAATACATTTTTAGGTAGTTTCTACTATATTAAGTAAAATGCATTTAAATGAAATAAATTCCTTAGCTTCAGAAAATAATAATCGATAGCATATTATATATCAAAAATTTGATTTTTGTTAGAGGAAAATCGAGTTAAGTAAATATCTCAATTGTGGGAATTAATTAAATTTGTTTTCTTTTAATTTTCATAATCTTTAAATTGCTTAAAAATTTCAAATTCTGTCTATAATATTTACCAAATTGGTAATCATTTAGAAGATGATAATTGAAGCAAAAAAATAAATATTGATTTAATAATATCATAGATATTCTTCTGTCATAATAAAATTATATGCATTATAATTTGAAGAATTTGAAATAGAAATTCAGTTATCCCAAAAATAAACAACAAAAATTGTTCTTAAATTTATTATAATATAATTTAAATATTAGTAATAAAGCGGAAATTTTAATTGTATAAATATTATTCAAGAAGTAAAATTCATTGGATTGCTCAATTACAATAATTATAAGATAGGAAAAAATATTAAAAATGTAGATTTCTAGGAAAAAATTTAAAAAAAGTATTCCTGAGGATAATAAATTTGTTAGCATGGTAGAGTGTTTTAACTTATAATTTTAAATTAAAAAAAAATACTTATTAGAAAAAAAATTAATTTTGCAATATCACTGGTTTTATTTTAAACATATTATGGACAAATTGTACATTTAAATATAATTAAAACAAATCATTTTCATTTTATTGCATATATTTTCGAATTTAACTTTCTGTATTTTTATTATTTTTCATTTTGAACTTACACTATAGTGCTTATTTAATATTCAATAAATTTATTGCAAATATGTGTATTTAATTAACTTTTCTTTTTGAATTATTTAATTCTTTATCAGCTTTAAAAGTTTCTGCTACCTGACTTGCCTTTCAGCTCTTTTTTGGTATTTAAATTTTCGTCTTTTGGCGCCCTGTGATTTTTGTATATTACGCAATGTTGTTTGCTTTTTGGCTGGGAAGTGGGTGGTGGTCTGGTTGACTGGGCTCTTCGGTGGTTTGATGGTTGTTTGGTTGGTTGGATGGTTGGGTGGTTGGGTGGTTGGGTGGTTCGTTGGCCGGTCAATGCACTCGGCGCATAGGCACAACTGCAATAGCTGTGTGTGAGTGAAATCAAAAGAAAAGTCAGAAGAGCGTGGGGATATCCCACTTCAAAAACCAAAAAGCCACCAAGCGCCACTACACCTGCCACTGCCACTGGCTGCTTGCCACACACACAGACCCGCAGATACGGATGTGGCAGGGCCAAGCCAACGAATGTCGATGTTTTCATTTTAAGTCGCGGCATTTTGGCATTTTGGCTTGTCAACGCCGTAGATGACGTCGAAATCAAGGTGGGTCCTTTAGGGGGGGGGGGCGCACTTATTAAAAATTGTGGCACCTCCAAACCCAACTCCCAATCCTCCTACCCCCTGCGGTAGCTTGCACATTTTCTTAGGTGCAAAAAGTTGCACGTGGCAAATGGCCAAAAAGTGCATTGAACGGTAGTTGAGATGGGGTAAAAGGGCTGGGGGTTTGACTGATTGAGTGGTGGTTGGTGCATGCCCCAATGTAGCTGCTTCCTCCCTGCCCCTACCCCGTTGCATCGACTGCTGTTGTTGTTGCTGTTAAGTGAAGTGTAGGCGCATGAAACGAAACACGCGAAACTTGTCGGTGCAATGTAATAAATTTTCAAAATGTCCGAGCGCACTATAACGAATGGCTTACACAGGACACACACACACACACACACACACACACACACACACACACACAACCATTTTATAGTTGAATATTTGGTTTGTTAAGGTTCTCAGTTTTTATTGCTACTTTTAAAGCACTTACGAGCACACTTTAAAACTAAATTGCTTGTAAAACTTGAACAAGTTCTTAAACTAAGGCATAAAAGCGAAATAGCACAAAAAATTAAAACTTAAATTAAATTAAATTGCGCAATTCAAATGATAAAATTAAGTTGGAGAATTATTTAAAAAAAATTTTTTTTTTACTACCAGCAAAACTTAAATACAATTTTTGATATCTTTTTTAGGCATATTTGCATTTAAAGATATTTTTGGGTGGTTTTAAATGCATTAATATATATAATATATTTTCACATATTTTTACAGACCTAAGTCTTAAAAGAAATTAAATAATTATCATCACAAAATTAAAGTTAAGTAGAGAAATTTTTTAAAATAAAATATATTTGATGGCTCAACAGCTCAATTGACTTTTGCTCGAAAGAAAATAAAGCTTTGCTTAAATTTTAATTAATTATTATGAAAGCAATCGGGAAAAATCGAAATAAAAAAAATAATTTCTGAATTTTCGTTCTTTTTTTGTGATTATTGTTTTTTTTTGCCTCAATAGAAATTTTGACTATGTTTTGTGTTTTTTGTTTTTTTTTTTTGTTTTTTGTGATCTTATCATTTAATCTCTCTGTTATTTTTCAACTTAAACTAAACTTAACAAATATTTTAAATTTGGTATGTTTATGTTTATTTTATAAAAAAAACTCTGTTCCCACACAAAAAATATTTAAATCTCCCTCGACTAAATGTTCCGATAAACTTCTTAAAAGATGAAATATTTACCATTAGACCCATGTTTTAAGATTTTTTTTCATATAAGCACATTATACAAAAGTTGTAACAATTTATAAAATATCAATAGTTTTTACGCTTATAGTAAATTTATCCAAAACATTTACTCCAATGTTGCATTTTCACTGTTAAGCTTTGATTTAAATACGGAACTAGCAATCCCGGCGTGCATTGCTACGCTCCCGCTCCAATGCAATTTTCAAATGCATTTTTAATCCACTTTCCGACTTATATTTGACAAATTTTTTTTAGTGTGCTAACTCACGATATAAAGAAAAGCTACAGAAAAAATTTCAGGTTTTTAGCTTCTACCGTTTAACCAGCTCGTAAGTCGCCAGGCAGTCAGTCAGGTATATATATATAATGCAGATGGAAGCTTCTGATGTCGCAATATTTTACCTTTTTTTTTGTCAGCGTCTCTTCAATATATTTAATTGAATTTTCTTTCATTTTTTTCTTACTTTGGTATATTGCGCTTTTGCCATTTACAATCGCGTAAATATTTTATTGCTTTCATTTTTTGTTTATTTTTGTTTTTATTGAATTCCATTAAAATAGATTGCAAGACTTTTTACAATTGTGGATAATTTGTTTCATTTTTTCGTTTTTAATTTTTCTGTAAAGGTTTTTAACAAATTGATAATTATATTTCATATGCTGGAGCATTTAAAGTTCGTGTTGAAACAAATGCCAGACTATGTGTATATGTTGTGTGTGTTTTGTGGGTGTGTGTGTGTATGTGTGTTTTAGTCTCGCCTGCAGCTTGCAGCGCTATTTTTACTATTTGCCTAACAAATTGAAACGCAAATGAAATGAACTTAAATATGCATACAATGTAAATAGACTCGAACAACTTTGCCTCTGGGCCGCAGCTGGCAAATGTTTTGCATAGTTCATAAAAATTTAGCCAGCAATATTGGCAGACACTTTTTGTTCTGAATCTCTTCCCATTTCCAACTTTATCGCTTTTTTTTTCTCTGCATACCTTTCTCTTGAGACATTATCTCCGTTCGATTTATCCGGCTGCGCGTCTCCATTCCGCTTATCGCTAAATGCCAATCAGCAACGCAAATTTGACAAAAGCGACAAAAACTCGACAAGAGTTGAGAGAAATTGTCAACACAAAAAATGAAACAAGTCTGGTGTAAACGACCTGCAGATACCCTGTAATCAATTGTTTAAGTAACTTTTAACTGTTTAATATTGCTTCGAAATAGATATAAAAAAAAGGGCTTAGAGATTAGAATTTACAATTGGAGCTGTTGATGTTAGTAACTAAAATTTTGTTAATCTGGAAAATAGTAGCTCAGTTGCCAAGAAAACTTTCGGGTTTTCATAATTTTATATTGAATATTGTAGCTTTTCAGCTGAAATTGTACTATCTAAAAAGTCTATAAATTAAACTTTTATTTTTCCAAAAATGCAATAAATAAATATTTATATATTTGGATTTTTAAATTTATCTAGAATATATTTTGAGTGTTTTTTAACTGAAATTTGGACAACAAATGTATTTCTGAAGATTCTATTGTCTGGTTTTTCGAATAATTAAAAAATTAACAAGAAATAGCTTCATTATAAAATTTCATCATTATATAGAGTTAAACAGCAAATAGCGACTGTTTTTTATTATTATTATTAATATTTTTTTTTTTGTTATTTTATCATTTATCACAGACATAAATTCAACTTAACAAACCATAATAACAAAAACAAATTTAAAAAAAAAAACAAAATTACAACATGCGAGAATTAAAATAAAATTACAAACAAAAATATTTAAATATTTAAATATTTCTTATATAAAATGTATATATGTATTTGAAACTAATTTTTAAAGCCTTTAAGGTAAATTTTGTATTATGGAGATATTAATTATAAATATGTATAAAATATTATATTATTATTTAAATATTCTAGTGATTGGTAAAAGTTAGACAATACTTTATTAAACTTTATTGTCTGAAGTTTCAGTCCTTGTTTGCTACATAGGATAGATAACATTACATAAATCATAAGGTCCTAAGTGGTATCAAATACTTGATTAACTTAATATTTTGTCGTCATGTATAAAACTTGCAGATTTTGAGAATTTTTGTTAAACCTAAGTCGATTGCATTGTCTGTTACATATTTTCATATATTTCAATTTAGCATATAATATAAAATTAAGCATAAAATATTTGTATAGGGTATATGGTTCATGAAGAGCTACCCAGATATCGATATTTATAAAAATATTCCCAGCACAAAATTTGTGTTTGCTTTTGGCCTTAATTAGCTGAGAAAGTTGACGGGTTTTAAAGTTGCTTTAAAGCTGCAGTTAGCTCCCTTTCCTAATGTCATGCAAATTCAGCTACTACCCTACCTATACAAAGATATATACTCTGTTTTCTCTGTGTGTGTGTGTGCATGTATTTACATAAGTTGCAAAGCAAATGCGTGTAACTTGCACACAAATGTTGCGCTCTGCCAACAGGCAGTCAGAGAAAAAAAAGAGAGAGACAGAGAAAGAGAATCAGTGAGAAACGGAGAAAAAAGTGAGACAGGAGTAAAGGAGCTTTTCAAAAAAAAATAAAAAAAAAAAATAAATAAGGAAACCAAACAAAAGTACACACAAGTTGAGAGAGGCATAAGAAAAAAAAAATATGTAACTGCAAATATTTTCTTATGCTTGTATGGAATGTAAGAATGTAAATACACAGACACACACACCCGCACACACACATACAGGCACCAATTCGTGGCACAATGCGCTGCAGTTGCTGTCAAAGTCGACAGAGAAGGGGCACGCACGAGGGCTGCAACAAAAGTACTCGAATGCAATTAAAGTAAACTCAAAGCAGCAAAGTTTGCCACAGCTATGAAAAAAGTTGAAATAGTTAAAAGACTAAATAATATAAATATATTAGAGTATATTTGAAATACCAAAACTTCGTAAAAATACATTTTTATAATTGCCTTCAAATATTCAATTTCTTTAATTAAATTTTCCAATTATTCAATTTATTCTGTCCGCAATAGAAATATACAAATAAAATATTAGAGGGTCCAGGGACTGTGTTAAGTAGCAATTAAACAATATTAAATACATTATTATTTTATTTTTTTGCGAGTATAATGTTGGTTATTTTTAATTTTTATATAATTGTTGCATATTTGATTTTGACACTGTTCTAGTAACTCCATTAAAGAGAGCCTCTAAAAATCAATATTTTATATAATTTTATCTTAAATTGCTTAAGCCCAAGCAATATTTATTTATAAATAATTATTGTTATTTTTTTATAAATAAATGTCTTGAATTTTTTCAAAAAGTTTAGTTTTAAGAAAAAAGTTCAGCATAAAATTGTTTTAAAAAGAGAATTAAAACATTAAAGATTTCTATAGTCATATACCCAACTACAGGACATCCTGTAGCCAGTCCATGATCCGCAAACACATAATCTCTTTAGCACACACGTTCAAGCAGTGCAAAGCAGTACAAAGCAGTACAAAGCAGTTCAACAGCCATTGCTTGCTTTAAAATTGCTTATGTTTGTTTTTCTATGTATTAACAACTGTTTTTTTTAAATAATATTGCTTTTTATTTAATAAATGTCTTAGTTTTTTTTGTTTTTAAATTTTCCAATATAAGATAAGGTTGCAATGACTTCTGATTTAAATACATAAATCCCTTAAACAACTCTCTGAAAACGGAAGACATCAGACTGCTTCAATTTGCTGGATCGCTGCGAACTTTTAAAATATTAATAACAAAAGAATTTAAACTTTCAATGAAGACAACGCGCATGGTTTCATTTGTGTGTGTGTTTGGTGTGTGTGTGAGTGCATGTGTGTGTGTGTTTGTATTGTATATACATATATGTATGTAAATACGACTGTCTATACACAAAAGTGGCTGCTGGTTGTGAAATCTGACTCACTGCTAACTGACTGTTGGAATGACAATCAGCCAGGACTTGCCAGCCAACTGCCTGTACACACACACACACACACACACATACACATTTACACTAACATATGTATATATTTTTGTAGGTTGTTCTTTGCATAAACCAAAAGCCTGAGAGGCTGCAACACATTTCCATAGTCGTCCTGCTGCGAGCAGCTGTCAACTGAAATTGTTAAGCAAAACTCAAATTGACTTTAAATCGATTGCAATTCCAGAGCTGAACACCAAAAATGCTAGTTTTTAACTTTAAATAACATGAATAACCTTTAAAGATTGTTTTTTTATGAAAATATAAATATAAATATCTTTCTCTCTCTCTTTACTTTAAATTATATATATGTGTTTGATTGAATCAAACCTTCAAAATCAAGTTTTTTTGCAATTTCAAAATGAATATAAATATGTTGCTGATTTACTCGTATATATCTATACCTAATTTTCAAATTTATCTATTCTAAAATTGTGCACAAACTGCTGCATTATTTACAACAAATTATACAATTAATTCAACTTGATGCCCTTTGGCAATAAACTAAGCAAATGTAAACGGAATTTATTTAAAATATTTGCAACACTTGCAACTGAAAAGCCATTCAAAGTTTGTGTGTGTGTGTGTGTTCTGGGTACAGGAATAAAACATGAGTCAAATGCAAGGATATCACAAACATAAAGCAAATGTCAGTTATAAAGCACACTCACACACTTTGTAGGTGTCAATTAAATTGTTAGCAAAGGAGTTAAATGTTCTCCTATTACGTATACGCAATGTCGTTAGCCAGAAAGACGTTTTAAGCCTCAGCGGACATTTTGCAAATGGATTTTATAAGCAGCTAGATAATTGTTTGATTGGTTGACTGCCAATTGAAGACATTAACTAATAACCAACTGAGTGATATAATAATATCATTGCTTATGAAATTATTATAAATTCTACAAGATTTATCAATTTATGACAGGCACAACAACATTCTTTTTTCCTGTAATTGCAAACAAAAGTAAATATATTATTTATACATAGTTTTTGTTGTTGTATTTTAAGTCATAGCCATTAGCTGGAGCTAAGTTGAGACACTTGAAACAAAGTCAGCGCAACTTAGTTGAGCTCACCTGAGTTTGCGTTTGTTGGTCCAGGTGCAAGGATAGCAACTTCGAGTCTAGCTTGGGCAAAAGTGTAATTAAATATCCATTTAGTGTACATTACCTTTCCTTTTGGCCCAGAGACTTTTAGCTCTTGTTGCTGTTGCTTTTGCTGCTGCCTTTGCTTCTACTGTGAGTTGGGTAGACACATTAGGCAAGTTTGCGGATGGGTCTGGGAAAACCCCTTAAGAATATACAACACACAGAATGCTAAAAGAAAAATCGCGAGTGCGAGAACTTTAAAGAGTCCTGCTTATGTCTAAATTAATTTAAAAGTTCGTTCACTTGAAAAATCGTGCTTAACTCACGGTCCGTTCGCTTCTATTTCTTGTACTTACTTACTGGTCCCTGATCCTGGCACAACCCCCGCCCACTCAATGTCCTTTTGCGGCCGCTTAAGGAGTTCTACCCGCAAGCGGCCAGGGCCATGGGACCGTGGGACTGTGGGACCGTTAGACCGTTGAACCATTGGAGTAATATTGTTCTGGATGGACCAAGGATGGACCAAGAACCCAAGAACCTTGGGATGCTCCCAGGCGTTCACTCGTTTATTAAAGATTATGCTTATAATGACGACGACAATGACGACAAGCAGCAGAATGCGCTCTATATGCGCACACAGGACCCACATCCTTCGTCTCCATTCTCAACACTTAACTCCCAACTTTTAGCCCATCATGATGTTGATGATGCTATTTTCTAAAAAACGAAGAAAAAGAAAAAAATCTTTTCTCTTTTTGCTTCTCTTTGGTTTTCTTTTACATGCCCTGCTTTATTTTATTTTATTTTATTTCATGGCTCTTTGGTCGTTCGTTTTTCATATTTTCTCCTCGTTTTTTTTTGTTTCTTATTTTTGGTTTTGTTGTCTGCCTCAACCCCTCTTTAGAGCCATTAAAGTTTGTTTTTGCTTTTGTTTATCATCACTGGACTTCGTTTTATTTTTTTTTTTTTTTCTTTTTTTGGAGGGGGAGAGGTCTCAAGTTTCTGGATCAAGGCACACCCGAAACACTCACGTTGAGTGTGACGTGATTTGTGTAACAATTTTCTTGAATCTTATACCACTTGAAGCGATGCCATGTCTACTCTGGCATGCGGTATTTGGTTGAGGTAAACCAGGTGACTAGTCACACTCAGAATGAAAGTATGCCCACAGCTTAGAAACATCTAATCGAACTAAAGACAAATAACAAATGATTGCTCAACAAATGAGATACACAACTGCATAAAACAATGAAATATAAGAAAAATTATAATAAAATACAATTGAATTTTATATTTATCAGCTTGTTGGATACAACTTTATAATAGAGATATATCTTTTTGAAATAGCATCACCAGCCGTATAAATCTATATATATTTTTTGTTTTTTCATTTAGGGACTTACAAATTAACAAAATAACATTTGTTTCAGTAAGATAACATTTAAGAAAATCTCTCAACTATATATTTATAACTTTGGGGACGTGTAGTTGCTTTAATTCTTATTCAAGCCGCATAAACTGAATTATCTATTGAAATGTGAATAAACTTCATAAGAACAAATAAGATATGTTGTAAATATGCAAAAATAAGTAAAATAAGTGAAAAAAAAAATATCTAGATATTCGCAGTATTTTCGAAAGCCATTCTTAGACAAAAAAAAAAAAAAAAAATTACCTTGCATTTTGTAAATGATTAACAGGACTTAGAATAAGATTTAAGCTGAAAAATTAAAAACTTTATTAAAAAAAAATAATGAAAAATGTTTGCGGCATTTACTAAAATTTATAAAAATATATGCAAATACTATTGAGTCCATTTCTGCTATATTTGCTTAATAATTATACCATAATTGGTTGGGTACCTGCCGGGTTCAATACATAGATAAATAATAATAAAAAAAAAAAATAAGAAAATAAAATAAGCAATTGTCCAAAAGAGTAAAAGCTTATTAAAACAACAAGCATCTTAAGGCAAAATATTAAAGACACAATAACAGTCGTGGAACACATACGGCTAAAGCCAGTTGAGAATTTTAAGTGTTATGAACTTTAAATGTAAACAAAACTACTTTGTTTTTCAAAATATTATAGACAAACTGTTTGAATTTCATTTTAATAGAATTTTTATACTAAGGACCTTTTGGCATACATTTATTGACAAATGTTAAAAAATTGGGTTTTTTTACATATTGTTCCTTTTAAATGCAACATTTAAGCCGGGTTGCAAATAAGTTATTGCATTTTCTTATATTTGCTAAATGTTAATACTTATTAGGCATAAAAAGTAAATTTCTTCATTTGGTGCAGATTATAATCAACGATATTGTGTTTTTACATATTTCAAAAGAGTTAAAAATAGATAATAATAGAATTTGTAAGCTGGTGTAATTAATTCATCTTTTACAATTTTATTAAAATATCATTGTTATAGTGAAGTTCCTTTTAAAAATCAAAAAAATTCATAATTAATAAAGGTTTATTTTCAATCGGGTGTAAATTACTTCTTGCGGAGTCTGAAAATAATCCAGATAATTATTTTCATTAGTCATGTTGATTTTTACATTAAATGAAAATTATTGATAATTATAAACTACAAATTTTTAAAATAATTAATTCTTTGATTTTATTTATTATTTAATATTATATTTATAGGCCCCCTTTAATAATTTATTTGTTTATATTCATTCAACTTTTGAATTGATGTTTTATATATATATTTATTCAGTACATTTTGTAAAATTTATTAATTTAGTTATAATATTTAAAATGATTTTCAATTGAATTTACTTTGATTTAGAATTTTTGCGGTTTAACTAAAACTAAAATTGTTTTGTATACTCCCACGATGCAGGTGCAGATTTGTTTTATTGCCATGCGCATACTTTAATGGCGCAGTGTGCATTGTTATGTGACGTACGTTGTCTGTCATTATAATCGAGTATATGGGTCATATGGGTCATATCATGCTGTGTGTGCATGTGTTGTTGGGCTTCAAAAAATTTGTGCCACTGTCGTCGTCATCCTCGTCGTCCTCGTCGTCGTCCTCGTCAGCAGCCAGACGCACGGATGACTTCGCTATTGTGACTTTTTTTTTTTTTTTGTGTATGAGGGTGTGCGAAACCTTTGCGGCGGGTATGCTCCCATTGTGAATAACGACAACGATGATGGGCACCTCGGCCAACTGCGTCTCAATCGGTCATACAATAAAGCCGCCTCCGCCTCCGCAACAGCCCCAATCCTCAATCCCCATTCGCAACAAGCCCCTATTCCCATTCCTCGTACCCCTCTCTGTCGCTGCCTCTGTCTCAATCCTTTTCTCTGGCCATATTACTCGTAGTGCCCCATTGTTTCTCTACTCTGTTTCATTTCTATGTCATTTCCGCTGCTGCTGCTGTTTCTAGTGGCATTTCACAGCTAATTTCAACGAGAAATTTTTGGATCGTGAGATTAGGCGGTGACAAGGGGCCAAGTTACACTGTGCTGCAGTGGGGGGCAACTGGATGGGGGTAGGACTACAACCATAAGTCATCCGACCGCTTGCCTGTGCGGCGCTTATGCAAATTTGTGCCAGCTGACAAATGGGGCAGCATTTGCACAATGCCGACAACAGGACAGCGGCGGGGCTTGCCTTGTGGCAGGGGGGTATTGGTGGGGTAGGCTACAGGACGAGGCTACAGGATGAGAATGAGAATGTGACTTGTGTAGGTCTTATAACTGAGCACTGAGCTTTTGCGAACCGGGGGCGCTGGGGCGTGTCTATATAAATGTCATTTGTGTGTTGTTTTCTTTTTGTTTTTTTTTTTTAATATGCTATGGTTTTTTATTTGGTTTCTTTGATATTTTTGCCGTTGTTTTTTTTTTTTATTTTGGGGTTTTTTTTTTTTATTTTTTGTTTTGTTTTTTGGGTCGACATGATGATGATAAAGTGCACATTAAAAAATATTTGCCATTGCTGCCTTTTGTTATTGTTGTCGTGTGAAGCGAATTTATTTATTTGCGAAACGCGTCTTGCATTCTCAACTAGGCGCACAACAACAGCAACAAGGATATTTACAACAAGGATATTTACAACAACAACAACAACAAGTAAATAAGTGCGCATAGTTTGCTTTTAATGAGGAAATCAATGAAATTTCTGCACTCGGCTCAGGGCAATATATTAAAATATGTGTGTGTGTGTGTGTGTGTGTGTGTAATCATTATTACTCGTTATTATATAATATAGTGCCGCATATAATTCACACTTGCACACACACACACACACACTCACATGCCACGCCCACAGCGCCCACATTCAGCTTGTCAGCTCTTATCAACATGCTGCAAGCCCTACAGATGAAGAAGTCTTTGCTTTGCTTTTAATTTTGGTTTTTTTTTTCTTTTTTGCCTCCTTGCTGCCAACGACAGGACTCAGCAGACACACACACACACCTACACACATTTACGCACACACGCACAAACACGCACGCACATAAAATTATTTTCTTCATATAATAAGTGTAATAACTTTCATGTGTCGCTTCATGTGGAATGTGGCACGAAGCTTTTGCTAATACGTGCGAGGGTTAAGCGATTAGTTTTTCTTTAATTAGTTTATATACTATCATATGTATTTTGTTTTTGTGAGTGTTTCTTATGCAATTAATGTTGATATTTTAATCGATTTTTTTACTTTATTTGGGCCATTGCTTTTACAAATTTCATAAGATTTTTAAATCATTGAAATTATCCTTTAACACGCCGTGCCTTCTTCAATTTTATATATACACAAAAAACACTCTTGAATTTATAAATAAGTGCAGTCTATCAACATTTTTCAGGGTCTTATTTACAATGATTAATAAATTATTAATAAACGTAAAAAAAATATTGATAGTTTTATCAGGATTTTTGTTTTTGTGATTTAAACAAGTTATTCTAATTAGACTTAATTTTGTTTTTTTTTTTATAACTTTTTTTGTTGTGTTTTGTTATTAATCAGACTTAATTTTTTTTTTTTAAGTTGTTCTTCCTTTTATTTTGTGTTAAGTTTAATTAAAGTTAAAAAACAACAGAGAGATTAAATTATAATTTTATTATAGTGGGGAAAAAATAACTTTATATTTTCAAAAAATTTATATTTTCAGTCAGTTATATTAAAAATAAAAATTTATTCAGAATTGCAAAAATTGAATTTTAATGTGTTTAATCTATTTTAATTGTTCATTTAAATTGTAAAAATTAAATTTTCATGTTAATGTAAATCTTTTTATTAGAATTAAAGACTTAGTTGTTTTTTTTCTTTTCTTAACTTTTTTTTGTTATTAACCAGACTTAATTTTCATTTTTTTTTTGTTAAGTTGTTTTTGTTATTATTGTTTGTTAAGTTTAGTTTAAGTTGTTGAAAAACAACAGCGAGTTTAAATGATTAAATCATAAAAAAAATCATAAAAAGCAAAACAAAATTCGAAAAATTTTCATAATTCGAAATTTTTGCATTTGTATTTCGAAAAGAAAAATATAAGAAAATTAAAGAAATAGAAATACGTTAACAATTGAATTATCGATTGAATTTCCTTTCTGGAAAACGGAAATAAAAATAATAAAATTAAAAATTATTTAAAAACAAGAGCAGACATCATTGTATATCTAGTGCTAGCTTCCCGGCGTGCGTTGCTACGCTTCCGCTAAAATTCTAAAATTCATTTTAGTGTTTGCCTATTGCGCCACCCGGTATGATTCAGTTTTGATTTTCAGACAATTTTTAAAAGCATTTTCCACCTTTCCCCGATATATTTTTGACAACATTTTAGCAGAGTGTCAAACTGCGAAATGATAGAAATCTACTGTGAAAATTTCAGGTTTCGAACTTCTACCGTTTGCCCTGCTCGTGAGTCCCCAGTCAGTAAGTCAGTTAAAGGATATTCTGAAGTAACCCTCGCGTTTAGATTTCTTAGCCGCTTTCTCTATGTGTGTGTGTGTGTGTGTGCGTGTGTGTGTAGCACTTAAATAGAATTGAGTGCGAGTG
The DNA here is from genome assembly GCA_035043045.1 of Hirtodrosophila alboralis. Taxonomy (NCBI): domain Eukaryota; kingdom Metazoa; phylum Arthropoda; class Insecta; order Diptera; family Drosophilidae; genus Hirtodrosophila; species Hirtodrosophila alboralis. Next base: position 96,669 of record JAWNNH010000144.1, on the reverse strand, counting down.
AGGAGTACGTTGTCCTCATTTGGCACTTGGCGCACAAATCCAGCATAAGACAATAAAAATCGTTGTAGGTGAAGTGTAGTTAGCAGTGTGTGTGTGTGTGTGCGTGTGTGTATATATGTATATGTATGCATAAGCTTACTTAAAGCTTCATGGGTATTTAAATATGACAGAAATATTGAGAAAATTCCAAGAAAATGTCAAAAAGAAAGAAATAATGAAAGAAAAAAAAATAAAAGAAAATTAAGACCAAGTCAACAATTGGAAAACCTTTCGAAAGCAATTGTCATGCAAGGACTCGTCGAGGCATGCAAATGCGGGCGAGGACAGCCAGCAGGGTCAGTGGGCGGTGGCGGGGAGGTGGGGCAATAGCGGCAGAACAATGACAGGTAGCCTGGTCTAATTACCAGCAACAGAAACAGAAATAGAAATAGAAAAAAACACAAAATAGCAAAAGAAATAGAGGAAGTGAAAGTCCAAATTCAAAAGCAAAAAACTTTTACAAAACTAAACAAAAATGCAGCAGCTGTTAAGTGGGGTCATCAGGGGTAGAAGGGGGATTAAAAGGATATGCAACATACTTGTTTCCTATTGTTGATCCAGTCGCAGTTGTACATACATATATAATACATTTTTGTGACCTACCCGTACCAATAAACTAAAAGACAACACAAATAAATACAAATAGAAAAAAATGTTGTCAACTCGTGACTTGGCCTCTAAATGTTGCTCCTGCTCCTTGTTGTTATTGTTGCTGTTATCCTGTTGCTATGGCATTGACAATACGTATTTGAAATAGCTGCTCACGATCATGATTACAACTATTATTCAGTTATTCATTATGCTTTCTTCTATTATTGTATTCATTTAATCGCTTTTTTTTGCCTTTATGCGCAATAATAATTTCTTCTTTTTCTACCTGCCATTGCCATCCAGTCATGCAATTTAAGTGGTTCAGTGGTTCAGTGGCTCAGTGGGGCAAGGTGCACAGCGACGCTAAAGGATTGTCTCGACAGTTAAGCAATTACTATAAATGTTATCACAATCAAGCAGCAATTTGCCAGGATAAATCAAATTGTGTACATTTGATTAGTTCTTGAAATAGATTCACTTAGCAGATAAATAAATCGTTGAACTCTGTAATTTGATATACTATTAAGAGACAGCTGTATTCTGATTTTATATTAATATTTTAGTAAAGCATTTACAGACAAAAATGATACGAACTTGGAACAAAATCAAATACTTTACCTAAATTCAATTCAATCCTTTTCTATGATAATTTCTGTATAATTTTAGAATATGTTTTGTATTTATTTATATTTTTAGCATATGCTTAGCCTAATTACTTAGTTAAAATCTGTTTGAATCAGCAAAAACATTTGAATTTAATACAGTAAAATTGTTGTTGAATCAAATTTCTTGTGCATTTTATACAAAATATCAAAACCTGATTAATTAAGCATAATTAGGTTAAATTAAAATGTCTGTGTATTCTGTGATTTTAGAAAATAAAATGAAAAATAAAAATTAATAAGGAAAACATACAAATGTGTACTTTATAAATAAAATTCGAGTTTTTTTTAGACATTCTTTAAGTTCTTTTAATACTTATATTGCCAATTATTTTCTCTTAACTTTCGCATTATTTTTCCCGCTTTTGCAGCTATATAATTGCGCTTATTACGATGCGATTAAAAATCTCGAATGTCATATAAAATAATATCGTTATTTCAGAGCAATCTCATATTGTTTCCTCTTCAGCCTCAGCCTCAGCCTCTGTCTCTGATTTCATTTTTTTATTCTTTTGTCAGCGAAACAAGTAGAAAATGTTAACTGGCAATTGACAATTGCAGCTGGCCGAGTACTGTGGATAAACTTGATAAGTTTGTTGATTAAAAGCTATAAAAAAATATTGAAAATATAGGCGTTTCGATTGAAGTTGTTTGGGATATATAAATCGAATTATTTACTTTTTTAAAAAATTATTTATCTAGTAAATATAATCATCTTTAAATATTTTATTTATAGCTTGTCGTGAAAAAATAAAATGTAAATTCTATATTTCGGTTTTGTGTATAAAAAATACATTTTTCAATTTTAACCACAGTGCGGTACACGAACACACGCACACCCACACAGTATACACATATGTAAGACATTGCATACTTTTAGGCGGCGCATTGTTTGATTTTATCCATGGCTATAGTAGACGTGCGTTGCAATTGTGTGTGTGTGTGTGTGTGTGTGTTTGTGTAATTGAGAATATTCTTTCAATCCGAACATCTTTCATCTTGCATCCTTCATCTTTTATCAGTGGTCGCAATTGTCTCGCGAACGTAGCACATTGCAAAACGCGGTATTCCAGGGTCGAGTCGATGGGGCTTCAATATTTTGACCAAGTAAATAAGACATGTTTATGCATGCTTATGCATGTTTATGCAAGTTGAAAGTGTATACTGTTAAATTTAATGTGTTGCAAGTCGATTTATTCAATATTGTATATAATATGATTATAAAAGCTAAAAGAAAGTTGCATTTCATTCAAGCAGCTTAAATAAAATGTGTAAAAATATTTAACAAAAGTTAACAAATTTTTCTGATAAATATAATATTTATAATTGTAGATAAATTAATATTATATGCAAAATTAATGGTAAAATTTAAACAAACAAAAAAACAGCCTTTAGTATTTTAATGCACTTCTGATCAGGTTAATAAGTTCGGGCGAAGTAAAATAAATAAATCAGATAAAAAATGTTTTTTTTTTCTTTTTTTATGTACAAGTGTACAATTGATGAAAAAATTATTATTCGCAATTTACAACATTTAATGAAACAATAATTGTTTATTAAATGAACAAAGGTTTAATTTCTTTTTAATGAAATAAATCAACTTAAACTGTGCTTCCTTTAGGCTTAATTAAAGCTTTTACTCAAGTGCCACACAAGTGTCTAAAATATTAAAAAGAGTTAAATTTTTTAAGAAATTTATTAACTTGGCTACTTTTAAATATTTCTCAAAAAGTATTTAATTCCGTTTTTAAAGAAATCAAATTAAAATCACAAAATGAGAGCACATTTAATACTGAATAAATTCCAGCTTAACTACTTGAAATCCTTGTTCACTTGACAGTAGCAATATAATAGGATTCCAAGTGTCCTTTTGCCATCTACATACACACACACACACACACACACACACACACACAAAGGGAGTGGGAGAGACACAATCTTTGCTCTTATATTAGCTAGCAATTACAGCGCTTTCCAGTTAAATAGATCCAGTTAAATTGCATGGCAAAGTGGAAAAGTGTTGCTCAAAACCTAATTGGATAGCTTGTCAAGCTTATTAAGGTCCTCTTGTAGATGCTTAAAGGACGACTATATTATTATAGTCTGCAAGCATAACTAAGTCCAGATAACACTTCAAATTTAATAAGCAACTTTATTGAAGCAGCAGCGCACTTTAAGGACATTTCAAATGTTTTAAGAGACTATTTTTCTATTTGAAAATGCGTTAAATCTATTGACTTGAGTGTGGAGTGGGGGCGAGGGGCAAACTTGAAAGAAAAAGCCAGAAAATGAGTGAACTGGAAAGCCAGAAAATGCAAATATCTACCTCAAGATACATTTTACTTATTTCCCATTCTTTGAATTCTGTTTTAGGGTGGGGAGAGCAGAGTACAGAGGGCGGGCTTAGGTTGTATGTAATTTTATTTTTTTTTTAATCACTTGACCTTTGCTTGGCGCGCTTTTAATTTATTATTACTTTTTTTTTTTTTTTTGCGAACCGCACTCACAAGTTTTTCTCGTATTCTTTTATTTATTTTGTTTTTCTCGATTTATTTTCGAATTCTTTTTTGGGGGACGACAAGCGTAACAAAAATATTTAACTGCTGCAAAACAAAATAAATAAAATAAGAAAAAGAAAAAAACAAAAAAAAAAAAAAACACAAATCTTGAAATTGACTTCATTTCTGTAGGAAAACCGCGAAATGTTCCTTGTTGTTGTGGTTTCTTTTACCTTTTTACAAACTGTCGCCTTTTTGAGTTGTTGCTGACAGCGTGAAAATCAAGATAAATGTTTTGGCTCCTCTTTACGATTCAGGGATTGTGTGGGATGTGTTTTATTTTTATTTTCTTGGCTGGATGGGTGACTTGGCCGTTTCTGTTAGTTAAGAGAGCAGTTTATTTAATTTGAGAATGAATTTTATTTAAAAGATCGAAATCTGTTAACTTTGTGGGGCCCAAGAGTGCAACGAAGTGAGAAATGGCTAAGGAAATACTGTGTGAATTCTAGAAATAAAATCAAATATTTATTTGCATTTTATTTTCATGAAATGTTTCTCGGCATTACATTCATAATAAACGCTCATTTCATCAAGTTTAAATTTTTAAATCAATTAATTCATTTGAAGCAGCAACGCGTCAGCAAATTAAATATAATTCTAATTTAAATAAATTCTTAAGAAATGTATATTTTTGAAGGTTTTTTTTTTTTTGAATTAAATCATGAATTGTGTAACGCAATAAAAATTATATGTTCTACCCTAGAAAATAAATAAATAAATTTGATGATGATGATTTATTTAAAAAGAAAACTCTAGAACGAATATATATATATATAAATTTGATAAACATCAATATTCGAATAAATCTAGCCATGTCTGCTTCTTTTTATTTAATTTTTAAATCGATTTACATTAAATTCGACACAAAAACTAAACTCTGTCGAAACTATCAAAATCGGGCCTATATAAGCTATAAAGCTAATGGTTAACATTTTTTTATTTTTCTATACTTTTTTGTCTTTATTTATCTTTTTTTTTGTAATCATTTATTGGCACTGTTATTTTTTACACAAACTTAAACTTAATATATATATATTAATTCAAATACAACCTAGATTAAATTTAAAATTTGGTTAAATTTATTTATTTATTTATTACTTATTTATTAACTATTTATTTACTTTTTTTAATAATTTATTTCCACTAATATTTATCTTACAAACAGCTTAAGCCTAATAAATTTTAATAATTCTAATACAACCTAAAAATTATTAAAATTTAGTTTAATTTCTTATACATATGTCAGTACATTAAATTTTAAAAAATTTCGATATAAATGTAAGTAAACATTTTTGCATCCGCAATTATTTTTGCCATGCCAAAAATTGTTTTTATTTTTCTTTTATTTTGGTGTTCACTTTATGCTGTGGGCATGGGACCTTGTCTAATGAAAGTAAATTTAATATTATATGTATATTTCCTGTTCCATAAATAATGTTTACAGTATATCATCAGGGTTCTTAGGTTCTTATTCTATAAGTATCTTAAATATTTTCGGAGAAAAACAGCAACATTGCCTTACAGCTTCCAGAGTCTCGCTTGGGGCGCACACACATGAAAGTCCAATTAATCGCGCCACTAATCCACACAAAATCACAGGAAATCTCACGCTCTGCTTGGGTCAATAGAGAGGAGCAGACTCCGTTTCAGGCAGGGGAGCCTCACGGCAACAATTTGGGGCACTGCTTAGCCAAATGAAACGGCAGCTGACAGACAATTCGACAGTTCGCCAGACTGACAGACTGAGAGACTGACAAGCCTAGACTTTACCGAGTTGTCTGTGAATGGCCAACGTATTTTGTGAGTTTTTTTTTGCCACGTTTATGCCATGTCTGAGTATAAGGATAACTATTAAGCTTATTTATATATATAAAATAAATAGTTAAAAATTGCTTTAAGCTTTATTTTTATGTATTTCCAAATATCACTGAACCTAATTAATTAATAATATGGTTCCAAAATAAAAAGTAAATCAATCTTCTATAATTGTTAAAACGCTGTTTCTCAATTAATTCTCTGAGAATATGGAAATTCAGCCCAATTTTACCATAATAAGAAATTAAAATACTCACTGAAAGGGTAAATCAGACTTAATTTTAGGGTTTTTATTTTTAAGCTGTATTAGAATTGTTATTATTACTTTACAATTATTTTTAAATTTATTTGTTAGAACAATAACAGTAGAATCAAATAATTATTAACTTACCAAAAATAATAAGTATTTGTGAAAAAAGTTAGCAAAATGCTGCATACTTGCAGGTGCTTTTTGCCTGCACATCTGTCCGTCTTATAATTCGCAATCTGTTCTAGCAGTCAGTATATAAGATATTTTATCAAATATAAATTTTATTAAAATTTCTTTTATAAGATTAAAATTTGGTGTTCTTAATTTAACTAAATAGTATAATACATTTCGGTAAGCAATATTCTGACATTAAGCACAAATAAAATGACCACAAAAATTGCTTAAAAATTTAACGAAATATTTTTAAATGAGACCGAATAATCCTTAATTAAGTGATCTTAATCGTTTATAATTTGTAATTGAATATATTTAAAAACACATTTGAGACAGAGCTGGGGTGTTATTAACTATGTTAAGGTTATGTGAAAATTAATTGATATAATAGATTATTGTCATGAATTTATTTTTAGTGTCGTATTAATAATATTTGTTTGTTTTCATTGTGAACTTTCAATATACTTTTCTATTTAGTATTTGAGCTATTTGAGCTTTCTTAACAAACTAAATTTGTATATCAGCAGATAGATATTATATCTCCAAGCGTTTGATCAATTTATAACAATTAACTAAATAAAAACTCTCACTAGTTTAAGATATTGTTCATGGCATAAACGTACTATATGTTTGTTTCTTTTTGTGTGGCAATGTTTTGCTATTTGTTGGAAGGGGCATGAAGCTTGCTGTATAAATTTTGGTGCCCCAATGTCGATGGCAACTGACTAAGTGCTGCAATACCCTAACTGTAGAGTGTGAGGGTGTGAGAGTGTTGGAGTCTCGAGTACTGAGCTCTGCTCTGCTCTGCTTGGCTTGGCTTGTTAGTCACGGCTTAAAAGCTTAGCGAATAAAACTCAAATTATGCGCTCTCAGATACAGATTGCTGCTGTGTGTGTGTTAGGGAATGTGTGTGTGTGTGTGTGTGTTCCTGTTGCTTAGAGCAATTAAGCGATAAGCGTAATCTACGGCGTCAATTTGCCAATTGTCGCTCTCACAAGTGCGTGAAGGCGTCAGCGCGGCATTTCAATTAGCCGGCAATCCTCAAACTCAAAATCCAACAGCAACAACAACAACAACATATGAAAATATATATATATGTATATATATGTACATTCCTACATATATGTATACTTATAGCATTCACCTAAAACCCTATACGTGGTACTGCTTCTCTGGACTATGGGGTGTTTGCCTATTTGTTTTCATATAATTTATACATCTCAGAATTTTTTTTTCGATTTTTGCATTGGGCTTATAATATTAATTTAAAATAGATAAGTATATTTAATTTCTGTTTTAAGAAACTTGAATTTAACCTTTAAAATAAAGTGTAAAGCATCAACACGTGCGCTTTAAGTTGAAACAACCCTGTTTAACTGCTGTTAACTTAACAGTGTGCGCGAATGTTAAATGGCATGTTACATTAATGATACATGATATTCTAACAGGGAATGGGAAAATCTTAGATTTATTACTAATTCAGGAAGTTGGATTCTAGAAACTTTTATTTCCAATAACTATTAAAAAACAGCATTTTATCTTTTGTATTTTCCGATCAAAAAATAATATTCTGAAATAACAATTTAATTTTAATTTTTTATATAATAGTAGAATATAAGATTTTTTTTTAAATTTGTATTTAAATGTTATGAATTGACATATGAAAATTATCCAAATCTCAACACCCTTTTCATTGGTATGTCAACTTTTAAAATACACAGCGTCGCTCAGAAAATATTAAAAATAAATGTAAAATATTTTATTAATATTTAGTTATTTAATTTTTTTTACCTAACACTTAAAATATAAATTAAAAAATCAACTTTTTTATTCAACTTTTAAATAAAAATTGGCAAATAATCGTTATTACTTTTAATCTTTTATTTTCGAATTTGAAAAAGAGTTATTGCCAAATTTATTGGAAAAAATTCAAACACAAATTTCTGCTCATAGTTTTTGTACTTATAAATTATAGCAGTTGCGATTCGTGATTTCTTATGTATTTTTGAGTAACTTTAAAAATTGACTTAATATAAAAAAAAATATAGAATGTGCAAACAATGCCCATAGTGCTCTGTGCCCCCCTTTTCAGCTTAGACATTGTGTGTGGCCTTTGCGCATATTTCATGAACTTGAGAACGAGAACAAACACAACACACACACACACACACACACAATAAGGGGGGTGACCAGGGGTGGCAACACGCTGAGTGTGGCCAATTAGCACAAAGGCATTTTGACTAAGTACACAAAAGTGTTTCCGTTTAGAAGCTCACGTCAAGTGACAATTAGCCAGAACCGCAGTCAGATTTGGTTAACATTTTTAAGAGGATGATGCTGCTCTCTCTCACACTTTATCTCTATAGGTTTAGCTAACTATTTCTAATTGTTTTGTCACTTTGTCTCATTCTATGATTGTTTCATTTATTTTTATAGCGTACTATCGCGCAAATTAAAGCCACATCTGGTCGCCGACACCGTTAAACAATATATAAATCGGGCGCAACGTACAACAAAAAAGGGTTCACAAGAGCAACAAAATATGGAGTTTTTACGAGGCGTCTATGCGTTTATGCAAGTGAGTAGATCATCGGTGAGTGTCAACTATTTCCATTTTAACAATTGTACTAATCCATATCAACTTGCTCTATTTTTTGAAACAACGGCAAAACAAAACAAATTTTGGTATCTTGTTTTTTTTTTTTTTTTTTCTACAAAACAAACATTGTATGTTGAGTCGAATACGATTTTGTATCAATTCGATATGATACGCCTAAAAAATCTTCAAGAGAATATACTATAAAAAAAAAACAAAAAAAAAATATATATATATATTAAAAATTAAACAAAAAAAAACAAGCGAATATGTAACTACCTATCTGCTACTATCTTACTTATTTCTACTTCTAACTACACCTTTTTTGTAAACGTTAAACAAAAAAAAATAAAATACAAAAACAAAACCAAACAAATGCAAAGAAAAATACAAATATCATATCATACAACACAATAACAACAAAATATATACATATATGTTGTTTACACCAACTGACAAAACTGTCTCTTACTTATTACTCATGTATAAAATACAAAAAAAAAAACAAAAAAACAACAACAATAACTAACTCGCTATAACAGAGAAATCATCTTCAATTAAAAATTTATAAAATCGTCAACGGAATTAGGTTCATATTGCAACAGGTTTTTTCTTAATAATACTAGGTTCTATATACAATATGTATGCTTTAAAAGGTAGTAATAATTAAAAATAATATTATAATAATTAAAAAAAAAACTAATGCAATAATCATCATCTCATATTTTAACAAAAAACAAAAATTGCTCTATAATAAATAAATTATAAATATATTTAAGCAAAAGTTTTGCTACATAATTTCTAAAATAAAAACAAACTGATATCATGTTAAAAACTGAAAATATAAAATTTAAAAAAATTTGCTAGCTGTGATTTTTACAAATGAATTGCGAGCGAGTGAGCGCGTGCGTCCTTTAAGATTAAATAAAAAAAAAATATATATAAAAAAATATAAAAAATATATTTGAAGCAACGAAAAAGCATTAACACAATTCAGCGTAGCTCAACAATAATAATACAAAATAAAAACTAACAATAGAAAAGCAAAAAATACAAAAAAATATATATAAACAGTGTAAGCTATAAAATGCCACAAAAGACAGACAAACAATATAAAAATATAATACATAAAGAAAACAACGAAACTTCAGAAAAAAAATACAACAATTGCGTAATACCCTCAAATTGGAGGTCTATTTACTATTTACCATTTTCATAGACCACTTTGCCCATTTGTCCATTTGTCCATATAACCATAGTCCATTTAATAACCATTGTCCATTTGCCATTCCATTCAGATTCAGATTCAGATTCAGGCAACCATGCCCATATATATATATATATAAAACATTTATATATATATTTATTTTTCTTAATCTTTCTATCTCTCTCTCTCTCTCTATACATATTTAAATATATATATATATATTATTTTCATTATTAACACACACACACAGACAAATAAACATACTTACTATACAAATCTCATGGTTCTCTCAATCTCTATCCTTCATTCTATACAAATATAGTACTATATACTTATATTTGTCTAGTTATATATATGTATATACTACATATATATATATATGTTTCTTTGTGTTTATAAATGTTTATTGTAATTGGCCTTAATAATAATAATTTGATGTTTTTTTAGCTTTTATGATTTTATATTTTGAATCAAAATTTTTCCTAAATTATATATTGTTGTAGTTATAAAGAAAAGAAACCCGAAAGTCTAGATATATCTTGATCTTTGTCTTTATGTGCCTGCGTGTGTGTATGTGTGTGTGTGTGTGTGTGTGTAATTAGTGGATTGAATGAATGAATGCTACTTTTAGACCCTAAAAAAAAAATATATATATATAAATCTCAAACAACAAGAACAATTGAAGCAGCTTGCAACAAACAAATATATTAAATATGCAATATATACTTTATATTATTTTTTAAAAATATATATAACAATGAATCGAACCTATGAACCTATATAAAGGTCGACTACAACAACGGCAATTACGGCGGCTACGAAGCAAATTCTCTAAGCCTGGCAAGCGATGCGACGACGACGTCGACGACGACGAGAGATGCTGAGGCAACAACAACAACCATAACAACAACAAAAACAACAACAACAACAACAACACCAACAACATCAACAACAACAACAGCAACCACTGAAGATGAAGCAACAACAACAATAACACATACAACAACAAAGAGAAGACAAACCAAAGCTGAAATAGTAGAAACTGTTGAGGCTGCCACGTGTCCAGATCCTTGGCACTTGGCCAACAAGAAGCCCAGCTCAGCCCAAAAGACCAGAGAGCAATTGCATCTGAATCTAAAGATGAAGCCAGCCATAATAGAAACAAAGCTAACACAACTAACAACAACAACAGAGATAACAAAAGACAGTTGAGAGAGTGCAGCCACAAAAAAAAAAAATACAAAAAAAAATATGGAACAAAACTGAACAATGATCAAATGATCAATGATATAAAAAAAAAATACATATATATATATATTAACAACAACAATATGTGATAACTCGTATGTATGTATGTGTATATAGGCCATATACTTATGTATCTATAACAATTAATAAAACATATGTATGAACGTGACGCGGAAAAAATAAAAACAAAAAACCAAAAAAAAAATAAACATAAACCAAAAAAAATCGTTAAAAAACAGAGGGCAGCTAAAACAGTGGCCTTAACTTGTGCGACTGAATCAAAATCGAAATCAAAAATCGATAGACGATAAGCGATATTATAAATAAACAATAATCGATCAACGATGACTGATAACTGACACAACATATTAATCAAATCAAAAGCGTGTAATCAAAGTTAAAACACAAAAATACAAAAGGAACTCGAACAAGCAGCTGCAATCTCAACTCAAAAAACAGTTCTGTAACATTCACGTTAACAGTAACGAACAGCAACAGCAAGAGTAACATTAACAGTAGCTGTTAACATCGAATTAACATAACACAATCTCTCAGGCAAAACTTCTACAACAGTTCTGTTTTGCGTGCGTGCGTGCGTCGTGCGTGTGTGTGTGCGTGCCACGCCCACCGCAGCCCACCGCGTGCAACAACTGAGGGTTGGTGTTGGTGCCCGCGGTGCCATCCCCCAACCCCTCCGAACGCAAAGTGATAGAAAATGGTAATTACAAACAAAACAATTCTAGTCATTTAAACTATCCTACAAAAAAAAAAAAAAAATTAAATTAAAAATTCGTCCTAGAACTCTAATCCCCCAAAGCTATCCAAAAGTTCATATCTCTCTCTCTCTCTCTCTCTGTCTCTCTATATCAAACTGTCTATCTTTTTCTATCTGTTTATCACACTCTCTCTCAGTATATTAAAATGCGTTTCTTTTTCATAACCTAACAAATATATTGCATATATTGTAGTTCAGATATAATTAGCTGTACTTTTCAAAGAATTATTGTTTTTTTTTTCTATCTTTTCTAATATTATTTTTTTTTTTTTTTGAATTGAGCTGCCGTTTAGCTGCACCCATCCGCCACCTGGCGGCTAACGTTTGTGTTACATTTTACTTTCACTCTCGTTAATTGCTTTGTCGCTTTCTCTCTCTATCTATCTCTCTCAGTTTTTTGCGTATTTTTTTTTTTTTTTTTTGAGTCGGATAACATGAGCGCGATCAACCCAAACGATAAAATGTAAAGAAAAGCCAAACAAAACAGGGGATGCAAATTGACTGTAATCGATAATCGATATTTTATCAAACGCAACCGTTGCACGTGAGAATCCATCGATAACCGATTGCTCGCCTGCCATCAACAATATGCTGTCGTCTACGAATAATAAAGTAAAACACAATCAAAGATCAAAATGCAAGAAAATGTAAAAATAATAATAAATTAATAATAATATAATATGTAATAAAATATATATATTTTGTTAAAAATGAAAACTGAGTCAAATAATCAAATTTAATACAAACCAAAAAATTGTGAGAGTAAAAACCCAGCCAAGTTATTGAACCTCTCACCACCAAGAACTCTTTCTCTCTCATTCTTTATACGTATATGTAAATCTTTTGCATTTGATATACATATATGATATAATATATATATAAACACACAAATATATATATATATACACACACACAAACACACACCCATTCATGTATAACTGTGTAAAAGTATAGTAAAGTGTTGCTGCGAGTGCCTTCAATAAAACTGATAAAACTGATCATAAGAATATGATATGATATAATCTGAATATATACTTATATATATATTTAAATATCTGGCCCCGGCCCCACCAAAGCGAAGGCGATGTCAGCTAAAAGTTTCTTTTCATTTAATTTCAATTATACATATTATATATCTATACGAGTATATATAAATATAATTTTCCACATATATCAATAACGATGACTATTTATACGTATCAAAACTAAGCGAGTTATATAACAAAGATAATCAAAAAAAAAAAAAAATCCAAAAATAATGCTGCGTTAAGTATTGATTCAAGAGTATTGATCTAAGAGATCAAGACTTATCCACAAAACAAAAAAATAATAATAATAATAATAAATCCATTCAAATATCTATACACAAACAGCATTATTCAGACCTTCCCTTCCCCCAAATAGCTCTATTGCCGCGTATATGTTGTTCTGTGTAAATATTTTTGCCAAAAAAAAAAAAAAAAAAAACCGACCCAAAAAAAGAGAATAAAGACAAAACACATAAAAGAAACTTGAAATTCAGCAAAAACCCAAACAGGGTTCTATTATTGTATACATTGCCCCTATTTGTCTAGCTCTTTCTCTCGCTATCTCGCTCTCTATTTCTTCAATGCTCTTATATTTCAAATAAATTGAAAAAAAAAAAACTTAACTCAAATATTCGTATTATTATAAATTATTTTTGTATTCGTATCAAATTTATTATATGTATTTTTTTTTTCAAACCCATAAAAAGATTGTCTTGATTTCTTTTAGTTACAAGAACTTAACACTGAAACACCCTCGAAAAAAAATAAAAACAAAAAATAAAAAATTCCGCCTAAGAAACCTCCCCTTTCCCCCACTAGCGCACACCCCCTGCAGTTCGTTGAGAGGCCTCTACCAAATCGAAAATTAAAGAAAGCTCAAATCGCAGTCCTCATTCATCAAAAAGATTTTAAAATAAATTATTTTAGAGTTTTGTTATCGTTCGATCGAATTTCGATCGTTTTGAATCTTCAACTTTTTATTTGTTTTCTTCTTGGTTCCGATGTCCTCTCGTAGTTACATATACATATATATGAGCAAATTGCACGTGTCAAATCAGCGTAACATTTATATATAAACGTATTCCGTATGAATTAAATTGAAGCCTCTTGTATTTAATATTATATACTTACAAATATATATTTTTTGTTTAATTTTTTTTTATTTAATTTTTGTTGTCGGCGCTTTAAAGTAGCCTGTAAAATGTACACGGCAGATCAAAAATTTATTCTTATCGTAACCGTAAACATAAACGTAAACGTAACCATATCCGTAACCGTAACCGTAACCGTAACCGTAACCGTATTCGTATTCGTATTCGTATTTGTATTCGTACTGTAACGTATACAATAATCAATTAAAACCACACGGCATACATATGTATAATTATTTATGTGTAAACACTCTTGTACGTATCTTATTTATCTCAAGTATGATATTTATATTTTAACAATTAAGCAAGCTTATAACTACTTACATACATACAGAACACATAATTAATATTAGAGCTTGCCACTTAATAACTGATTAACCTAATTGACTTATACAATTTTCAATTGAACTCTTGAATAGAGAAAACTTCATTAATTCAAGCTGAAATTAATACACTTTGCGGTTATTTAAAGCTATTAATAATTATGCAGCTCTAATATTATACAAAATATGTGTACATACTTCCATATTCATACATATACATATACAAATTATAAACCTTAAAATAAAGGCAGACAAATCTGAAAGAAATATTACGCATACGCAGCATGGTGCGGAATTAATGAAGAAATTGAAATAGTGTGAATAGATTCTACTATATAAGTAGTGTGAGTGTTTAATATGATAGAAAATTATTGTGCTAACTTCAACATTGAAGGTAATCTCTATATTCTTCAGCCGCACTTCAATTAAAAAAAAAACCCTTTAAGCCAAAAAAAAAAAACTTAACGATTTCTAATCTATTTCCGAGTACTTCAGCTGCATGCTTCGTACAATTCCTGATTTGTGGTATGTATAGTATATTAAATATATAAATCAATTATATAAAGTGCATATGTATCAACGTATATGTAAGCTAATGTACTTATATATGTATGTATGTCGTATGCTGAATGCGTATGTGTATGCGTATGTGAAATGTTCGTAAAACTAACATTAACCAATCTCGTATATAAAAGTATATATATATATATAAAAAAAAAATATATATATATATATATGTATAATTGAATACTCCAAACTATTTTCAAAATACCTTATATTTAAAATTTAACTGAATATTGTGCATTGTAATATTGTCAAAAGTATTTATGTGTACATAAATAATTTTAATTGATTTCTTTTTTTTTTAATTCCTTATTTTGTTTGTTGCAATTTGAATATAAATGTAAGCAAATTTTGATTTCCAATTTCATTTTACATTATGCTCTATGCGCCAGTATAAGCGTTTAAAGAACTATCGATAACAATATCGATAATTGTGCGTATGCAAATAAGCAAAACACCATATATCCTATATATATATCGTATATATCTATATATATTACACAAAATACTCGTAAAATAATCGTACTTGTACTCGTAACCATCTATATATATATATATGTAATTGTATATAAAAATATATATATAGGTATATATAAATATATACACATATATTTATATGTATATATATATGTATGTACGTATGCAATATATCTAATCATACATTTATATATATATATATTTATATACATATAACTCTAAAATGAAAACATAATAACAATAATTATTATTATTCATATAATACCAAAAAGTAGTTGTCGTTGTTGATGTTGTTGAAAATGTGCAATTTTTTAAATTGATCGAAAGCAATGAACCAAAAAGAATTTAAGCCAAAACAAAATCAAATATGTGAAGAATTTTTATCAAAAGAAATGCCAAACTGAAGCTGAACCAAAAAAAAAAAAAAAATCCAAAAAAAAAACATAATTAAGTACATAAAATATATAACCAAATATGAACAGTTCAAAACGGCGCTACGCCAAAAAAAAAAGAAAAGGTATGCAACTGTGTTTTTTTTTTTTTTTTTTTTGTAGGCCGCGCCCCCTTTGAAGGCGGGTGGCATATTTTTGCAATGAAAAATGAAAAAAAAAATAACGCTTTGTTTTTGAAAACCGAAACCGAAAACCAAACTACAATATCCATCCACAATATTCCTAGCTTTCCCCTCACCCTACACCCCACTACCAAATAAAGAGAAACCCTCTCTCTTCGTCTCACAATGCTAATTTCAATGTTTTTGTGTGTGTGTATGCGTGTGTGTAAATTATTTGTATTAAATTTGGTTAACTAAAAACTAAAGCAAACAATTAATATATATTTATATATATATATACATATATAAATTTATATATTTATATATATATAAATATAGTAAAATATAAACTCATTTAATAATAAAACAAAATGGACAGGCAGCATATATGTTGGCAATCGAGCAATTTAAACCCCTAAACCTTATATAAATATCTATAGTATTGTAGAATCAGCAGCTGACCAAAGAACAAAAAAAAAATAAAAAAAATACAAGAAAAGTCAAGACAACCAACTATGAAAGTATTTTAACTTTTTGAGTCCATCATAAGTTTCGAAATATTTTTTGTTTTTATTTTGAAATTTCGATAAGTCAAAAAAACAAAAGAAAAATGAGAAAACATGCAAGTGTTGAACGAAATGTAATGTATGCCAAAAACAAAAAAATACAAAAAAAAAATAAAAATTTATAAATTAATATAATATTTATACAATTTACACTTAAACCCAAAATACCAAAAATACTAAATACTAATACTCCTATATCGTATACAGCATTAAAAATACTTACCTATATACTTACCATACTAACCAGCTACAGTTCTATATATATATATATACTAACTAACTACATACAATATATATATTTTAAGTGCAACTAAAACTAAACACTAACTAAATATACTTCACCTATACACACACAAAAACACACTTTGCAAATTGAAAACTTAACTCTAACTTACTCCACACGTGCATATACTAATGTGCATAACTGTATCTTTGTGTATCCTTGTATCTGTATCTATGTATATGTATTATTATATATATATTTGACTAAGCCTATCCTCTATGTATATACTGTTTTTTATTTTATTTTGTATTTAATCTTGTTTTGTTTTTTTGTCGATTTCTAATTGTCTGCAGCTGGGCAATTTGCATAATCCACTCGAGAAATGTTATTGTCCTTGCTTTTGTATGTACTAAATGCCATTTTGTTTTGCAAGGACTTCCATTTCGAAAGGAGCATGCCAATGCTTTGCGTGCTTGTGTGTGTGCACAGCTTGTACTCGTAGCTAACTAAGCAAATTTTTGTCTCAGTACACAAATTAAAGCACAGGTATTAAATAACATCAAATGTTAAATGTATTTATATAAAAAATAAAACACAAACATACTCTACTGCACGACTGTAAAAAATATATATATATATATATATACCTATATACTTATCACGTAAAACCTCATCTCCATTAATTTAGTTTCCTTTTGCTTAAATTTATAAAATAGTTTTTCATTTCTTTATTGGTTTTAGGGAAAATTCACACAGATAAAAATAAAAACAATGTTGAGAGATTCTCTGCTTTTATTTAAGTTTTGTTTGTTTGAACAATTTTAAGCACACTTTAAAAAAATCTATTCAATTAACGCATGACTTTCGGATACTTTACTATATACGACATATTCGCAATTCAGAAAATATTGCATACTTTGGGGATCCAATAAAAATAACTTACAACTTTGTAATTTGTATTCGGTTTTTATACTTTATAAAATGGTAAAATGTTGATATTATATTCGGGTTAATTTGATTTCATGAATGGACCATCTGTATGTTTGAACATAATATTATTTTGTGGTAATATTCATAAGCCAAATTTGGTATACATTAATATAAAGTGTCTGAAAAAAGTTTCGTTCAACTTCTCAATAAAAATTGTTTTTACGAATTTTAGTCTAGTTTTTAGGCTCTCGAGTTCCTATATCAAAGAAATTACCCGAAAAAAAAAAAATGATGCCATAATTAAGTTCACTCCCGAAAATAATATCTCTAATTATTTAACTTATAATCTTCTTAAAATTTTGGATCCAGAAATTCAATTTTCTACAAAAATCTAAAATTTAACTCCGGAATTTTATTATATGAACCCCGATGAATCCGTATGACCTCTCTTCTAAAAATATCACTCACAAAATCTATGTCAGAAATATTTCTGCTTCCGAAAATGAGAAAATTTTTTTAATAAAATTCATAATTAGTCAAAGTTGACTGCAATATTAAAAAATAAATTTTAAAAATTAATTCGATGTCAGAGGTATTATTTTTTATTTCTACAGAGGAAACTGATCGTTCCATGTGTAAATAAGTTCAGCTAACTAAGTTTAAATGTCACTAACACTAGTCTAAAAGTTGCAACTAGAAAAACATGTGTGCATATTCATAAATATGTCATATACATATATGAATATAAAAAAAAAAAAAAAACAATTGTAAATGGCTTGCATAAATAATCCTAAATACTCGTATCAACTAATCGTAATATAATTAATATGAAAGAAGCAAGTGCTTGTGCCCTAAAAATACTGCTCATCCAAAAGTTTGTTGCTCGCAAATTCTCTGTCTCTATTTATCTCTACTAAACACACACACACCTACACCCACACACACACAACCCAATAAATACAGCACTCAGGATATAAAAGTGTGTATTATTCAATGTAATTATTTTAAGTTTATTAACAATTTGCTTTTGATTTTCATTTGAATTTCCAATGTTTGTATTGTATTTATTTTTTTATTCGTGATTTCCAATCCAAAATGGCAATTGTGCAATATAAACAGCAACATTTTGTGGCTGCTGCTTGTTTATTGCCACAAGCACTTGCCACTTGCCACTTGGCTTCAAATTTATTATTGAATTGCTGCAAGAGTTCTTAGACGCATCCTAATGAGGCGTAAGTGGCAAGCATTGCGCCCAGGATCAGAACCACGACCAGGACCAGGACCATTGCCCATAATAATAATAAGAACAGCAATCCCAACAAAAAGCAACAACAGACATCATATATGACTCTTAAGGCACTCACAGGACACTCAAATACACACACACACATACAGATACAAAGAGTAGAACAGGGAGTTCCAAGGCTTAGCTTAGCCAGCCGTATTGTAACAAAGCTTATTTTTATTGCCCAAATATATTGCCAATGTTGTTCTAATAGCAGAAACGAGCGCCAAGTCTCGCCAGTCAAACAGTCAGCCAGTTATTGCCTGATACAACCAGCTGAAACAGGAGCAGGAGCAGGAGCAGGAGCAGGAGCAGGAGCAGGAGCAGTAGCGGCAACTGAAACAGGAGCAGGACTAGCAAGAAGTATTCCTAGTTTTCGCTGGATTGCCGAGCATAAAATTCATTG
Source organism: Hirtodrosophila alboralis (assembly GCA_035043045.1). NCBI lineage: Eukaryota > Metazoa > Arthropoda > Insecta > Diptera > Drosophilidae > Hirtodrosophila > Hirtodrosophila alboralis. The sequence goes on along the minus strand of JAWNNH010000144.1, from coordinate 77,248 downwards.
TTATGGTTACTGGGCATAAGTCAGTCAGTCGCAGGATGGAACATTGCAATCAGTCGGGAGGTTGCTTGTTTGAGGGGGGAGGCAAAAAGCCATTTTGTTAATCAACCCGTAAGCGTACAAGTCAGTTCTGTTCAGGCTCACATAATGCTTATTACAATCATATACACATATATATAGACTATATATATATATATATATAAAGTTAGCTACTGCGATTCGTTTGAACCTGTGGAATTTCTGTGGGTTTTTGAATTTAGCTTCTTTATATTTTCTTGTTGCCTTGCTTTGCCTCATATCAGTTTTGTTTCATTTTTGTTTTTTTTTTTTTAAAGGTTCTTAAGATCATTGATCACCCTCGAAAATGACACTCAAAAATTTAAAGGAAAAATTCCCAAAGAATTTTAAACGTTTCATCTAAATTTTATGTTTTAAAAATTGATACTAAACAAAACTATAAACTCAAATTTAAGCCCAAAAAAAAAAGATTAAAATTTGTTAGATAACAAATGCAGTCTCTTAACAATATAACACGAAAAAAATTATAAGTATTTAACGAAAATGATTGCAAAAAAAAAAATTTTAAAAATTTGTAAAATTTTATTGTAGAGCCTCAAGCAGTAAATATTATATACAAATAGATTGCAATCACTCAATTTTCAAACACACACACACACACACACCAAGTACACACACTTATACCTTTCCTAATTTCCCGAAAAAAAATTAATTTAATCAAATGTAGTCTTATTTGAATTGCTTTTTATTTCGCTAAGTTTCCACAATCCACGCTCTCCACGCTCTCTCTCTCTCTTTCCACCCGTGTCAAAGGACTCTCACTTACATAAACACTCGCTCACTCATTAGCTCGTTAGCTGATCAAGCTCACTTACTAAATAACTCACTCACTCACTCAATTACTCAAAATACTCGCTACTCACTCGTTACTCGTTACTCGCCACTCGCCACTCGCCACTCTCTATCTTTATCTCTCTCTCTCTCTCTCTCTCTCTCTAACACTGAACTTTCACTCTCACTGTGGAATGGCCAAAAAGTAACACTCGCTCGACGTACAGTTAAGTCCAAAACACAAGCGGCTACGATACTCACAAATATCAAAAAAAAACAAAACAAAAAAAAAAAAACAACAAAAAAACTCTAATTGTCATTTTGTTCTCGTATATTTGTGTCACGTCACTCACTTGAACACTTTTTACTATTAAAAAAGAAAAAAACAATACAAAAACCCAAAAAAGAAAAGCAAAATACAAAGAAAACAAACCAAAAAGGAAATACAATAAAACAACATAACAAAACAAGCAAACAAGGCAAAAGCAAATTAAACTAAATCACATCTAAATATATATACTACAATATACAATATTTTGATAAACAACAACAATTGATTAACTAAACGGCAAATTTTATATAAACTTACTTACTCTCAATCTCACTCAAAACTCACTCAATCACTCAATCACCAAACTGTCACAGTAACTTTATCTCTTATCACGCAGTCACTCAATCACGCAATCACTGACTCTCTCTCTCTCTCTATCTATCTCTCTCACCCAAAGCTAAGCCAAAAGCCAAAGCCAAGGCCAATACCAAGGCCAAAAGCATAAAAACAAAAACAAACAAAAAAAAAATAGAAAAAACTAATCCAATTACCAATTACCAACTACCGTTAACTGACCAAGCCAAATAAACAAAAAAAAAAAAAAAAAAGCAACTATAAATGATCTATGTATTACACTTATATATGTATTTGTATCTATCATCCATTTATTACCTTATATAAAATTAACAAATATATATATAAACTATTTCCCTATATAAAATGCTAAAACTAACCAAACTACTTAGTTAACACTAAAGTCAAACCAAAACCGAATCAAACTTTAAACTCTTTTAAATTCTCAACTCTAAACTCCAAAAAAAAAATACCAGGCCAACAGCTGAATACACAAAAATATACCAATAGCAATACTTCTACAACTAAAATAACAAAAATTCCATAGTATTTACATAAGACTCACCAAGTTCCAAGCTAGACTGACCGTATAAAAATTTGTAAATATTGAAAGTGTTTTTTTTTTGTTTATACGTTCCAAAATTGTCCAAAACTCCAAAAAAAGAAAAAATTTAATAAGAACCAAAAACAAAACAAATATATATATAAATATATTATATATATATATATACTTCATATCAAAAACCCCGTTTAAAAAAGAATCAAACTGTAATTAAAAATTGCAGCAGATAATGAAAAGTTACAACAACAAAAAATCACAATGCTTGAAGAATACTATAAAATGCTTAAATATATTATTTTTAAATACTTTACATATATATTGTTGCTCCAAAAATGTGAGCTATCTTAATATTATATTATATACTAGTATCGACTCTGCAGTTTAATGCGTTTACCAGAATTTAAACTAAATTTTTTTTATATATGTAATGTATTACCTAAGATCTTTCTAGAACGCATTGAACTGTGGGTCAACTACAATATTTTGTAGAAACTTTTTATAAAAAAAAAAAAACCAAATCTTAAGCTAAGCCCTCAACCAACAAGCAGACTGAGCTATCAGTCAAAACGAGAAACTATATATAATCGTATAATTCTCTCTATATATCTCTTTCTATCTTTCTATACAAATAAATATTTATATATATATATATGTTCGTATATATAAATAAATGTATATGTCTGTTTGTCTCACTCTACTTGTATTGTGTTGAATTTATAGAATTAACGTACTAAAATTTACACCTATTACTTATAAAATTTGTTCGTACATTTTTCTACATTCAATTCAAATTCATCTAGTTGTTCACACCATCTATTATTATTATTATTATTATTATTATAACTATTTAATGCTAAGTATAATACTATGTATTTGATTTTATATTTTATCAAAATAATTATTTCTGTGTACAACACTGTCACGCTCACTTTCACTCTCACTCACTCTCTCTCTCTCTCTATCTCTCTCTACTATCTCTCTCTCGCAATTTTCTCACAATTACATGCACAGCTTTCACAGCTGTTGCACACATATTTTTATTGCTCACTGTACCAACACCACAACCACAAAAAAAAAAGAAAGCCACCACCACCACACCAACCACTCACCACGCTCACAAGCAAGACTCACCACAATCACAAATCACAAATCGCGATTCTTCTTTCACTGTTCACTGGTCACTTTTCACCGGGTTAGAATTTGATCACTTTTTGAAGCAACTTGAATACAAAAATTCACCCACCGCTCAGCTCACAATTCACCTCAGCTATTCAATAGCAAAGCTCAAAATTTGTTTTGTAACACTGACGACCACATTTCACTTATTCACCACCAAAAAAATTATAAAAAAAAACTTAAATAAAATAAACAAGCAACCACAAAAAAAAAAAAAAACTTAAAGTCAAAATAAAACACCAACAACCACCACCAAAACAAAAATAAAAAATCTGTGCATTCAATTTGAAGAAATTGATAAGCCATTATCGAAATTTCATGGGTGTGACCAGACAGTTTCACGAGACTTATTAATACCATTTTTATTTCCTCGTTGTTTTATTAAATTTACCTTTTTCATAGTCAGCCAGAAAATCAAAAGGTCAAACAAATATATTCCATTTTATAAAATATCGATTAAGTGGTCATCGTTACGAACAAATAAATAATAAAATTCAAATTCAAGTTCAAATCAAAATTCAAAAATCGAAATTCAAGTACAAATACTCGATCGAATTGGGAAAACCACAATTGGTTTTCAGCCCATTATACAAATTGGCGGCCCAACTGAAGTGCAGCATTAAAACAATCGCTATCGACATTTATATCGATAAATCGCCCAACTTCTCAAAGCTCAAGCTCTCCCATCTTTCACTTCAGTGGTTGCCCATCCATTTTTCGTCAAAATACTTAAATTTGCATTCCCAGCAGTTTTTATCTAATTGCTAGTCAACATACTCGTAATTCGTTTCCACACTTCACACCAAAATTTGTTTATCGTTTTCATATATTTTTTTTAGTTTTTTGTTTTCTAATGGCAAAAAAAAAAAAAAAACATTATTAATAGCCAGGCCTGAAAACCAACACCTTACTATACTTACAAAAATCCGAAATAGATTCGACAAATCTGATTTAAAAAATTGTATTTATTTCGTATCAATTAATTAATATCCCCGGGCACATGATCGTTCCCAAAATTGAACACCCCCAAAAACGATAACACGTAAACCGATTAATGCCGATTATATTCGAGATTGAAACTAAACCTGTTCAGATTGGGCACGGTCATTAGACCCAAAGCAGATCAGCGAAAGTAAAAGTATTTTTTATATAAAAAAAAAATAATGAACAACAAAAAATACTGTACGTATAGCGAAAGATTCTTTTGTCTATTTGTTAATTTGTAAGTCAGTTAAATAATTGTAAGGAAAATCGTGAAAGTAATCGAAATAAAGAAGAAGAAAGTAACCCTGCCATATAAGTAAATGTATATATAATACTTATAAAGCAGAAAGATAAAAGAAACAATTACAAATTATAAAGACAGATATACTTAGCAAATTTGTATTACAGTTTTGCATTTGAAACTCTTTTCAATTTATTATATCCCATAATCCCCCCCGCTGCCAATACGCTTAATAATAATGTTCTTTCTCTTCGCATACGCTCCCTCAAAAAAACAAAAAAACAAAAACAATCTCCAAATACCAACAACGTCAACATTTTCTTCTAAACAAACACAAAAATCGCGACATCTGTTCCTGACAATAAATCGATAAACGACACTTGATACTCGATAGGTGTCTCATGTCAAAATCGATTCACCTGTTTTTCGCCTGCACACAAACGCAACGGTTATTTTACTGATCACATTCTCGATTGCTGTGACAACGCGGCAGTACGTAGGAAATCCCATAGACTGTGTACACACAAGGTGAGAGCTCATAATAAAGCTATATCTATCGATTATAATGAAATCTTTTACCAACTTAATTTAATAATCATTGTTTCTTGTTTTCACAGAGACATTCCCGAAGATGTTCTCAACACATATTGTTGGATACACTCAACGTATACAGTTGTGGATGCGTTCATGAAAAAGCAAGGTTCCGAGGTGCCTTTTCCTGGAATTCACAATTCACAGGGGCGTGGCCCTCTAACAATAAAGCACACAAAATATTATCAATGGGTAGCGTTTACACTATTTTTTCAGGTAAGTGCAACACATTCTATTAAAAATTATATTGAGTAAGAAATTTATTTTCGAATTTGTCTATATAAAATATATGATTAGATTCTTTTCGATTATATCTAAAATTAATATATACATTTTATGACCTGGGTTAAAAAGGAAATGGGCTTTCGAGATTTCCAAATATCCAAACTTCGTTTAAACTCAATAAATTTTGTCATATGTCATATTTTAAGTTAAATTTTTAATTTTCATACAAGAATTATTAATGTAGGGTGTCTTCAAGTCGGGTATATTCGGTTGGAATTATTTGTTTAATCCAGCAAGTATTTAATTATTATACAATTCATTTTAAGTTTCTCACTGTGTTTAAGCTTTTTGGGTATGTTTGCAAGCTATAACAAGCTTTTAACGTTTCATTTTGAATTGTGATTGTTGTATATGGAAAGCTTACAAAGCTCACAAAACTTTGCAAGTTTAAATTACTAAGAGCTGTTGCTGTAAAAGCTTTTAATGCCGAAAAGCTTGAAAGCTTTTGCATTATTGGTGTCCTGAATATAAACTATTAAGTTCTTTCAGTTAAGAAGCTTTTAAGCTCATGCTCGTTTTGAATTTTAAATATAAAAATGTATCCTTTTTCATAGTTTCAGAAAAATTTCATTTTGTTTTTATTACAAGAGCATTTAATCACACTGTGTAAAATAATTTAAAAATCGTAATCTGACAACTATTTCTTTAGGCTCTGGAAGGGAAAAAAGTTTTTTCTGTGAAACGAATGTTCATTATTTTCTGAGTGTGTGTACTTATAATTATAATTATATAATAAATAATAAAATAAAATAATAATTATTGGCACAGCCAAAACATGTTTTCTAAATAGTAAAATACTAAAATTATCAAGATAAACTTTAAAAAAGTAGAAATTTAAATATTTAAAAAAATATCATATATTATTATATATACATATATCCCTCATAATCAATCTTTAACGAACTGTAACGAAGCTGTGAGTGAGGTCTTTTAATTAATTTGTGTTTTTTTTTTTTAACTTTTTTAACTAATGTTTTTCCTCAGAAATTCATTTTGATATTCACTAAAATGATTTAAATTATTTATTTAAAATATATATATATATTTTTAAACTTAATTCCCCTTTTTAATTAGGTTTTTTTTATTGATTCCAGTACTTTCCTTTAGTTATAGAGACTGCTTTTCAATTGTAATATTTTAATTTTTGGCTTGCATAAAAAATTGACTATGTATTAAAATACTATTTATTTAAATTACACAGAAAGTCCTTCAATGATTATTATATTAAGAATTAATGGAAAAACTTATATTATTCCCACATATATTATATATCTCATATATTTAATTGGATTTAAGCATGAAAATTCTTCCTAAAATAATATTGATAATTAGGCGCATTAATTGGCAAAGTTTTATATTTTATTTATGTTATTTTTTTTATGCAAATTTTTTCAAACTGAACCTCGGATTTTCCCTGACCTAACATAATCAACAATTTTAGTACGCACAGCTGATGCCTGCTTTTATATTGTTTTAGCTGTTTTTCCCCAGCTGGTTGTCTGCAAGGGATGCGTCTAACAGGGGGGTGCGCGGTGGCAGCCAATGTCTGTAGCCATGTCTAGCCAAACACCACATGAAATATCAAATCACTTGGGAACTCCTCACTGTCAATGCAGTGACCTTTTGTTTTACACGGCGCCAGAAGCTGCCCCCTTTCCCACTTTTGATGTTGTTGTTTTTGATGATTATGGATTAATGCGGCATAGACGATGCACTATTACTCCCAGCAGTCGAATCTTTCTTTATTCATATATGTAGTACATATAGCCCTATGCCAAAACTGAAACTCAAATGTTTTTGTTAGCAGCCGGAAAAACTGATGCGATGACTGCGCAACTATATTTGGAGCATACGCGTGTATGCTAAAAAGAAGAAATAATAATACAAAAAATACTTATCAATTTAATTATCTTCTTCTACAACTGAAGTTTTTTCTTTTCCCCCTGACTTCATCTCATGCCCCCCCCCCCCCCCCCTTCTCTTTCCGCTCACCACCCACCTCACGCGTTCGCCTCTGTTATTATTATAGTATTTGTGTGTGTCTGTGCTATTTTCGGGTAAAAAACAAAAACGGGGAATGCAACCGCTTGACCCCGTTTAAACTTTCCCGATGGGGCACAATATAGCAGAGAGGGGGGGGGGGGGCGGGAGAAGGTAAGAGGTAGGTGGGTGTGCCACTGGCGGAGGCAGAGGCAGAGACAGAGGCGTTGGCAAGACGTCCGCTGGGGCGACTTAGTTAATTGCTTCGACTGCATTTCCTTCGGTTGGGCAGAAAGGGAGGAAGCCCCGTGTTAATTTGAGCATCTTTTTATCAATTTGATGCACGAGCTGCTTGATATTTATATTAATTTATTTAGGGTATACTAGCTTGAGCGGAGGCGCCAAAAGAAATAAAACACGAAACAAACACAGAAAGCACATTTAATTTATGATTCGTTGTTTGTGTGTGGCCAAAAAGAAAATTGTTTTGTATCTAACACGCCTCTCTGGGGAATACCCAAAAGCATGTCATTAAAATTATAATATCCTATTTAACAAATCATATTTCTTCTTGATCGCAACGACAACTGACGCAACCGTTTGACATCTTTCAACCGTGGCAAGCAAATCAAATCAAAGCGTTTGTCACATATAAAATCAGCAGCATATATGTGGTTTATCATATAGCATAATTAATGTTCAAGTTCTTGTGGGTGTCGATCATAAAATAAAAATATATTAATTACAAAACGCAAAATGAACGCAAAAACTTTAATACCTGAGGGATTCAACATTTTTTGAATACATATTATTAAAGTGGATGGGTTTTTTTTTCTAAAGTTAGTTTTTTTAACTTAATATTTCAAATATTACGCTTAGAACTAGAGAACAATATGAATTTATTTTGTCTCTAATAAGGCTTAAAAGTTTTTGAAGGTTAGGATTACACGGTCAGCACAATGTAATGATTTGAAAGCTGATCGTCAACACAAGTATCAAAACATGTTTTTTGTCAGTCATATGAATTTTCAAGTTCAGCAAATATACGCTGATCGAAATCAATAAAAAATACTTCTCAATATATTATATTATATTAAATTATGAACACAAAACAGGCGATTTTTTAGATTAGAGATTTCGTAGAATAAATGAGCACTGTTTTCGGTGTTTGTCAGATCGTATAAACATAATTATAGCTTTGAAAATAAAAATTATTCCAAAATCTAAAAAATAAAATTTTGTTTTGCTACTTTGGTCTTTTTAATAGACATCCATTTAAAATTATTAGCTGCATTTGAAAAATTGAAATTTTTATGAAATTTCTTATCCTTCTAGAATTAAATAAAGTAGACTAGATATTATAAAGTACTTTTAAATGAAATCTCATTTATTTATAATACTTATCAACTATAGATGTGATATTCAGAGAAAAGTTTGCTTACGAGCTCTTATGTAATATATATAAATAAATCCCGGCGTGCATTGCTACGCTCTCGCTTAGAAAAAATATGAAAAAATCAACTTCTTAAATTCTACAATCTCCCAAAGATTTTAGTCTACTGCGGCATTGGGTATGCTGGAGCTGAGATTTTTATACAATTTTCCACTCACTTCCCAATATATTTTTGACAATATTTTTTTAAACTGCCAACCTATGATATAATAGAAAGCTACAGTAAAAATCAGTCAGTCAGTCAGTCAACAATTTTACATATATAGTTTAATAATTTATTGATGAAAGAATAAACTTAAAAATAAATTAAAAAAAATAGGCAAAAGTAACTTTGCCTAGATTTTCCATGAAGAGCCATTAAGTTTCTCTGTGAAGTTTTCTAGTCAAAGTTTTTGTTTGCTGGAAAAAGTGCAGGTAAAACTCATACACCTTATCCTAACAAATGCAAAATTATCTCATCTAATTCAGCATTGATACCCTTACAAAATGAATATTATAATATTGTCACGAAATATGTAACGCATCGAAGGAGACTTTTCCGACCCCAGGTTGAAGATATTTTGTAAAAATTAATACTATCGATAGTTGAAATGATCTTAATCTCGAAAAACTTTCAATTGGTATAACAACCTTTCAGAAGATATACAAAATAAAATTTAAAAAAATAACTTTTATATATAACTTTTAAATAAAAGTTGAAAAATATTTTTTATTATAAATTTTAATTTTCGGGACAACAAAATAAATTATTGGCAATTTTAATGAAAAAACTCCTTAAGCACAATTTCTAAGCTCTCTTGAAGGTTAATTAGCTGAATTCGTTGATAATTACAATTTCTATTTCTACATTTCCTTGTGGCATTAGGCATAATGCAACATTTGGCGTTGGGCCCAGAGAACAAAGTGTTATGCATTTTAAGAGTCTCAACTTAAATTTGGCTAATGTCCTGCCTTGTGCATTAATAAGAAGGCGTGGCATTTTCCGGCGCAGACAGCGAGGAGTCGCCTTGATTATTTTGCGGCGGATTGCACTTAAGTAAAAGCCTGAGTAGACGACTCGAAGAAGAACTTTGGTTTTAATGGACAAATTATGCAACAAGAGATCTGCTTTTGTCATTGTCTCTGACAGCCTGCTCACGTAGACTCAAAACCAATTGAATTTTAATGGGTAGCCAGTCTGTCAGCTTTATGTACATACATATATAAAGGACATTCAACATTCACCATTCATAATGCACGATATCTTTAGCTTTCGGATTGCTTTTGGATGCGCCAGCTGTCCATCATGATGACAACATTTTGCTTTGCAACAAATGACAACATAATCAAATCGCCAATGGATGTCAGACAGTTTTTATTTCCATATCTATATGCAGCTGTGCTAACTGAGAATTGGGAGCTTCTAGTTACGAGTTGCGAGTTGCGAGTTGGCAGTTGGCAGCTGCCAGTCTGCATAGACCTTATTGATATGCTCCACATGGTGTCTGGGTGCAAAAATCAAAAACACGCATAAATTCTATGCCCATATGTCCTGTATGCTATGTCCTCCATATATACATATATACATATATATATATATAGCGAAGCCTTTGTCTGCCTGATTGCAGCAATAATGAGCGGAAATCGCACAAGCAACAAGGAGACAACTAGACAAACAGCTGGACAACAGGACAACAGGACAACAATGCAAAAATAACTTCTACGCGTCACGTACTCGACTCCATACGCAATCCCTGGCGCAATTCCAAACCTAAACCCAAACCCAAACCCAAACCCAACTCCAAATTCCAACCTCATCTCGACTCCTTTTTCTATTTGCATTCATTTCACTTTTGCAATGGGGTTTTTGTTGATATCTGAGCTATAGTTGGATGCTGTTGATAGTTGCGGACATCTCATGAGTGCGCGAAATAAATATGAGCATCATGTAAATAGTTTGGCACAGACACTGTGGTTTCAAAGTGATTTCAAATGTTTCAAATCACAAATCGTTAAATACAAAACTTTATTCGAATAACTTACAACTATTACATGAAAAAGTAAAAAATTATATATGGGGCTTAATTTTAAATATTTAGCATTGTCGGTTTAAAAATGTCAATAAAAATAAAACTTTTCTCTACATTCTAAACTTAAAAAGCTTTATAAATCTATTTTTTTAATTAAATAAAATTATTTTTCTATTCAATATTGAACTTTAGCTAAGATTACATATTAATTCTTTTGTTTTTTTAACCTTGTGGTATGGGAAATAATAGATTAAAAAATGTAATCTATACTAGCTCATCCCGGCGTGCGTTGTTACGGCTCGCTTCCGCTATAAAAAAAAATAATAAGAAAAAATATAAGCTCTAGTGTTTTACAACCAAGTTTTCTTAATAATAATATAGAATAAACCATCGACTGTAACTTATTTCGTTTTTTTTTATTTAATTTACAAAATCATGTTCTTGGAAAAATATGCATATCCTTAATGATTTTTATATTTTTGAGTTTAATGCTCTTTTTCAAATGTATTTCAATTATATTTAAGTTCTTGTTATGTAAATTATGTGTAATAATTATATTTTTGAGTAATAAAAAACAAAGTTAAAAAATGATCGTTAGTAATTGCATATATTTTTTTTTTCTTCTCAGATATATCTTTTTATAGCAAAATTTGGCAAAACAAAATTATTATAAATATTATTATTATTTAATAATTGTTATTAAATAAATCAACGAAAACAAACCTAAAAACTAACTTTCAAAATTTTAATAAATTTTTTTCAACATTTTTAATTAATATTTTTTAATGTTCCTCTTTGTTTTTTAATTAAGAAAAAAATTTCAAGCTATCTATATTTAGCTATTAAAAACGTCCTTAAAAAAATGAAAAATTTTTTTTGAACATGTTACAGTATTATGTAGATATCTTATATTTAATTTAATTTTAATTTTTATAACTTTTAAAATTCAAAAACATTTTTTCGATTTTTTCTTAAATATTTGAATATATTTTTTTTTTAAATTCTTCTAGGTTTTTTAATTGAGAAAAAGTTTTAAGCCATCGACATTTGGCTATAAAAACGTGATTGAAGTATTTTAAGGTTTATTGTACATGTTTTAAGTAATATTATTTAGCTAAATTGATTTAAATTAGCTAATATTTAATTGCATTGGAACCACTGTGCGCTTAAGGGTTTCTTGTTCGATAATGGAACTGGAACTGGGGCCTATAACTGTTTGAACTAGGAAGCTATGGAACTGTGTGCAACTGTCCATTGTGTTGTACTCAGTTCTTGTGCTGCTTTTGGGCCTGTGTGAGGCATATCGAATGTTGTTGTTGTTGCTGTTGTTGTTGTTAATACATTGTTGTTTACAGTCGCCAACATATACATATACAACAAGCAACAGCTCACACACACACACACAGACAAGAGTCGACCGCCAAATGCAACACACAACAACATTGAGACAGAGACATCAACAAGCCGGAAGTGTGCGAGTTGGTCAAATGGAAAGAGAGCGATAGAGAAGGAGAGAGCGTGCTAAATAGAGAGAGAGCTAATGAGAAATAGACAGAGAGAGAAAGAGAGAAAGAGAGAGAGAGAGAGAGAGCGACAGGCAGCGCTGGCATGGGGGATATGTTGACAGAGATCTGTCGGAGAGAGTTTTTCTTATATCTTTTTTTTGTTTTTTTTTTTTGTTTCTGTTTTTGTTTTTGGCCAGCCACAGTTCAGAAACTGGCCCGGCCAACGTTTTGTTTGCCATATCCGCAGTGTCTTTTAGGTTGGCGAGGCGAACGCGCGCGCGTTTTTCCTTCTCTGTGATCTCGAACTAAACAGACAAAAAGAAAAAAAAATACAAAAATACAAAAAAAAGAAAGCCAACGAAGAGCATAACGATATATCGATATATTGTAGACAACAACGAGTGTATCGAAAGTCGAACATAACATTTTTTGTTTATTATTAAATTTGAATTGTTTTTTTTTGTGTTTTTTTTTTTGGTTTCCGTGTGATAACTGAAATTTCAAGTGCTCAGGTTTTTTTTTTTGGTCATTCATAAAATCATTAGATATACTTACCTATATCTATATATAAATATATATCAGTCAGCTGTGCGATTGTAAAATGTGAATAAATCCTTTTTGCCACACGTGATGCAGCCGTTCGCAGGCCTTGTGGCCGCGCCCGCGACGCGTGCAACAACAACAAAATTCGATCGTATGTGTGTATAAAATTGATACGCGTTATGTTTTCATATTTTCACAGAGAAAAGCAGCAAAAAACCAAAAAAAAAAAAAAAATATTGTACAAAGTATTCAAACGAGTATCTAGTCTTATTCACTTATTCAAACATTTCAAATAGTATGCACCCACGCGCTTCATTCTAATTAACTCTACAAAGTAAATAAACGATTTTTTTGGCTTTCCTCTTTTTTTTTTCTTGGCCAAATGTTGCCATCCCGGCCATGTGTTTATGATGGCAAAAGTTTCATATTCAAAAATTCACAATCCAACAAAATTCACATGGCTTTTGTTTTTATGTTTGAGATATAGTTTTCTTATTTTTTGGTTTCTCTTTTTTCTTGTAATACCCTTGCAGAAAAGAGGTTTTTTAATTTTGTCACAAAATGTGTAACACAGTGAAGGAATAGTGTGTAATGCAATAAAGTATATATATTCTTGATCGGCATCCAAAATTGAGACACGTCTGTCTATCTACCTTTTTCTGTACTATCAGTTTTTTAGTTTCCATATGGACGATCGGTCGAAGAACAACACAACCTAAAACTCAACAAGTTCAAAGTTTTATTCAGAAATACAATTTCTGATTTTAAGTTTTGAGAATTAATTAAAATTGTATTACTATATATTATAGCTAAAAATGTTTTGTTAAAAAAACATTTTTGCTTGCAAATTATTTCAAGCAATTTTATCAATTCTATAATTTTTTAAAGTGCCCTGTAATATATTTTATAGCTAGGTAAAAATTTTCTAAAATTTAATGATATATTAAAGACTACTGCTAGGGTATTTAGAAGATTCGCCATGCCAAAGAAAGCTGTTCTTTCTTTTTTTTTTTTTTCTTATGTTTTGTTTTTTGGACTTTTGCGGTGCACATGCGTTTTTGCTTAATGTGGGTACTCCGCCTCCTCCTACATTATTCAGTGTTCAATCACCCACGTTTTTTTTTTTTTTCGCCACGCCCACCTCAATACTAAACATTCGTTTTGGGAAAATTCGCCTTTTTGGCAGATTTTAGTGATTGTCGAAAAGTTTTTACGTACACAAAAATTTTTAATTTTCAGTTTTTTTTTTTTGATTTTTTTTTTTTGCATTTTATTTTTATATTTTATACAGCACGATGTCGATGTCGACGTTGCTCTTGTTGCTGTTATTGTTTTATATCATTCACACTTAGTGTAGAATGATATATTAGGTTCTAGTCTCCTATTTGTAAATGCGTTGAAAGTGTTTTTAATTCTCAACTCATTTGTTTTGGGCTCTTGACACCAGGCCCCCCCAAATTTTACGCACAATATTTGGTTCAGACTACTATTTGAGATAAGTTAATTATGGATCGTACTATATAAAAAGGGGGGATAACAGATTTATCATAAATTGATGCAAAAATATAAATTCGATAGTGGGCATATACATATTTCAATATTAAATAGCTTAAAGTTCATTTGATTGTCTTATCAAGATATACATAAGATTCTGAAATGTTAAATTGAAATGATTAAAAGAATTTATATTTTCACTATGGATAATGAAAATTGTAATTTGTTTTGGCATTCGATACTATCGATAGCTGAGCTGCTAATAAAGTTACCAATAATTTTTTTCAATAATATGGATAATATGCAGTTTATAAGTGATATATCCAAGAACCCTTTAGTCGTTCTTCCTATAAATACATTCGAAAAATATTATCAAACCTTAAAAATATAATTATTAAGACAAAAAAAAAATGTAACTGTAACAAGAATAATAATTGTATAGCAAATTTCAAAATTTATAAGTTTCCCAATTGGTTTCTTGTAAATTTCTTAATTTATTCTTGATATATTAGTATTTCTCTTTATATGTCTATAGTTTTGTATATACGTGAGCATATGATAAATATTATTTAAGAACTTAATCTTATCAACCTCAAACTGTCTACATGGCTTTGCTTTTCAAAATTCAATTCAAAATAAAATGTTGTTTCTCTAAATGCTGCGCAACCGCAAGTAAAAATATGTTTGACATTCGCAGCTTAAGTTCCTAACTTAACATAACACATCCAATTAAATTATGTTTTTTTTTATATATTTCTCTGTGCACACAATGTCTTTGAAAATATTTTATACTCAGACTATGATTTACTTCGTTTGGTAGGAGTTAGAGCCAAAAAACCTTAAGTAGTATTGTATCGATAGTATCGATAAGTATTTTTAGCCAACTGAGAATTTTTTTTATCTATCATAAATATAAAACAGAGTCAAAAATCCTCATAATTAAATTACCAAATAATTACAATATTATCAGCTCTCGTGCTCACATTCAATTAAATATTATAAATATATTTAAGCGAATGCAAAAAAAAAACATGATAAGCAAATCTTTTTGGTTTTTTGGGCTGCTCATTTTTCTTGAGATTCCTCATTACTCATTTGCCTGAGATTTGTCAGGCGGCGAGGAAAACCCAATTAGTCATTGGGAGATGCCAAGCTCTGGGATTCCTATTTGATTGTTGTTGTTGTTGCCGTTCATATTTTGTCTTCCGCACAATTTAAAATCATAATTATAGATGCGTATATTTAAATTTAGACGCGCATTGTTAGCGCCTCTCACTGAATAAAAAAAAAGAAAATTGTAAAGTGGCACAAAAACGATATTGGGAATGAAATTCTTAATGGGAATGGGAATCAGAATGAGAATTAAATTGGGACTCGTTTAACTTAATTAGGCATGCGTAGCGACAACAAACAAATTTGGGATTTTGGAATTATTTTGGGGTATTATCATGGAGCATGCCTGGCATATTTCCAAAATGCCCTCGCAACAAAAACACAAAACAAAAAAAAAAATGTAAAAAAGAATCTTTTGTTGAAATGTCAAGTGCAGTCGTGCCTGTATCATTTTATAAACAACAAAACAGCAGGCAACAGCAATAGCAACAACAATAACGAAATTATAAACTAAACACAAAGAACAACAACAAATAAACTTATGCGATTCGCTGTCAGCTAACTTACGAAATAAAACCTTGAGTTCGATCTATGAGCTTCTATAGTATTCAATATATAAGTATTAACCTATCTATAACTCAATAGAGTCTTTAGTTTACAGTTTACAGTCTACAGTCTACAGTCTCTGCATCGATCATCTCTTCTACACTTGATGATTGCGCGTTAATTATGGTTGAAGCCTTCGCCATTGACTTTTGCTTTGGTTTATTGGGCCACGTGTGCGTATACGCAATTTGGTTAGACATTGTTTTTGGCTGCGTTTTATTATTATGCCTTCGACTTTGGAATTTGTTTATAAACATTGCAATTTTTGAATTCTCATAGCCGCCAGCTGTGTGGAGCATAAATTTATTAACATACATTGTATCGTATAGTATCATATCGAAAGACCCCAACCCTAAAAATCAATACACCCGATCTAAAAATGCTGGAAGCCCATTTAATTCTACATTTTATTTATATGCTAGGCGTGTTATATTTTTTTTTTTATTTTTTTTTTATTTGTTTTGTTTCTTCGTTACGAAATTTCAATGGTTGGCGAGCATTGAAACTACCGCTAAAATAAATATTTCTAAATTTGAACCCATAGAGAGTTGAAAATGTTTCCAATTGCTTTTCAATAAACAAAAGTTCAACTATACTCTGTATACTCTGTACTCTGTGAAAATATTAAACAAAAAATTCTGCACGTTTTTTTTTTTTTTCCTTTGCGCGTCCGTTGCTTTGATATTAATTTCGATTGTTGATTTTGATTTGTAGTAATAAAACGCACAATGCAGCCAAAATGCTGATCAGTGATGTTTCAAATAAACGTGCAATAGTCGCAATTCTAAAACAATAAAAAGAAAAGAAATATAATAAAAAAAAAAACACAAAGAATTTAAACAAAAATGCCAAGTTCGGTGAAAGGAAAACGCATAACTAAAAAGTGTCGATCCAAACAATCCAGCCAGACCAAACATCAATACAGCCAGCCCCAACAGATCCAACAATCGTGTATCCTGTTAACTTATCCGGCAAATGTTCGAACTGCGTACCGGGCCTATCCAGCTGCTCAGCTGCCGATGATGGGCTTGAGGCGCAAGAGAAAGAACTCCAATCCTGAGAGCGAAAGTTTCATAAAGCGCATCTATCGATAAGGCTGCTCTAAGACGAATCCAACTATCGAGAGAGATCAGAGAAAACTCACAATTTCAAAACAAACAGCACCTAGATAGATAGATACCAATTGAGCTTTGGTAAATTAATCTGCGCGCTCTGTTTAACAAACCATGTTAGATATATTTCGTGGATTGAAAAACCTTGTAAAGGTCAGTCACGTTAAAACCGATTCGATAGTATTCCGCCTGCACTACTCAATAACTGTGATGATTCTGATGTCATTCTCGTTAATTATAACCACACGCCAGTATGTGGGTAATCCAATTGATTGTGTCCACACTAAGGATATTCCAGAAGATGTGCTTAATACATATTGTTGGATCCAGTCAACATATACGCTAAAAAGTTTATTTTTGAAAAAGCAAGGCGTATCTGTACCATATCCGGGTATTGGTAATTCCGATGGCGATCCATCCGATAAAAAACATTACAAATACTATCAATGGGTGTGTTTTTGCCTATTTTTTCAGGTGAGTTACATGAAAGGTGTTCTTAAGGAGCTGCTAAAATAAATACATAAATTAAAGCTGAAAAAATATTGACTAATTATAAATAACTGCCAGTTTATGTACAGAGTGAATTTGTAAAAAAACATATCGATAATATCGATAAAAACTAGTTTCACTTAAATTGAGAAATTATGAATTGACTTTTCTTAAAGAATTATCAAAGTTGCCAGCTTCCCTTGAAAATTTAATCTAAAATCTTTGATTGCAATTGTTTTCAATTCCGATATGTCGCAAAATATTTTTAACTAATAAATTGACAATTTCATAAGTTTCTTAATTTTCCTCATTAAAAATAAAGGACACCAAGCACTTCCGTTCTTGAACGAACATTTTATAATATAATTGACCTACAAAACTCAATCAAGTTTTGGCATCATCTGAAAGCCATTGTGAATACCTTTAAAAATTAAAAATAATATATATATATATACATACTATATGTGACACAATAGACGACATATGTTTGCAATAAGTTGCCTGCAGAAAGCTACGTGCGCATTTTAATACCCCGCAAAAAAAAAAAAACAGGGTATATTTTTAATAGAAGGTATTGAAGAGAAGCTAAAGTTTCGCAAGGTAATAGTATAAAGTAGGCATTCAATTATAAGGTTTAAATATTTATAATATATATATATATATAAATATTGTCTATAAAAGGAGCAAATCACTTGAATTTGTATTATCTTTTGATAGGAAAATATAAACTTATAGTTCCCTGATATGTATACAGAAAACTATCACAATAATAAAAAACATTTAGTCATTTTTAGACCAGGGTATTCCTTAGTCGTGCAAAAGCAAAATTTGTTGCTACTGATTTCGTCACTTGCCTTAAAGTTCCCAACACTCTGATGCTACTATTCCTTAGTACATTCCCACATTAATATTTATAGACATTCCAATCATCTGTACAATATGATCATTCCGTATCCGATTCTATTCACTTTCGTTTCGAAAATTTGTTGTCTGCAAATAATTACAGTCGAAAGGAGAAGTTTATTGTCGTTTGGCAAAAGCAAAATAATTTGATGGATTAAGTAATTAATAGGGTTGCGCACACAGATACACTCACACATGGAAAGAGCGGGTTGCGATATTTATATATATATATATATATATATTTATCGTATGAGCGAGGTGCGTTTTATGATTTCTAAAATAAATAAAATTATAATTTAATTTCGTTATTACTGAGACTACAACGTACATATGTTTATTTTTGAAAATTATTTACATTTGTCAATTTAATTGCATAATGTAATTAAAGTTAAGTTAAACTTCCCCTTATGTATTTATTAATATTCAATTATTAATAAAAATTTAAACATTTACTCTTAAATATAAGTTATTTTTTTTTATGGTAAATATTATTAAATTTATGTTCCTGTAGAAAATGTCGCAGTTTACTACTTATTTTAATTTCTAAATTGCCAAATTAAAATAAAATTTTTTTAATAAAAAAAATAGGAATTTGCGTATTTTAGCTCAGAGCTAAGTTTCAATAATTTAATTATTAATCAAAGAAGAACATCATCATTAAGTGTTTTTTTTTTTTTTTTGGTGGGGGATAGAATTAAAATGTTTTTTAAATTGTCGTACGACAAAATGTACAAAAAAGTTAAAAAAGTAAAATTTTTGAAAAGTTTTTTTTTTATATCTGAGTAGCAATTCAGCTGAACCACATTTAGTAAAAGAAATAAAAACAGTTGAATTTTTCAGTTAATAGATGTAAGGAAAAACAGCGATGGCGTGACGTTACGAAAATTGAATTCGGTTTCGACTTGAAGTTGTAAAAGCGCAAAACTCTGCGAAGTGTGCAAGCCTTTTTATATAAAATATTTTTTTTTAATAATTTGGAATAATTTAAGTTTTTTTTGCAGGCTATTTTATTTAAAAACCTTTTCCTGTTTGTTTTCTACAAGCCTAGAAACGCAGCGTGACGTTACATGACGTGACTTGACGTTACTTAAATTTCCATAGCATATTTTGAAGTAATGATCGCCCTTAAAAATGTATTTAACTCAAATAAAACATGCAACAAGTTGTTTCTCATTAATTCCAGCCAAAATAATACAAAAAAAGAATAAATATTTTTTTATAAAAAATTAACAATATTTTCGTTTCCATACTGGTGACTTTTCTGATAGCCCTCGTATATATAGTATATACGAGTATATGTATTTATATGTGAACGTGTACGTTTTTCTTTTCAATACAAAATTTAAATTTCCAAATATTTGTGCTACTTTTTGTTGTTATTGTTGTTGTAATTGTTGTTGTTGGTCGGCCTTTGAAACGCAAGCAATTTGAATGCGCATAGCCAATGAAATGTTTAAACATGTCCGTATTACTCAAATTGTTGCTGTTTGCGAACATTTCACTTACGCACACTCAAGGCCAACATTAGTTTTGACGGAGTCGATAGTTTTCGTGACGTATATAGTTTTTGCATAAGAACAAATTCAATATAATAAATTTTGTATTTAGAATGATAGATACTAAAATCAAGAAACATTATTGTTTAATGTTTTTGTAATTTCGATTACAAATATTTTATAGTTTTTTAATGATTAACTCAATAAGCTTTCATTCAATTATTTGCTCTCTGTAGCGGAACTGCATTGGTTGCCTGCAGCTCGTTCCAACCAACCCCTTAGAACTGTGAGCGAGGGGCGTTGCATGATTACACAATAATATATCTTCCCGCTAACAATGTACAAATATTAAATGTATATTTTTATCACACTTTTGTCACACAGTCGCCACTCGTTGACTTTATGTTTTTGTGTTATATTTTTTTTTTTTATTTAATTTTTTTTTTAGATGAGTGGAGAGTGAGAGAGGGGTGGAGGGGGAACTTCTCTACGGCTCGCCGCGTTTCTCGGTTAGTGTCACAGTGGCGATTATAGACGTCGCCGTCATAGTCACCCAAATACCTATAAATACATTTATTATGGTATTCTCCCTGCTTAATGACGCGCAGACGGCATTTCTATAATTTACACATTTTCCATTCTGCTTAATTTGTGGATTTATTAATAAAAGCGACGCATGCGACGGATGCGACCTGAAATCAAATCAACAACAACAAGAACAACAATCGAGAAAAGAATGCAACGAGACTTGCAATATATATACTATCACATTATAGTATAATTAAGTAAATACATTTTATGTATTTATCAGTTTAAATAATAAATATACAGCCAACCTGTTCATAAATGCCATGAAAAAAACACAAGACAAAGTCATAAATCGGTGGACAACAAGTAAATTAAATTTTATGTTCATCCCAACACCTGGTCACAATTTGGATAATTAGAGTATACTCTGAACTAAAAATAGAATTGCATGAAATCTGTCGATCGATTGAACTAATCACTTAACTAATTAATTTATCGATAAGTTAGATTTTTTTTTTTTTTTTAATTTTATAGCCTACTGATACTATTAATCAAAGCTTATACTATAGTGTATATTACAATTTCAAGAAATAATATACTTATATACATAGTTTCATCAAATGAACTAAATTCAGGAAATAAATAAATGATCAAAAGATCGCAGTAAATGCTTCAACTATACGATCAAGCGAACCAGTTGAAAGAACGCACGATCTAACTCAAATAACAAACGAACGAAATGAACAAACTTCAAACAAACTAAACGATAAAACGAACGAGCAAATTGAATAAGTTAAACAAACATAGTAATGAAACTTTAGTATTAAATGACAAATGAACAAATTAAGAAATTTAAAAAAAGAGCTAAATAAATGAACTATATAGAAGAAAGAACTAAACGTTCGCTCAAAATAAACGAACAAAAGCGAACCAAATGATCAAACAAAGAGTGAACAAACTCAACAAACATTTGAGGTTCGAACTAGATGAACGACTCTTTAAGTGAATAAATTGAACTACTTACGGAAATTATTTTATTAATTGAACTAGAAAGAGAAGACAGAGAGAGAGAGAGAGAGAGACAGACTGAGACGGAGTGTATATTGTATGCTAAATTATATAGTCACTCTAGGGGGTATCATATTGTATATATGCCCATGGGGCACATGTTGTTTTTCAGGACCTTGATGTTTGCTGGGTGATCATAATTGTGGGCAAGTAGCAGAGTTCGGGGGCAATGTTGGATCTGCTGATCAGCGATTGATCGGCGATCGCTAATGGCCTGGCCATTAAGTTGGACAATGCAGCTATAAAAATTTTAAAAGCAAAATTGCCTGCAACAAGCTGAACACGGCGATCATGAACCCGTACTCGTACCCGTACCCGTACCCGTACCCGTACCCATTCCCATTTCCATTCCCATACACAAAATTTTCATTTTCATTTCAATTTCCATGCCCATCTCCGATCGGATCATATCGATCAAGCGTTCCCCTCAGATATGTCAAAAATCGAAATATTTCTTTGCCTATCTGAATATTTATTGAAAAGGCACAGACAAACATAAAAGTAAAAAAAAAATTACAAAAAGAAAAAAAAAAAAAAGAAAATAATAATAATTCTGGCCAAATGCCAGCGTAAAGCTGAAACAAAAATCTAGCCCCGAATGGAACAGAAGAGAGGGATACATTATGATGGGTTGGGTTGGGTTGTTTAGTTGGGGAATCGAATGAGTTGGGAGACGGGTTGGCAGCATGACGTCGACTGGACTCCCCACCAGAACCAGAATAGTCTGCATGGACAGATGGATGTTTATATTTGACTTATGTGCTTTTATTTTTGTTCAAAATGTCCGGGATAAGGCATAAGGCACCAGGCGTTTAGCCCCAGTCTTTAACAGCGATCCAATACGATCCGATCCGTTCTCCAACCAGTTCGCCCACACCATAAAGCTGGAGCTGTGACTGGGAATGGTGTTGGATCTTGGGTTCCTCAACATGTACATATTTTTTGCCTAATTGAAAATGCAAACACACAAAATGTTTTTCCCCTATTTTGTGTTGATTTTTTGCCATATATTCCCTTTTTATCATCATTGCGTGCGGCACAGTGGGCTTAATGCGATTGTCCAAGACACAGAATGTAAATGATATTGTAGACAGATTGATTTTAAACTGAAATCATAAATCTGCTACAAAACCGAAAAACTTTTCTAAAATTAGTTTTATGGAGTGTGTGAAATGAGCTGGGCAAGTGATATATTTTTCCGAAGTTTTCCAAGAAAATACTGATATTATTTCACGACTGTTTTATGAGAGGCATGAGAAATGAGCATAATAAATGGACTGTGTGATTAGTGTCTCTATGCGGCAGTTGTAGACGGTATAATAGGAAAACAAGCTACTTCACTAAATATAGTGTCATTTTCAAGAATGTTTTATATAAGTAAAGTGATCTCTGTACTCATTAAAAACGGGCTAAAATTTGGCCAAATAATAAATTTACAGATTCAAAAAAATATTAAGCACTTGTGTACTTTTGTGTCACACTTGCAACAAATTTTAACAATTATTCGTGGAAACCCATTCGCAATTTAATTGCTCAAATAGTAAAATCTGGGAATGGTGATGATTCGATAATTCTAAATTTAAATCTTTATAAAAAAAAAAAAATTCTACAAAAATTCAAATTAAAGTATTATAAATTAAGTAATGTTTAATTTTGTTAAACTCAAAAAGACTCGATGCCAAATAATGAGTATTATTTAAAATTGTAAGAAGTAAGGTTTACAAATGCTGCAAATATTTATTATTGAAATATATTTTAATAGACCAAATGTGAGTTTGTTTTGTTAATCTATCTGTTTATCTGTCAATAAATTCATTCGTTTTCAGAGTTGCCAGACATAGCATAGCATAGCAAAGATTTCAAATTTCTTCTTAAATCTATCGAAACTTTCAATAATAACTATTGCATTTAATACCCATTTATTTATAACGATTAATATAAAATATTTATACTTTGTTCAAGTAAGTGAATATTCGAGTTACCGCGACTTCACTCGATTATTCAATTAAAAACTTTATGCTTGAACTGCTTGTTTGAATATTTATATGTAAATTTAGAGGTAATATTATGCTATGTATATATATTATTGGATATGCTGGGCAAACTCAATAAATTGTTGTACTTTAAGTGCTATTATAAATTTTAGTTTTATGATTTAAATATTTGTTTCTAGAATTTAAATATATTATTTCGCTGAAATATGAGCATATGAACGAGAGTTATGTGTTTTTTTTTATTTGTTTCCTTAAGTGCTGTAAATATACAATTTTTATTTTATTACATATATATATATATATATATTTTAATTTTTATTTATTTTATTTTATTACAATATGCAGCCGTATTTTGTATCCCGCACATTTGACAGTCTATTTATATATAAAGTCAGTCGCTGAAATCGAAATAATTAATTTTTTTAATTATGTTGCCGAAACTGTTCTCGAAATAAGCAAAAAAGCTAAAGTTGCGAATTGTTGTAGTTTTGGTGAAGTGAAAATAAGTTCGAATAAAGTTTAATTATATTATATATGTTTAGCTATTCAAAAACGTAATAAAACAGCTCTTCAAGTTGTCATACAACATTTTTAAATTAGATAATTTGCTAAGAAGTTATTGGAGATTGAATACAAAAGGTTTTTTTCGTATTAAATTTTATTAAAATCGGAAGACTATACCATATAGATGACAGAGCAACAATAGGTCGAATATTGATATTTTTTGAGTAGATCATTGCAAGAGTATAGAGCTTCGGCTTACTGAAAATAGCCCTTTCTTTTCATACTTTTTCTCTTCTTGGCTAGCTCAATACTTGTTCTAATGTTGATTTAAAAAATTTTTAAAAATACTTTAATGGCATGCACCTTTTTATTTTATATTATAATATATTTTTATTTTTGTTTTAAAGTATTTTTCCCCACTGTGCTGACTTTCTTTTGTGTTGGCGGTCAGACTGTGCTGCATTTTTCTTCGCTGGTTTTTACTTTACACTGGTTTTGCCTCTGCCTTTGCCTTTGCCTTGCTTTGATTACAGTTGCATTTATGTGATGTTTTTATGGCAATTTGAACGCTTGCCAAATTGCTTTTCACACACACACACACACACACACCCCAACCGCCGCACCTCCCCCCTACCGCCAGCTGTTGCGTCTGCCCTTATACACCCACAAAGATATTTTGACTGTTGTTCTTGCCACTGTTGCATGTCGCCGGGGGCCAGGCCAATTGGCAAAGGGCGATAGACAGAGATAGAGCGAGGAAAACAAATAGAATAGGATGGCGATGAAGGGCTTGGAGGGTGAAGGGAAAATGGCCAAATGTTCAATTGGCCCATTGGGCTAACAACACACAACTTGAAGACTTGAGGAAAAGGCCAAAAAGCAAATCAAACGCATCATTTGACTTCCGGCAAGACGCGTTGCAAGCACTGTGGGCACATTATTTGTTCAATTGTTGTTGTTGATGCTGTTGTTGTTGCTGTTGTTGTTGTTGTTGTTGTTGTTGCCGTCATAAGGCCATACAATGTACCACAGATGTTGTGTGTGTTGGCCAGGCTATAAAACTATGCGGCGACGCCAAATATTTTTTTTTGCAATTTTGTATTTTTTTTTTGGTTGTTGTTGCAACAGGCGAAAAATATTCAATCAATGAGCACGTTTCCATCCTTTCATGCTTCAAGACCCCCTGTTTCTAGAAATATGCACTCTCTGCACCCCTGCCCCAATCCACAACATTACGTCTTCTTCCCTTATATCAATTGGCATTGCGCGTGTTATGACGTTGGCAATTTTACTTTGAAATATTTGTTTAAAAATAATAAAAAAGTGCTTTTTAAATACTCTTTAAAGTAAATAATATCATAAAAAAAAAATAAGTTAAAAATAAGCATTCAATTGAAATGTATTTGTCTTCCATTTTACATACATTTTGTTATTTAATTTTCATTCAATTTTATGGCACACAATGGCAGTTGAACTGCTTTACACTGCTTTGCCCTGGTTTACGCTGCTTGATTTGAAATTTGATACAGGGTGTTCCATAGTTGGGTTAATTCGACTACTTGCTTAACTTGTTATTCATACATTTAACATAACCAAATGTTTAAATAAAATAGTTTGCATTTAGTTTAGTTTTTCAAAGAAAATTCTAAATATCAATTTCATGGAAATACGTAAATTGATATATTAACTTGATATTCATATAATTAAATTACCCAAATGTTTAAATAAAATACTTTTCTTCAGTTATTCTAAGAAAAAGCTAAATTTCAATTCCTTCGAATTACGCAATTTTATCATAAATTTGTTTCAATATTCATACAAATCCATTTAAACAGTTTACACACCCGCGGACTAAAGATTTCGCTTTAAATTGATTGAAATTAAATTAAATTTTTTTTTTATATATGGTGTGATATGAAAAAAAGCAAAATTTTAGTTTTGGAGAAAAAATTGCACAAAAAATAGTTTTTTTTTAAATGGGCTTATTTTAAGGCAAAATTTTAATTTCGATCCGTAATAACTTCTAAGCAAGAAATTTAATTAAAATTTTTTGTATTTTAGGTAATTTTATTATCTTACCAAGGAGACAAACATTTTTAAATATAATTTAACTGTGTTCATAGTTATTTTTACTTTACCAAGCTGCCTTTTTTTAAAAAGTCGAAAATTTTGCTTTTTATCAAGGCAACCTATTTTATCTAAATATTTTTTCGGAATCCATGATTCATTTAACATATAAATCGACTTTAAAAAGTTCAGGATACAACATGCAATTTAATACTTAAATTCAAGTAATGTTTAAAAAATATTTTAAATTTTTTCTTTCAGTACTTGAAGATGTTAATATTACAAAATTTTTCTAAAAAATTCCACTCGTATTTTTGAATTCTCCTTAATATATGGCGGAAAATTAAAAAATCTATCGATATTATCAATATAATTGTTTTGCAACTCTACAAATAAGTACTAGAAATATATTTAGATCAAAGATTGTCCTGCCATATTTTCTTTTGATATGCCAAGCTGCTGTACACTTTAAAAATAGAGTATATAGCAGTCAGCTATGTTATTTCATTTGTTATATCATTTGACTTTGAATATGAATTTTTGGTAGACGATATTTGAAGATTTGCGCAGACAGCCGCCATTTGGGCGCCCACTAAACAAACTGAACTCTCACCTCGACAGGCATTAGAATCGGCGCTATATATACTAATATACTATACTAAGCCCCCCCAAACTAAGCCGATGTCTGCTGACCACTGTGCGGGGGGATTAACACCTACCCACATGTGCAGGAAGAGAGCAGAGATCAGGAAAAAAAAAGAGGGAAAAGATATAGTAGACCTCCGATGATGCCAAAGCAAACAAACTTTGCACAATTTAGCGTCAAATTTACGATACAAGTTATTATTAATTTGTCATCAGAGCAGAAGACATAAATACCAAAAAGATTCTGACAAAAGATCCATATAATTGAGCAAGATTTAAGTCTGTTGTTCTTCTTTATTTTCTTTTCTTTTTTTTAATATAATACACATGTCTGGTTTTGTTATTTCTATTGTTTTTTTTTTATATCTTGATGATTTGGTTGTTTCGCTAATGGATCATTGGCTAATTGTTTTGATGACATGTCTATAAATACTTACGTATTATATATATACTATATAGAGAGAGATCTCTGAGTGTGTGTGTGTTTGAATGTACCCAAAATTAGCAAATAATAAATGGAAGGTCAAACAAAGGCGATCCTAAGTATATATATATTATATATAATTCCTTTGGCATTGCTTACTGGAATTACAAGCAAATTACGAGAGTTTTTATGGGGTTTTCTTGAACAAACAGCTGGCTATTGTCACTTGTCAAATTGAAACACTTTTACGACAATTTCAATGCGACAGACGCCCACAACAATAGCTCACCTTTACGGTTCTCAAAATACTACTTATAAACATATTCTATATATTTCTCTCTGTTTATTTTATTTATCTATATTTTTGTTGCAGGCAATCTTATTTTACACACCAAGATGGCTGTGGAAATCTTGGGAGGGTGGCAAGATTCATGCGCTCATCATGGACTTAGATATAGGCATTTGTTCCGAAGCCGAGAAAAAACAAAAAAAGAAATTACTTTTAGATTATTTATGGGAAAATTTAAGGCAAGTACATATAGCATATTTTACCTAACTAAATATACTAACTAAATATGATTATAATTTACAGATATCACAATTGGTGGGCGTACAGATATTACGTTTGTGAGCTGCTTGCCCTAATAAATGTGATAGGTGAGTAGTTGTTTCAAATTAATCGTAATATTTATCATCATCATCAGATGCTGGGGTATTGTGCCAGTTTCATTAATTCAATAAACAAATTTGGGGTTAACCACATATACACAATATCAACAATATACACATACTATATATATACGTTCATTATACACTCATGCACATTTTCTTAAGAAAATCAATGACGAATTTTTATAGACTAACCTGACCGACCAAACCGTTTCCAACCGAACGCACCGACCGCATCAAAATAAACAAAAAAAAATCCAAAAAAAAAAAGCGAAAATTTTACACATTTTTAATTTTTTTGATTCCTGGCTGAAAATCGCCGAAAAATCTGACAAAATAATTAACTGTCAGAATCTATAAGAAATAAAGAAATAAACAATTACAAAACAGATCCATACGTATGCATCATTAAATATTCAGACTAATTGAATATTGACATTTGATTGGTACACGAGTAAGGAAAGTTCCATTTGTACCCTTTTTACCCTTCTCCATAATCACAGAGTTCATTTTGATTTAACCCAAAACAATATATTGTAGTGCATACTAATGATAGACAGCGGGAAAATTAAGTCTATTTACATAAACTAATAATGGTTTTTTTAAGGCTAATTTTAACCAAATTAAAAGATTTTTTTTCTTTTTTACAAAGAAGATATGTTAAGGCAGTTAAAATAGGAAATTTTCATATATTTAAGAGAAAAGTTAAAATTCAGTTAGTTATTGAATTTTAATCAAGTTACAAAAACCCAAAGTTCAACATTTTTTTCTGCAAATAAAAAATTTCATTTAATCTAAAAATTTAACTTATAAAACTTACAATAGATAGGAAAGTATGTATATATATTACTGAACATATCGTTTATAGTATAAACATATAGATTAGCATATCTTATATCGGATTTGAAAGTGTCATGTGTATTTCGCAGATCTTACCCAACTATCAATCCAGCTGAAATAATCTAAAAAACTATCGAATCTATCGAGAGATATTTATAATATTGATATTTTTATTGATATTTTAACAAATCATTTATCTATATCTCTATTCAGTCAGCTACCATAAGTCACTCAAATATCGATTAAAATTCAAATACAATCAATTTTAGTTAATTTTCTTCAAAGAATTCTATTAAACAATCAGCTAAAATTAAAAATAAAAAAAAATATGTATATAAAATTTGAATTAAGTTTTTTCAGCTTTCTACTTTTAACACGTAGTCTGAACATTAATTTTGCATTTTTTTTTTTTTTTTTTTTTGCATGACAAGATCAAAATATACAAATTGAATTATATGGTTAACAAAAGGCATATCAATCTTCAAAAAACTTTGTGCATAAGCAAGACAAGATATATTAACTCATTGGCGATATCTTACTGGGAATTGTATTTGAATTGAGCCGGAAAAAATAAATTCATTGAGAGGCACATTAATAAAGTTGCTGGATTTTTTTTTTCCGTATTTTTTGAAAGTCGAATAGAATTGAATCATTTACAAGATTGTGTTAACAATAACACAATTTTGTGAGATCATGCTTACATACACCCACACACTCACCACACACACCACATACACAACACACTCAACAAGATGGAGGCAGCAATGAACCCATAAATTAGAACCGTCAATTTTTCTTTCCATTTTTTTTTTTTGTATTTATTTTGAATAAACACTGACTATATAACGTATGCCAGTCCATATATATATTAATATATATCTAGATATATGTATATATAACTATAATATATATACTTAATTTTAATTTTTTTTTCCTTTTTGTATTTTTTATACATGAATACACAGGTCAAATGTTTCTTATGAATCGATTTTTCGATGGCGAATTTATGACATTTGGCTTGGATGTGATAGATTATATGGAGACCGATCAGGAAGATCGCATGGATCCAATGATTTATATATTTCCCAGAATGACCAAATGTACATTTTTTAAATATGGTTCAAGTGGGGAGGTAAGTATACATATTTAAATATGACATATATATATACAAATATTTAACCTATTTACATATTTTATCTTACCTTCGTTTAGGTGGAGAAACACGACGCCATTTGCATTTTACCATTAAATGTTGTTAATGAGAAAATTTACATTTTCCTTTGGTTTTGGTTTATATTATTAACGTTACTCACATTATTAACGCTAATATACAGGGTGGTTATTATATTCTCACCTCGAATGAGGGTCTATTTATTTCGAATGCGATTTAGGTAAGTTTTTATAACGATCATTATAATGAATGTTGCAATAAGAGTTATGTGAGTGGAGGCCGGTCGATAGAAATTGATCTATCGATTGATTTATTTATGACCCTGCACCTCTTGCTGAAACATTCTTTATATAAGATCTGATTAATGTATAATCTATATAATTATTAATTTAAATTTTTCTTTTTAAATTTTCAGGTTAGTGCGTCGTGACGCTATTGAAATAATCGTTCGTCGTTCAAAGATGGGCGATTGGTTTTTGTTGTATTTACTAGGTGAAAATATAGATACAGTTATATTTCGTGATGTTGTACAGGACTTAGCGAATCGTTTAGGACATAACCAACACCATAGGGTGCCTGGATTGAAAGGTGAAATACAGGATGCATGATATTGGGAGTATTAAGAAGCAATACAAAATGCAATAAGTCGTCTCTATATGAATACAACTACAACAACAACATTCAAATATTTAGTACAACAATAAATAAAACAACAACAACAGCAGCAGCCGCTTCATAAGTTCACATAAATAAAACTGTTAAAAAAAAACGTATCTTACAAATACAACCAAAAAAACTATCGTCAACGCAAAAAAAAAACCAAAAAGGAAACAAAACACACATCGAAGTCATTTTCAATCACAAAACTTGGAAGAGAGTATAAAGAGTTAGTATATAGCTCAAGAACGATAACGATAACAAGGTTAACGATAACGGTAACACACAAGAATACACACACACACACAACGAATGTAAGCGGACTTAAAACCGAACCAGAAGCGTAAGGATAACGAAACAACCAAAAAACAACAACGAACAACTTTAAAGAAAGATTAGAAGAACAGAATTGGAATTAAATAAACAACAATCATGAGCAGCAGCAGCAGGAGAAGAAGAAATAAAAATTGGACGCAGCTGGCAAACTGCGTCCGCGGACACAATGCGCAACGAATGCACGTGGCGACTGCGTTTGTGTGCGTGTCCCTTGGATTCAAGTCAAGAAATCGTAGGAGATGAAGACGAAGACGAAGATAAAATAGCAGTTGCACCAGCGACAAGAACAAAGTGTGTGGAACAAGCAAAAACGGAACGAAAGGAAAAGAAACGAAAGGATAGCTAACAACGCTTTCTCTCTCTCTCACTCTCTCTCTATCTTAAAAGCACTCTCTAACATGCATACACACATACATTTAACACACACTCACAACACATTGACGCGGCATTACTCATCAGCCTTTGTAGACGCAGCAGCAGCCGTAACATACACACACACACACACACACACACACCCACATACATCATAACTGATCACAGCCTCCTCTCACCGCCCCACCCCCGCGCAGAGCACACCACCCCGCACTTTGCTTGTCATGCAGCAACATAAAAAAACATCGAAAAAGTTGAGACGACGCCCCGCGAATAATTGCATTTCTGTATTAAAAAAAACCCCAAAAATCAACAACAACATCTAGATTCTAGAACAACAACAACAACTAGAAAACACTCTTTAACAACAACAACCAAGAGCAACATCTAGAACGAGCAGCAACAACAAGTAGCAAATGAAGAAGAAGAGAAAGAACAACAACAACAGCTGCATATAACTGTTTCAAAAGCTTAAAAAAAATGTAACTGAAACTCGGCTCTCATCTAGCAAAGAGAAGAAGAAGAAGCAAATACTGAGTGAATATTATAAAAAAAAAAAAACAAGAAAAATGGAAAAAAAAAAAACTAGAACAGAGTTAAGAGCAGCAAAGTAAAGCGAAAAATAAGAAAATAATACAAGTTTAATTAAATTAAATTCAATTCAATTAAAAACAAAAAACAAAAAAAATCACTTATTATAAAATGATATCTTGAAGTGTTCATGTATTCGAATGTAGGTTAACTAAGTACAGCATATAATAATAATAATAATAATAAATTAATCTAAATATAAAATTATACTTATAAATATATATATACACATATATATGGTATATATATGTATGTGTTCAAGATGAAAAAAAAAAACAAACAAACAAACACACATTTTTTTTTCTATATCTAAGTATTTGTATTAACCGCTAAAGAAACCAAAAAAAAAAATATGAAAAAAAAAACAAACTTAAATGCAAAAAGAAAAACAAAATACCAATTTTTGAATACAACAAATGGGAAAATATAATGAGAACAAAAATGTACTCAAAACCAAGAAGAACAAGAGGGGATAAAAAATTGATACCAAACTAAATGTAAAGAACACAAAAAATATCAGTAAATATCAGCGACAGTTCAGTAAATGGAAATAAAAATACAAAAACTACCAGAAATACGCATATAAATACCAAAAAAAAAAATAAAAGCCGAGCATACTTACATTTACATACATACATACATAGTTTAATTAGAACAAACTATAGCGCGCATCATTATATATCCAAACATTATAATAATAATTATAATATTTATATACTTAATAATAATAAACACACACATGACAGACAAAAAATTAAACACTCATGGAGCATATTTTTAATTACGCAAAAAAAAAAAACGGTAAAGCAAAAATTAATTTCCATATTACAATTATTAATCATCATTGTTAAATGAGAAAAAAAAAGAAAACACAAAAAAACAAATAATTGAAGAGTTTTTTTCAATGGAGAGCGCTCAGCAGCATTCATAGCATAAATCAATTAAAATACTAAACCAAAAAAGAAAAAAACCAAAAAATTATACTAAATAAGGTCATAATATTCCCGAAAAAAGCAATAATTGCAATAATTGCAATATTAAGCAAATGATACTAAACTATAGACCAAAAAAAAAAAGAAACCTAAAAAACAAACAAACAAATTAATAATTTGCCATAAATTACAAAACACAATATGAAGGTTAATTTTTTGTTTTAAACTCAACTTTTGGCATTGCAGCTGTTTGATGTTAGAAAGACAGAAATAAAATAAAACTTAAAAAAAATAAAACACATTCTATAATAATTTGCAGCAGTTACAATCTCAAAACACAAATAAATACTTAGATCATTTTCATTCACATCGAATATTGACCAGAACATAAAAATATGTGCTACAAATTGTAATATCCGTCCAGAAAACTTTTTGAAGCGCACATTATTAATTCTACTAATAAGTTGACTTTGTTCTAAAGCCCAAATATTATTATTTTTTATTCTGCTAAACAGCATTTACTTGATATATCTTTCTCAAGAAAAATACCAAAAAAAGAAAAAGTAAATAAATAAAAATATCAACTGGGGAAAACGGACCAAATCAGTCAAAAAGTTTTCTATTTGTTGCGTTATATAACTATCTCTTGGATCATTGTCTATATAGTGTATACCCACATCTAAGCTCAGTTGTTTCCTCAATCTAACCAACTTTTTCCCAAAATATTCATAATCAAAGGACGACTAAAGACGTATCACAGCCAAAGAAGCCAAGCCAATGAAAATAAATGTCACTGCCAGCTATAAAAAAAAAAAAACAATAAAAATTATATAGTTAGATAATTATAACAAAAGAAGAAAAATACTCGTATAACCCAATATCTGAAGCTCGATCAATATAGTATATTGACAGCTGCATTGCCAAATTAAATTGCATTAAAATTTATTTTGAAATGAAATTGTGTTGGCACATCAAGGAATTTCTCTAGGTTCCAAAATAAAAAAAAAATTAAATTAAATAATTTAAAAAAGAAATGGGAATTGTCTGCAATCGAACAGCAATAAAACTAGTTAATAGATCATAAATTACTTATACATATAAATATACTATGTATTATTTTTACAATCATTTATTTTTTATTTTTTACTTTTTGTCACACCAGCATATTCAAAGACGCATTAGATTTTAGCCAATGAGGTTTGAAGATAATAATAAAAAACACAAAAAAAAACAAAAAAATCGGAAAATGGGAGAACTAATTTCTAGATCGCTGTACAACTTAATAGAGAAAGATAAAAACAATAATTATAACAATAACGATAACGATAACGATAACGATAACAAGTAATTTTAGCGTATTTTTTTTAACTGCTTATAGCCAAATATGTTTAAGTCCTAAGTCTAATAAATAATAAAAAAAGAAAGAAATCGAAATGGAACTTGGTCTAGAAGAAAACTGAAAAGCGAAAGCGTTTTTTTTTTCTTTCTCTCTAGCCAAGAAAATAAATGGAAATAAACTGAATCTATGCAATACCAAAATAATAATAATAACATGTAAAGAATACATATATGCGAATATATAATATATATATATATATATTTATATATATGTATATGTGTAATGGAATGCTATGCATAATACAAAGAAATTGCCATTAGTTGTTAGTGTTAATGCGATACGTCTGTATGATTTATGGAGAAAGATTGGATTCTTTAGAGATATCTATCTGTATATGAACAGAGCTCATAATACTTAGGTAGAGATGAAGCAAAGGGTTCAGCAAAAAGGCATATGAAAAGTATAAAACTCAACTTGAACTTAAAAGCAATTGTAAAATATCGTAACTCAATATATGAGAAAAAAAAAAAATGAATATCGAAATCGTTGTTTGTTTGAATTTTTTTCTTAAGTCTTAATTAATTTGATTTTTTTTTTCCTTGTTGCAAATGCAAAACTTTATTTTTCAAAGTGTTTGCCGCAATATTATACATATATTACTACGATGGAATACGAGTTGTATTTAGACTACGAGTTTAATATATACTTTATATAAGTACAATAAGCATGACAAAACATTTCATAACTAGTTCGATGAAAAAAGAAAACAAACATACAAATAAAACTTAGAAGCAATAAGCAGCAACATTTGAACTTTCGCCAATTTTTCACACTGAAATCTTCACAATTCTACACAATTCTCACACACTTACAGTCTATAAAGTCTATCGTTGACTATCCTTAACAATTCTCTTCGTAATCGAACAAAATCCAAAAAAAAAAAACCAATTAATTCCTATACTATATTTAATCGTAGATCGCTTTTAAATTTTTCCTTGCATTTTGGCGTGTTCTCTAGAAGGCAAACAGGAGCAATAAATTTGACAACGAACTTTTTAATATTAAAGCCTTTTCAATATTTCTTATACATATATAAATATATACTATATAATCTCAATATTTTAATTCGAATTTAAATAATTTGGTTTCATATTTTGTTTCATTTTTTTATTATTTCTAACTATATACTGTATAGGGATTTTGTGAGTATTTTAAAGAGTATTTTATAAGTACTTTCTTATGTTGTAAGTTTGTGTTTTTTATTATTTGACATTATATGTATACAAATATTTTTTTTCCTCAATTTTTTTTTATTTTATTCGTCAATAAATCGAATACATATCATTATTTATTGTTTTTATTGAATATTGTTGAGATTGAATTCTATGAAAACTTTCAAATACTATCTGTCCCAATATCTATGCACTGTTCACACACTGTCTCTCTATCTCTATCTCTCTCTCTCTCTCTCTCTTTTTCTAAATTTCTCTAATTCTCCACCTTTTTCTCCAACTTCACTCACGCACATCAGAATCAAAATCAAATTCGCCATACAGCAAGTAGGTCAATTTAAAAAAAAAATTAATAAGATCAACAATTATCGAAGTATATTGGTGAAATTTAATTAAAAAATAAAATTTTCGAAAAAAATAATATTTAGTTGACACTTAACAAAAAAAATACTATTTAAAATATAATTACAATTGCAAGTAGTTCAAAACAAAATCATTTTATTAGAACAAGGTTTTTTAAAAATGTAAACTTATGAATCGAAAAAAATTAATAAAAAACTACAAGTATAAATGAATAAATTATGGAAAATCTGAAACTGCCAATTCACATTCTCAGACAGAAATTTAGAAAGAAAAAAAAAACATAAACAAAAATCTGCAAGCATATTTAATACAAAAAAACAAAAAACTTAAACAATATACATTACTTATATACAATGCATACATTAAACTGAATGAAAACAATGAAATTTTGCTGAATATTTAGAACAAAAACATAATGAAATATCCACAAAAAATTAGGCAACTCTGTTTTAGTATTCCCCCAAAATATTTTGCTCTTCTCCCTTTTTTAATTATAATAATTATCGATGCTTAAATTTAGGAGCATGTGAGTTTTTATGAAGATTAGGCGTGTTTTTTTAGCCAAGTATTTTAAATAATTCCATTTTGGGCTTTTTTCGAGAGTGTGTTTCAATTATTTTAAATTACATTTTTTTTTTATGTTTGATTTTTTATCTAATTACTCGTATGTGTGTGGTGCTTGCATCTGTGTGTGTGTGTCAGTGTGTATGCGTATGTGTATGTACTATGTGTGAATAAATAGCAGACAATAATTAGTAAATTTGCAAATGAAAACAAAAAACATATAAACAAGAAACAATAAAAAAAAAAACAAAAAAAAAAAATAAAAAATCTATAAAAAAAAAACAAAAAGGCAATATTTGTGTGTACTATGCGTTAACATTTACTTTGCACCCAGGCCACACACACATTTAAGAAGAAGAAAAAAACACACACCAATGTATCTACATACAATGTATCTCAATCTGTTTCTATGCATTTTGTATCTGTATCTGTTGCTTTCATTTTGATCAGGCACAATAACTACTTGGGTTTTTTCTTCACAATTACAAAAACAACAAATTTTATAATAATATTAACTTACTTCATAGAAAACTGAGCATTATTTGATCAGTTTTTTTTTGTCTTCCAAAAAAAAAATTTTTTTTTTTTTTTTTTGCTGAGAATGTAGTTAAAAAAATGCATTTTATTTATTTATATTTTTTGCAGGCGCGAAATGTATCCTAAATTTAGGTCAAGTTTATAGTTGCAGTTAAGGATTATGTTCAGGATTATACTATAAAATACACAGAGAAATATCGGATGTAAAAATCATGCATAATATGAAAACTTGAATAACTAATAAAAGTTCATAGATTCTGAATAACAATTCATAAAATATGTATAATTTCAATTATGCAAAGTTATTCAAGATTCAATATTATGATTTTTGCATACATTTTTCTCTGTATATTTATAAATTTCATTCAACATTTGCAAAAGAAAGAAAAATTTACAAAAAAAAATGTTTAATTAACTTTACTTCAATTTATATAGTTTTCATCTGATTTTTTTTTTCTCCTTATTAATATATAATATAATATATATTTATACTTAAAAAAAATGTAGTTCCTTTCTTGTTAGCACAACACAATTTTTGAAGTATAAGAAAACTGCCTTAAAGTGATTTTCATATATTATAAATCAATTTAAATCTAAACAATGTACATAAATAGTGCCCAAAAATATTAAAAAAAGAAAAAACAAAAAACAAACAAACTTTTTTTTTTTACTAACAATAATTAGAAACGTATTTTAAGCGTAAGCATGACTTTTAATTAACACTTAAGTAACTAAGACATACATACGAACAAACTGTACATAACTTATTATATACACAATTATATACAATATAACATACATGTATGTATGTATTTTATAACGAATTAGATCGTAATTAGTAAAAAGAAAAGAAAAACTTTCAGCAAAATTACAATTAAGTTTTCCAAATTCAGATGACTTTTGAAGCAGCAGCAGACGCAGAATTCAGATTTTCACAATACACACAATATTTTTTTTGGTATTTTTAAATTGTTTTTTTTTTTCAGCAGTTAAGTTTAGTCAACGTAGCGTAAATGTAATAATATAATATTAATACAACATAATACTAAACTATATATAATAAATACAAAAATTAAAAATAAAAAAAAAATGAAAAAATGTATGTAAAATAAATGCATAAATAATTTCAAATATATTCGCCGATTGCCTTCAACTAGAGGAATTTTGATTACAAAATTAATAATGACAAAATATTAAAATGAGATTAATTAAATATTGCATTAACGAAACAATATTTATACAATGAATGGCAAAAAATTAAAAAAAAAAAACCAATAAATATAAATAAATACGAAGATGACAACAACAACAGCAAGCAGAACAACAACAAATCTACACACACACAACAACAACAACAAAAATGAAATTCAAAAAGAACTGAAGTAAAAACAAAGATTTTAAAGCCGAAACAAACAAAAGAAACTAAGAGAAAAATAAAAAATAAAAAGTAAAGTTCATATTTGTACACATTAAGCCGACACAACAAAAAAACCAAAATAAAATATTTAAAAAACAAACACAATTATACACATTTACATAGGCTATATACATATATATATGTATACTATAAATATATATATATGTGGTATATACAAGCACATAAGCATATATATATATATAAGTGCCATGTACTTATATGTCAGCTTGTATGTATTCCATTATCAAGCGAAAAATAATAATAATAATATTAAAAAAAATTACAACGTAATTTCTGAAATTTAAATGCAATTCAAGAAGTCAAATTTGCACATCTTTAAGCCGAAAAAATCGAAGAATGAAAAACCCCCAAACAATTTTATCTATTAGCCAAAAAAAAAACTAAAGGGAAAACTAAAGAAAATCCTCAAAATTGCAAATACTTCCGTCTGAGAATTTGAGTAAAAAAAAGAAACAATAATTTTGAATGCTCTTAAATTGTTTTCTAATTTTTTTTTAAACTTATTTAATATTATAATTTGCATAATTGGTTTATTGTTTTTCCTTTTCAAAACCAGAGAAACTTTCAGAAAACACACACATATCCAACAATCTTTTCAAAATACTCAATATTCGCTTACTCTTGCGGTATCCTGGCAATCGATATAAGGATCAGCAAAAACTATATATCTGAGATGCCTTCTCTGGTTGGGTATTATTCTCTAGTCCTTCCCCTTTCCTGGCCCCCAATCACAGACACACACACACATGCATTCTTCAACGCAAACGCAATTCTTCAATGCTTAATCTTTCCGTGTAGACGATCTGATTCTAGGGTATCTTTCAAGCCATACATACTCGTAACTTATGCCGCCATAAGAGAACATAAAAACATAAGCAAACAAACAACAAACAAAGAAACCACAAAAATGCAAAACAACAACAACAACAAACATAATAATAGTATATATACTATATATAGTTCATATTTACAATTATATATTAAGGGTATCTCTAATTTGTATTAAATTCTTATAAGCATATACAACAACAAAATACGGATAAACAACAAATTACATTAATACTACTATATAATAATAATAATGATAAATAAGTTAATTAATAAATAAAATACAGAAAAAAAGAAACTAGTTCACATGAGCAAACGCGCAAATGTTTGTGAATGTGGTATTTTTTTTTTTTTTTTTTTTTTTGTAATGAAATTTAACTAGTTATAATATATTAATAATATTTCTAATATGATAAATAATGTGAATTGTTTATAAACCTTTTGAGTAACGATTATTATGAAACGTTTAATTTTGTTAATACGAAAACAAAACGCGAGCATGGTTAATAAAGCTTTAATTTGAAGCTATATATTTATCTCTATATATATATATATATATATACTTCAGTGTGTATGCATATACTATATCTTTGTATAAATATATGCATATATAATTTACTTATATATATATATACATATATATAAATAAATATAATTGAAGCAGGCGACGAAGCAGAAGATGAAAGAAACGTCCTCAGTTTATAAATTTTCAAATGAGTGACAAAAATAAAAATTGAATAAACGAATAGTGAAAAAAAACAAACGTAAAGTACTTAAAGTTAAGGGTCACACTTATAAGTATATATTACAATTAAAATTATTTAAAACAAATTAAAAAAACAAAATGAAATCAATTTATTACGTATGTAGGGAAAATATGAAGAATGCGATATTGAAACCGTAAATGGAATGAAGATACCAGAAAACATTATTTAATACAATATTTAGCAAAAAAAAAAAATTAGAACAAACTGAAAAGAGAATATTATTAAATGGAACGTCAAGTGTATGTGTTACATATATATACATATATTATATAAATTATATATATATATATATATATATATATATATTTATATATATGTAGCATAAGCAATTCTATTAATGAATCAAGTTTTTAGTCTATAATAATAATGAAAGCAAATGGAAAACAAAAATTGATATATACAATAAACAATGGCAGTAACACATATATGAAGCCCCTATATTGAGGATATAAACGTGAATTTTTAGCAGTGTAAGTAATAAATTATACACACACACACACACACACACACAAACATACAGACACACATACACTGAAACAGCAAAAACAAAACAAAAACAAAAACAAAATTAAGTAGGATTATGCCTAACAAAAAAATCTTTTTTTGAACTATAAGAAAATAAACAAAACTGAGAGAAACATCATTTTCAGGATCACAAAACATATTCTTATATATATATAGGCGAGTGCGCAGCATAAATGCACATTATTGCAAATATATAGAATATACATTAAAAAATAATAATTATACTATTAAAAATTAATAATATATGTATAATGATATACAATTATTATTATTATTATTATTATAATTATACCATTAAATGGCAGCCGAAAAAAATGCTATTTTGAAAAAGATCCAATAGTTAAATATAAATTTTAAGCAGGACATTGCATACTCACCACAAAACAAAAAAAAGAAAGAGAAAAAACACATACATACATACAATAACACACACACACACACACACACAGCTAACTTGTAAATAACATATACACACAAATACAGTTACAATTAGTTAATTTTACTTGCTAAACAAAAACAAAAACAAAAACAAAACAAAACAAAGAAAATTATTGCAGAAAGCGTTTATCGCATTACATATAACAAATAAATGGCAAATAAAGAAAACAAAAAGAAATCATATGCATCAAAGTAAAGTAAATTAAATTAAATTAAATTAAAATACATAAAGATAAATGCAATTAAGTGCAGACAGAGCGCATTGATAGGCAAATAAAAAATAAAATTAAATAATGAAGAAGAGACACGAAAATAAATAATGAAAAGAACAAACAAAAAGTTAGAATGGGCTCTCTATCTCTCATTGGATCGATCAATCAGCGTATAAAGCTGATTCAGATCTGATTTGTGGACGAACGAATGGCGATTGCAGGAGCATTATTAAATTACCAAGTAATATTATACAAAATATTATTATATAAATTATTATAATTATAAATTACTATTAAAGAAACCCAAAAAAAAGAAAAACAAAAAACAAATAAAGAAACACATTATTATAATGCGATGAAAGAAAAACCAGAAAAAAAATAACAAAACAAAACAAATACAAAACGAATTGACAACATTGTATGATTTTGATCAGAAAGTAATAAAAACAATTTTCGAAATCGAAAATTGTTTTTATTACTTTCTGATCAAAATCATACAATGTTGTCAATTCGTTTTGTATTTGTTTTGTTATTTTTTTTCTGGTTTTTCTTTCATCGCATTATAATAATGTGTTTCTTTATTTGTTTTTTGTTTTTCTTTTTTTTGGGTTTCTTTAATAGTAATTTATAATTATAATAATTTATATAATAATATTTTGTATAATATTACTTGGTAATTTAATAATGCTCCTGCAATCGCCATTCGTTCGTCCACAAATCAGATCTGAATCAGCTTTATACGCTGATTGATCGATCCAATGAGAGATAGAGAGCCCATTCTAACTTTTTGTTTGTTCTTTTCATTAATTATTTTCGTGTCTCTTCTTCATTATTTAATTTTATTTTTTATTTGCCTATCAATGCGCTCTGTCTGCACTTAATTGCATTTATCTTTATGTATTTTAATTTAATTTAATTTAATTTACTTTACTTTGATGCATATGATTTCTTTTTGTTTTCTTTATTTGCCATTTATTTGTTATATGTAATGCGATAAACGCTTTCTGCAATAATTTTCTTTGTTTTGTTTTGTTTTTGTTTTTGTTTAGCAAGTAAAATTAACTAATTGTAACTGTATTTGTGTGTATATGTTATTTACAAGTTAGCTGTGTGTGTTTGTGTGTGTGTGTGTTATCCTTGTTTATGTATGTATGTTTGTTTTTTCTCTTTCTTTTTTTTGTTTTGTGGTGAGTATGCAATGTCCTGCTTAAAATTTATATTTAACTATTGGATCTTTTTCAAAATAGCATTTTTTTCGGCTGCCATTTAATGGTATAATTATAATAATAATAATAATAATAATTGTATATCATTATACATATATTATTAATTTTTAATAGTATAATTATTATTTTTTTATGTATATTCTATATATTTGCAATAATGTGCATTTATGCTGCGCACTCGCCTATATATATATAAGAATATGTTTTGTGATCCTGAAAATGATGTTTCTCTCAGTTTTGTTTATTTTCTTATAGTTCAAAAAAAGATTTTTTTGTTAGGCATAATCCTACTTAATTTTGTTTTTGTTTTTGTTTTGTTTTTGCTGTTTCAGTGTATGTGTGTCTGTATGTGTGTTTGTGTGTGTGTGTGTGTATAATTTATTACTTACACTGCTAAAAATTCACGTTTATATCCTCAATATAGGGGCTTCATATATGTGTTACTGCCATTGTTTATTGTATATATCAATTTTTGTTTTCCATTTGCTTTCATTATTATTATAGACTAAAAACTTGATTCATTAATAGAATTGCTTATGCTACATATATATAAATATATATATATATATATATATATATATAATTTATATAATATATGTATATATATGTAACACATACACTTGACGTTCCATTTAATAATATTCTCTTTTCAGTTTGTTCTAATTTTTTTTTTTTGCTAAATATTGTATTAAATAATGTTTTCTGGTATCTTCATTCCATTTACGGTTTCAATATCGCATTCTTCATATTTTCCCTACATACGTAATAAATTGATTTCATTTTGTTTTTTTAATTTGTTTTAAATAATTTTAATTGTAATATATACTTATAAGTGTGACCCTTAACTTTAAGTACTTTACGTTTGTTTTTTTTCACTATTCGTTTATTCAATTTTTATTTTTGTCACTCATTTGAAAATTTATAAACTGAGGACGTTTCTTTCTTCATCTGCTTCGTCGCCTGCTTCAATTATATTTATTTATATATATATATATATAAGTAAATTATATATGCATATATTTATACAAAGATATAGTATATTTATATGCATACACACTGAAGTATATATATATATATATATAGAGATAAATATATAGCTTCAAATTAAAGCTTTATTAACCATGCTCGCGTTTTGTTTTCGTATTAACAAAATTAAACGTTTCATAATAATCGTTACTCAAAAGATTTATAAACAATTCACATTATTTATCATATTAGAAATATTATTAATATATTATAACTAGTTAAATTTCATTACAAAAAAAAAAAAAAAAAAAAAATACCACATTCACAAACATTTGCGCGTTTGTTCATGTGAACTAGTTTCTTTTTTTTTCTGTATTTTATTTATTAATTAACTTATTTATCATTATCATTATTATATAGTAGTATTAATGTAATTTGTTGTTTATCCGTATTTTGTTGTTGTATATGCTTATAAGATTTTAATACAAATTAGAGATACCCTTAATATATAATTGTAAATATGAACTATATATAGTATATATACTATTATTATGTTTGTTGTTGTTGTTGTTTTGCATTTTTGTGGTTTCTTTGTTTGTTGTTTGTTTGCTTATGTTTTTATGTTCTCTTATGGCGGCATAAGTTACGAGTATGTATGGCTTGAAAGATACCCTAGAATCAGATCGTCTACACGGAAAGATTAAGCATTGAAGAATTGCGTTTGCGTTGAAGAATGCATGTGTGTGTGTGTGTGTGTTGGGGGCCAGGAAAGGGGAAGGACTAGAGAATAATACCCAACCAGAGAAGGCATCTCAGATATATAGTTTTTGCTGATCCTTATATCGATTGCCAGGATACCGCAAGAGTAAGCGAATATTGAGTATTTTGAAAAGATTGTTGGATATGTGTGTGTTTTCTGAAAGTTTCTCTGGTTTTCAAACGGCAAAACAATAAACCAATTATGCAAAATATAATATTAAATAAGTTTAAAAAAAAATTAGAAAAAAATTTAAGAGCATTCAAAATTATTGTTTCTTTTTTTTACTCAAATTCTCAGACGGAAGTATTTGCAATTTTGAGGATTTTCTTCAGTTTTCCCTTTAATTTTTTTTTGGCTAATAGATAAAATTGTTTGGGGGTTTTTCATTCTTCGATTTTTTCGGCTTAAAGATGTGCAAATTTGACTTCTTGAATTGCATTTAAATTTCAGAAATTACGTTGTAATTTTTTTTAATATTATTATTATTATTTTTCGCTTGATAATGGAATACATACAAGCTGACATATAAGTACATGGCACTTATATATATATATATGCTTATGTGCTTGTATATACCACATATATATATATATATATTTATAGTATACATATACATGTATATATATATATGTATATAGCCTATGTAAATGTGTATAATTGTGTTTGTTTTTTAAATATTTTATTTTTTGGTTTTTTTGTTGTGTCGGCTTAATGTGTACAAATATGAACTTTACTTTTTATTTTTTATTTTTCTCTTAGTTTCTTTTGTTTGTTTCGGCTTTAAAATCTTTGTTTTTACTTCAGTTCTTTTTGAATTTCATTTTTGTTGTTGTTGTTGTGT
This sequence comes from Hirtodrosophila alboralis, assembly GCA_035043045.1. NCBI lineage: Eukaryota > Metazoa > Arthropoda > Insecta > Diptera > Drosophilidae > Hirtodrosophila > Hirtodrosophila alboralis. Next base: position 32,401 of record JAWNNH010000144.1, on the reverse strand, counting down.
GTGTGTAGATTTGTTGTTGTTCTGCTTGCTGTTGTTGTTGTCATCTTCGTATTTATTTATATTTTTGGTTTTTTTTTTTTAATTTTTTGCCATTCATTGTATAAATATTGTTTCGTTAATGCAATATTTAATTAATCTCATTTTAATATTTTGTCATTATTAATTTTGAAATCAAAATTCCTCTAGTTGAAGGCAATCGGCGAATATATTTGAAATTATTTATGCATTTATTTTACATACATTTTTTCATTTTTTTTTTTATTTTTAATTTTTGTATTTATTATATATAGTTTAGTATTATGTTGTATTAATATTATATTATTACATTTACGCTACGTTGACTAAACTTAACTGCTGAAAAAAAAAAACAATTTAAAAATACCAAAAAAAATATTGTGTGTATTGTGAAAATCTGAATTCTGCGTCTGCTGCTGCTTCAAAAGTCATCTGAATTTGGAAAACTTAATTGTAATTTTGCTGAAAGTTTTTCTTTTCTTTTTACTAATTACGATCTAATTCGTTATAAAATACATACATACATGTATGTTATATTGTATATAATTGTGTATATAATAAGTTATGTACAGTTTGTTCGTATGTATGTCTTAGTTACTTAAGTGTTAATTAAAAGTCATGCTTACGCTTAAAATACGTTTCTAATTATTGTTAGTAAAAAAAAAAAGTTTGTTTGTTTTTTGTTTTTTTTTTTAAATATTTTTGGGCACTATTTATGTACATTGTTTAGATTTAAATTGATTTATAATATATGAAAATCACTTTAAGGCAGTTTTCTTATACTTCAAAAATTGTGTTGTGCTAACAAGAAAGGAACTACATTTTTTTTAAGTATAAATATATATTATATTATATATTAATAAGGAGAAAAAAAAAATCAGATGAAAACTATATAAATTGAAGTAAAGTTAATTAAACATTTTTTTTTGTAAATTTTTCTTTCTTTTGCAAATGTTGAATGAAATTTATAAATATACAGAGAAAAATGTATGCAAAAATCATAATATTGAATCTTGAATAACTTTGCATAATTGAAATTATACATATTTTATGAATTGTTATTCAGAATCTATGAACTTTTATTAGTTATTCAAGTTTTCATATTATGCATGATTTTTACATCCGATATTTCTCTGTGTATTTTATAGTATAATCCTGAACATAATCCTTAACTGCAACTATAAACTTGACCTAAATTTAGGATACATTTCGCGCCTGCAAAAAATATAAATAAATAAAATGCATTTTTTTAACTACATTCTCAGCAAAAAAAAAAAAAAAAAATTTTTTTTTTGGAAGACAAAAAAAAACTGATCAAATAATGCTCAGTTTTCTATGAAGTAAGTTAATATTATTATAAAATTTGTTGTTTTTGTAATTGTGAAGAAAAAACCCAAGTAGTTATTGTGCCTGATCAAAATGAAAGCAACAGATACAGATACAAAATGCATAGAAACAGATTGAGATACATTGTATGTAGATACATTGGTGTGTGTTTTTTTCTTCTTCTTAAATGTGTGTGTGGCCTGGGTGCAAAGTAAATGTTAACGCATAGTACACACAAATATTGCCTTTTTGTTTTTTTTTTATAGATTTTTTATTTTTTTTTTTTTGTTTTTTTTTTTATTGTTTCTTGTTTATATGTTTTTTGTTTTCATTTGCAAATTTACTAATTATTGTCTGCTATTTATTCACACATAGTACATACACATACGCATACACACTGACACACACACACAGATGCAAGCACCACACACATACGAGTAATTAGATAATAAATCAAAACTAAAAAAAATGTAATTTAAAATAATTGAAACACACTCTCGAAAAAAGCCCAAAATGGAATTATTTAAAATACTTAGCTAAAAAAAAACACGCCTAATCTTCATAAAAACTCACATGCTCCTAAATTTAAGCATCGATAATTATTATAATTAAAAAAGGGAGAAGAGCAAAATATTTTGGGGGAATACTAAAACAGAGTTGCCTAATTTTTTTGTGGATATTTCATTATGTTTTTGTTCTAAATATTCAGCAAAATTTCATTGTTTTCATTCAGTTTAATGTATGCATTGTATATAAGTAATGTATATTGTTTAAGTTTTTTGTTTTTTTGTATTAAATATGCTTGCAGATTTTTGTTTATGTTTTTTTTTTTCTTTCTAAATTTCTGTCTGAGAATGTGAATTGGCAGTTTCAGATTTTCCATAATTTATTCAGTTATACTTGTAGTTTTTTATTAATTTTTTTCGATTCATAAGTTTACATTTTTAAAAAACCTTGTTCTAATAAAATGATTTTGTTTTGAACTACTTGCAATTGTAATTATATTTTAAATAGTATTTTTTTTGTTAAGTGTCAACTAAATATTATTTTTTTCGAATTATTTATTTTTTAATTAAATTTCACCAATATACTTCGATAATTGTTGATCTTATAAATTTTTTTTTAAATTGACCTACTTGCTGTATGGCGAATTTGATTTTGATTCTGATGTGCGTGAGAGAAGTTGGAGAAAAAGGTGGAGAATTAGAGAAATTTAGAAAAAGAGAGAGAGAGAGAGAGAGATAGAGAGACAGTGTGTGAACAGTGCATAGATATTGGGACAGATAGTATTTGAAAGTTTTCATAGAATTCAATCTCAACAATATTCAATACAAACAATAAATAATGATATGTATTCGATTTATTGACGAATAAAATAAAAAAAAATTGAGGAAAAAAAATATTTGTATACATATAATGTCAAATAATAAAAAACACAAACTTACAACATAAGAAAGTACTTATAAAATACTCTTTAAAATACTCACAAAATCCCTATACAGTATATAGTTAGAAATAATAAAAAAAATGAAACCAAATTATTTAAATTCGAATTTAAATATTGAGATTATATAGTATATATTTATATATGTATAAGAAATATTGAAATGGCTTTAATATTAAAAAGTTCGTTGTCAAATTTATTGCTCCTGTTTGCCTTCTAGAGAACACGCCAAAATGCAAGGAAAAATTTAAAAGCGATCTACGATTAAATATAGTATAGGAATTAATTGGTTTTTTTTTTGTTTATTTTGTTCGATTACGAAGAGAATTGTTAAGGATAGTCAACGATAGACTTTATAGACTGTAAGTGTGTGAGAATTGTGTAGAATTGTGAAGATTTCAGTGTGAAAAATTGGCGAAAATTCAAATGTTGCTGCTTATTGCTTCTAAGTTTTATTTGTATGTTTGTTTTCTTTTTTCATCGAACTAGTTATGAAATGTTTTGTCATGCTTATTGTACTTATATAAAGTATATATTAAACTCGTAGTCTAAATACAACTCGTATTCCATCGTAGTAATATATGTATAATATTGCGGCAAACACTTTGAAAAATAAAGTTTTGCATTTGCAACAAGGAAAAAAAAAAAATCAAATTAATTAAGACTTAAGAAAAAAATTCAAACAAACAACGATTTCGATATTCATTTTTTTTTTTTCTCATATATTGAGTTACGATATTTTACAATTGCTTTTAAGTTCAAGTTGAGTTTTATACTTTTCATATGCCTTTTTGCTGAACCCTTTGCTTCATCTCTACCTAAGTATTATGAGCTCTGTTCATATACAGATAGATGTCTCTAAAGAATCCTATCTTTCTCCATATATATATAAATCATACAGACGTATCGCATTAACACTAACAACTAATGGCAATTTCTTTGTATTATGCATAGCATTCCATTACACATATACATATATATATATATATATTATATATTATATATTCGCATATATGTATTCTTTACATGTTATTATTATTTTGGTATTGCATAGATTCAGTTTATTTCCATTTATTTTCTTGGCTAGAGAGAAAGAAAAAAAAAAGGCTTTCGCTTTTCAGTTTTCTTCTAGACCAAGTTCCATTTCGATTTCTTTCTTTTTTATTATTTATTAGACTTAGGACTTAAACATATTTGGCTATAAGCAGTTAAAAAAAATACGCTAAAATTACTTGTTATCGTTATCGTTATTGTTATAATTATTGTTTTTATCTTTCTCTATTAAGTTGTACAGCGATCTAGAAATTAGTTCTCCCATTTTCCGATTTTTTTGTTTTTTTTTTTGTGTTTTTTATTATTATCTTCAAACCTCATTGGCTAAAATCTAATGCGTCTTTGAATATGCTGGTGTGACAAAAAGTAAAAAATAAAAAATAAATGATTGTAAAAATAATACATAGTATATTTATATGTATAAGTAATTTATGATCTATTAACTAGTTTTATTGCTGTTCGACTGCAGACAATTCCCATTTCTTTTTTAAATTATTTAATTTAATTTTTTTTTATTTTGGAACCTAGAGAAATTCCTTGATGTGCCAACACAATTTCATTTCAAAATAAATTTTAATGCAATTTAATTTGGCAATGCAGCTGTCAATATACTATATTGATCGAGCTTCAGATATTGGGTTATACGAGTATTTTTCTTCTTTTGTTATAATTATCTAACTATATAATTTTTATTGTTTTTTTTTTTTTTATAGCTGGCAGTGACATTTATTTTCATTGGCTTGGCTTCTTTGGCTGTGATACGTCTTTAGTCGTCCTTTGATTATGAATATTTTGGGAAAAAGTTGGTTAGATTGAGGAAACAACTGAGTTTAGATGTGGGTATACACTATATAGACAATGATCCAAGAGATAGTTATATAACGCAACAAATAGAAAACTTTTTGACTGATTTGGTCCGTTTTCCCCAGTTGATATTTTTATTTATTTACTTTTTCTTTTTTTGGTATTTTTCTTGAGAAAGATATATCAAGTAAATGCTGTTTAGCAGAATAAAAAATAATAATATTTGGGCTTTAGAACAAAGTCAACTTATTAGTAGAATTAATAATGTGCGCTTCAAAAAGTTTTCTGGACGGATATTACAATTTGTAGCATATATTTTTATGTTCTGGTCAATATTCGATGTGAATGAAAATGATCTAAGTATTTATTTGTGTTTTGAGATTGTAACTGCTGCAAATTATTATAGAATGTGTTTTATTTTTTTTAAGTTTTATTTTATTTCTGTCTTTCTAACATCAAACAGCTGCAATGCCAAAAGTTGAGTTTAAAACAAAAAATTAACCTTCATATTGTGTTTTGTAATTTATGGCAAATTATTAAATTGTTTGTTTGTTTTTAGGTTTCTTTTTTTTTTTGGTCTATAGTTTAGTATCATTTGCTTAATATTGCAATTATTGCAATTATTGCTTTTTTCGGGAATATTATGACCTTATTTAGTATAATTTTTTGGTTTTTTTCTTTTTTGGTTTAGTATTTTAATTGATTTATGCTATGAATGCTGCTGAGCGCTCTCCATTGAAAAAAACTCTTCAATTATTTGTTTTTTTGTGTTTTCTTTTTTTTTCTCATTTAACAATGATGATTAATAATTGTAATATGGAAATTAATTTTTGCTTTACCGTTTTTTTTTTTTGCGTAATTAAAAATATGCTCCATGAGTGTTTAATTTTTTGTCTGTCATGTGTGTGTTTATTATTATTAAGTATATAAATATTATAATTATTATTATAATGTTTGGATATATAATGATGCGCGCTATAGTTTGTTCTAATTAAACTATGTATGTATGTATGTAAATGTAAGTATGCTCGGCTTTTATTTTTTTTTTGGTATTTATATGCGTATTTCTGGTAGTTTTTGTATTTTTATTTCCATTTACTGAACTGTCGCTGATATTTACTGATATTTTTTGTGTTCTTTACATTTAGTTTGGTATCAATTTTTTATCCCCTCTTGTTCTTCTTGGTTTTGAGTACATTTTTGTTCTCATTATATTTTCCCATTTGTTGTATTCAAAAATTGGTATTTTGTTTTTCTTTTTGCATTTAAGTTTGTTTTTTTTTCATATTTTTTTTTTGGTTTCTTTAGCGGTTAATACAAATACTTAGATATAGAAAAAAAAAATGTGTGTTTGTTTGTTTGTTTTTTTTTTTCATCTTGAACACATACATATATATACCATATATATGTGTATATATATATTTATAAGTATAATTTTATATTTAGATTAATTTATTATTATTATTATTATTATATGCTGTACTTAGTTAACCTACATTCGAATACATGAACACTTCAAGATATCATTTTATAATAAGTGATTTTTTTTGTTTTTTGTTTTTAATTGAATTGAATTTAATTTAATTAAACTTGTATTATTTTCTTATTTTTCGCTTTACTTTGCTGCTCTTAACTCTGTTCTAGTTTTTTTTTTTTCAATTTTTCTTGTTTTTTTTTTTTATATTATTCACTCAGTTTTTGCTTCTTCTTCTTCTCTTTGCTAGATGAGAGCCGAGTTTCAGTTACATTTTTTTTAAGCTTTTGAAACAGTTATATGCAGCTGTTGTTGTTGTTCTTTCTCTTCTTCTTCATTTGCTACTTGTTGTTGCTGCTCGTTCTAGATGTTGCTCTTGGTTGTTGTTGTTGTTGTTTAAAGAGTGTTTTCTAGTTGCTGTTGTTGTTCTAGAATCTAGATGTTGTTGTTGATTTTTGGGGTTTTTTTTAATACAGAAATGCAATTATTCGCGGGGCGTCGTCTCAACTTTTTCGATGTTTTTTTATGTTGCTGCATGACAAGCAAAGTGCGGGGTGGTGTGCTCTGCGCGGGGGGGGGGGGGCGGTGAGAGGAGGCTGTGATCAGTTATGATGTATGTGGGTGTGTGTGTGTGTGTGTGTATGTTACGGCTGCTGCTGCGTCTACAAAGGCTGATGAGTAATGCCGCGTCAATGTGTTGTGAGTGTGTGTTAAATGTATGTGTGTATGCATGTTAGAGAGTGCTTTTAAGAGAGAGAGAGAGTGAGAGAGAGAGAGCGTTGTTAGCTATCCTTTCGTTTCGTTTCTTTTCCTTTCGTTCCGTTTTTGCTTGTTCCACACACTTTGTTCTTGTCGCTGGTGCAACTGCTATTTTATCTTCGTCTTCGTCTTCATCTCCTACGATTTCTTGACTTGAATCCATGGGACACGCACACAAACGCAGTCGCCACGTGCATTCGTTGCGCATTGTGTCCGCGGACGCAGTTTGCCAGCTGCGTCCAATTTTTATTTCTTCTTCTCCTGCTGCTGCTGCTCATGATTGTTGTTTATTTTATTCCAATTCTGTTCTTCTAATCTTTCTTTAAAGTTGTTCGTTGTTGTTTTTTGGTTGTTTCGTTATCCTTACGCTTCTGGTTCGGTTTTAAGTCCGCTTACATTCGTTGTGTGTGTGTGTGTGTATTCTTGTGTGTTATCGTTATCGTTAACCTTGTTATCGTTATCGTTCTTGAGCTATATACTAACTCTTTATACTCTCTTCCAAGTTTTGTGATTGAAAATGACTTCGATGTGTGTTTTGTTTCCTTTTTGGTTTTTTTTTGCGTTGACGATAGTTTTTTTGGTTGTATTTGTAAGATACGTTTTTTTTAACAGTTTTATTTATGTGAACTTATGAAGCGGCTGCTGCTGTTGTTGTTGTTTTATTTATTGTTGTACTAAATATTTGAATGTTGTTGTTGTAGTTGTATTCATATAGAGACGACTTATTGCATTTTGTATTGCTTCTTAATACTCCCAATATCATGCATCCTGTATTTCACCTTTCAATCCAGGCACCCTATGGTGTTGGTTATGTCCTAAACGATTCGCTAAGTCCTGTACAACATCACGAAATATAACTGTATCTATATTTTCACCTAGTAAATACAACAAAAACCAATCGCCCATCTTTGAACGACGAACGATTATTTCAATAGCGTCACGACGCACTAACCTGAAATTTAAAAAGAAAAATTTAAATTAATAAATATATAGATTATACATTAATCAGATCTTATATAAAGAATGTTTCAGTAAGAGGTGCAGGGTCACAAATAAATCAATCGATCCATCAATTTCTATCGACCGGCCTCCACTCGCATAACTCTTATTGCAACATTCATTATAATGATCGTTATAAAAACTTACCTAAATCGCATTCGAAATAAATAGACCCTCATTCGAGGTGAGAATATAATAACCACCCTGTATATTAGCGTTAATAATGTGAGTAACGTTAATAATATAAACCAAAACCAAAGGAAAATGTAAATTTTCTCATTAACAACATTTAATGGTAAAATGCAAATGGCGTCGTGTTTCTCCACCTAAACGAAGATAAGAAAAAATATGTAAATAGGTTAAATATTTGTATATATATATATGTCATATTTATATATGTATACTTACCTCCCCACTTGAACCATATTTAAAAAATGTACATTTGGTCATTCTGGGAAATATATAAATCATTGGATCCATGCGATCTTCCTGATCGGTCTCCATATAATCTATCACATCCAAGCCAAATGTCATAAATTCGCCATCGAAAAATCGATTCATAAGAAACATTTGACCTGTGTATTCATGTATGAAAAATACAAAAAAGAAAAAAAAATTAAAATTAAGTATATATATTATAGTTATATATACATATATCTAGATATATATTAATATATATATGGACTGGCATACGTTATATAGTCAGTGTTTATTCAAAATAAATACAACAAAAAAAAAAATTGGAAAGAAAAATTGACGGTTCTAATTTATGGGTTCATTGCTGCCTCCATCTTGTTGAGTGTGTTGTGTATGTGGTGTGTGTGTGTGTGGTGTGTGTGGTGTGTGTGTGGGTGTATGTAAGCATGATCTCACAAAATTGTGTTATTGTTAACACAATCTTGTAAATGATTCAATTCTATTCGACTTTCAAAAAATACGGAAAAAAAAATCCAGCAACTTTATTAATGTGCCTCTCAATGAATTTATTTTTTCCGGCTCAATTCAAATACAATTCCCAGTAAGATATCGCCAATGAGTTAATATATCTTGTCTTGCTTATGCACAAAGTTTTTTGAAGATTGATATGCCTTTTGTTAACCATATAATTCAATTTGTATATTTTGATCTTGTCTTGCAATAAATTGTTCAAAAAAAAAAAAAAAAAAAAAAATGCAAAATTAATGTTCAGACTATGTACGTGTTAAAAGTAGACAGCTGAAAAAACTTAATTCAAATTTTATATACATATTTTTTTTATTTTTAATTTTAGAAGAATATTATCTAAAATTGATTGTATTTGAACTTTAATCGATATTTGAGTGAGTTATGGTAGCTGACTGAATTGAGATATAGATAAATGATTTGTTAAAATATCAATAAAAGTATCAATATTATAAATATCTCTCGATAAATTCGATAGTTTTATTATAGAAAAATTCAATTGGATTGATAGTTGGGTAAGATCTGCGAAATACACATGACACTTTCAAATCCGATATAAGATATGCTAATCTATATGTTTATACTATAAACGATATGTTCAGTAATATATATACATACATTCCTATCTATTGTAAGTTTTATAAGTTAAATTTTTAGATTAAATGAAATTTTTTATTTGCAGAAAAAAATGTTGATCTTTGGGTTTTTGTAAATTGATTAAAATTTTATAACTAACTGAATTTTAACTTCTTTCTTAAATATATGGAAATTTCCTATTTTAACTGCCTTAACATATCTCCTTTGTAAAAAAGAAAAAAAATCTTTTAATTTGGTTAAAATTAGCCTTAAAAAAACCATTATTAGTTTATGTAAATAGACTTAATTTTCCCGCTGTCTATCATTAGTATGCACTACAATATACTGTTTTGGGTTAAATCAAAATGAACTCTGTGATTATGGAGAAGGGTAAAAAGGGTACAAATGGAACTTTCCTTACTCGTGTACCAATCAAATGTCAATATTCAATTAGTCTGAATATTTAATGATGCATACGTATGGATCTGTTTTGTAATTGTTTATTTCTTTATTTCTTATAGATTCTGACAGTTAATTATTTTGTCAGATTTTTCGGCGATTTTCAGCCAGGAATCAAAAAAATTAAAAATGTGTAAAATTTTCGCTTTTTTTTTTTTGGATTTTTTTGGATTTTTTTTTGTTTATTTTGATGCGGTCGGTGCGTTCGGTTGAAAACGGTTTGGTCGGTGAGGTTAGTCTATAAAAATTCGTCATTGATTTTCTTAAGAAAATGTGCATGAGTGTATAATGAACGTATATATATAGTATGTGTATATTGTTGATATTGTGTATATGTGGTTAACCCCAAATTTGTTTATTGAATTAATGAAACTGGCACAATACCCCAGCATCTGATGATGATGATAAATATTACGGTTAATTTGAAACAACTACTCACCTATCACATTTATTAGGGCAAGCAGCTCACAAACGTAATATCTGTACGCCCACCAATTGTGATATCTGTAAATTATAATCATATTTAGCTAGTATATTTAGTTAGGTAAAATATGCTATATGTACTTGCCTTAAATTTTCCCATAAATAATCTAAAAGTAATTTCTTTTTTTGTTTTTTCTCGGCTTCGGAACAAATGCCTATATCTAAGTCCATGATGAGCGCATGAATCTTGCCACCCTCCCAAGATTTCCACAGCCATCTTGGTGTGTAAAATAAGATTGCCTGCAACAAAAATATAGATAAATAAAATAAACAGAGAGAAATATATAGAATATGTTTATAAGTAGTATTTTGAGAACCGTAAAGGTGAGCTATTGTTGTGGGCGTCTGTCGCATTGAAATTGTCGTAAAAGTGTTTCAATTTGACAAGTGACAATAGCCAGCTGTTTGTTCAAGAAAACCCCATAAAAACTCTCGTAATTTGCTTGTAATTCCAGTAAGCAATGCCAAAGGAATTATATATAATATATATATACTTAGGATCGCCTTTGTTTGACCTCCCATTTATTATTTGCTAATTTTGGGTACATTCAAACACACACACACTCAGAGATCTCTCTCTATATAGTATATATATAATACGTAAGTATTTATAGACATGTCATCAAAACAATTAGCCAATGATCCATTAGCGAAACAACCAAATCATCAAGATATAAAAAAAAACAATAGAAATAACAAAACCAGACATGTGTATTATATTAAAAAAAAGAAAAGAAAATAAAGAAGAACAACAGACTTAAATCTTGCTCAATTATATGGATCTTTTGTCAGAATCTTTTTGGTATTTATGTCTTCTGCTCTGATGACAAATTAATAATAACTTGTATCGTAAATTTGACGCTAAATTGTGCAAAGTTTGTTTGCTTTGGCATCATCGGAGGTCTACTATATCTTTTCCTTCTTTTTTTTCCTGATCTCTGCTCTCTTCCTGCACATGTGGGTAGGTGTTAATCCCCCCGCACAGTGGTCAGCAGACATCGGCTTAGTTTGGGGGGGCTTAGTATAGCATATTAGTATATATAGCGCCGATTCTAATGCCTGTCGAGGTGAGAGTTCAGTTTGTTTAGTGGGCGCCCAAATGGCGGCTGTCTGCGCAAATCTTCAAATATCGTCTACCAAAAATTCATATTCAAAGTCAAATGATATAACAAATGAAATAACATAGCTGACTGCTATATACTCTATTTTTAAAGTGTACGGCAGCTTGGCATATCAAAAAAAAATATGGCAGGACAATTTTTGATCTAAATATATTTCTAGTACTTATTTGTAGAGTTGCAAAACAATTATATTGATAAAATCGATAGATTTTTTAATTTTCCGCCATATATTAAGGAGAATTCAAAAATACGAGTGGAATATTTTAGAAAATTTTTGTAATATTAACATCTTCAAGTACTGAAAGAAAAAATTTAAATTAATTTTTAAACATTACTTGAATTTAAGTATTAAATTGCATGTTGTATCCTGAACTTTTTAAAGTCAATTTATATGTTAAATGAATCATGGATTCCGAAAAAATATTTAGATAAAATAGGTTGCCTTGATAAAAAGCAAAATTTTCGACTTATTAAAAAATGGCAGCTTGGTAAAGTAAAAATAACTATGAACACAGTTAAATTATATTTAAAAATGTTTATCTACTTGGTATGATAATAAAATTACCTAAAATACAAAAAATTTTAATTAAATTTCTCGCTTAGAAGTTATTGCGGATTGAAATTGAAATTTTGCCTTAAAATAAGCCCATTTAAAAAAAAACAATTTTTTGTGCAACTTTTTCTCCAAAACTAAAATTTGGCTTTTATAAAAAAAATTGTATTGGATTTGTATGAATATTGAAAGAAATTTATGATAAAATTGCGTAATTCGAAGGAATTGAAATTTAGCTTTTTCTTAGAACAACTGAAGAAAAGTATTTTATTTAAACATTTGGGTAATTTAATTATATGAATATCAAGTTAATATATCAATTTACGTATTTCCATGAAATTGATATTTAGAATTTTCTTTGAAAAACTAAACTAAATGCAAACTATTTTATTTAAACATTTGGTTAGGTTAAATGTATGAATAACAAGTTAAGCAAGTAAAAATGCTATAGTCGAATTTACCCGACTATGGAACACCCTGTAACGAGTTAGAGAGCTGCAAACACATTCAAATCAAGCAGTGTAAAGCAGTTCAACTGCCATTGTGTGCCATAAAATTCAATGACAAAATGAATGTAAAATGGAAGACAAATACATTTCAATCGAATGATTATTTTTAATTTATTTTTTTTTATGATATTATTTACTTTAAAGAGTATTCAAAAACCACTTTTTAATTATTTTTAAACAAATATTTCAAAGTAAAATTGCCAACGTCATAACACGCGCAATGCCAATTGATATAAGGGAAGAAGACGTAACGTTGTGGATTGGGGCAGGGGTGCAGAGAGTGCATATTTCTAGAAACAGGGGGTCTTGAAGCATGAAAGGATGGAAACGTGCTCATTGATTGAATATTTTTCGCCTGTTGCAACAACAACCAAAAAAAAAAATACAAAATTGCAAAAAAAAATATTTGGCGTCGCCGCATAGTTTTATAGCCTGGCCAACACACACAACATCTGTGGTACATTGTATGGCCTTATGACGGCAACAACAACAACAACAACAACAACAAAAACAACAGCAACAACAACAGCATCAACAACAACAATTGAACAAATAATGTGCCCACAGTGCTTGCAACGCGTCTTGCCGGAAGTCAAATGATGCGTTTGATTTGCTTTTTGGCCTTTTCCTCAAGTCTTCAAGTTGTGTGTTGTTAGCCCAATGGGCCAATTGAACATTTGGCCATTTTCCCTACACCCTCCAAGCCCTTCATCTCCAACAATTTCTATTTGTTTTCCTCGCTCTATCTCTGTCTATCGCCCTTTGCCAATTGGCCTGGCCCCCGGCGACATGCAACAGTGGCAAGAACAACAGTCAAAATATCTTTGTGGGTGTATAAGGGCAGACGCAACAGCTGGCGGTAGAGGGGAGGTGCGGCGGTTGGGGTGTGTGTGTGTGTGTGTGAAAAGCAATTTGGCAAGCGTTCAAATTGCCATAAAAACATCACATAAATGCAACTGTAATCAAAGCAAGGCAAAGGCAAAGGCAGAGGCAAAACCAACGTAAAGTAAAAACCAGCGAAGAAAAATGCAGCACAGTCTGACCGCCAACACAAAAGAAAGTCAGCACAGTGGAGCAAAATACTTTAAAACAAAAATAAAAATATATTATAATATAAAATAAAAAATTGCATGCCATAAAAGTATTTTTAAAAATTTTTTAAATCAACATTAGAACAAGTATCGAGCTAGCCAAGAAGAGAAAAAATATGAAAAGAAAAGGCTATTTTCGGTAAGCCGAAGCCCTATACTCTTGCAATGATCTACTCAAAAAATATCAATATTCGACCTATTGTTGGTATAGTCTTCCGATTTCAAATTTAATACGACCATATACAAACTATTTTATTTAATCTCCAATAACTTCTTAGCAAATTATCTAATTTAAAAATGTTGTATGACAACTTGAAGAGCTGTTTTATTACGTTTTTGAATAGCTAAACATATTTAATTTAATTATACTTTATGCGGACTTATTTTCACTTCACCAAACTTACAACAATTCGCAACTTTAGCTTTTTTGCTTCTTTCGAGAACAGTTCCGGCAATATATTTAAATACAAAAAGTAATTATTTCATATTCAGCGACCGACTTTATATATAAATAGACTGTCAAATGTACGGGACACAAAATGCGATTGCATAGTGTAATAAAATAAAATAAATAAAAATTAAAATATATATATATATATATATGTAATAAAATAATAATTGTATATTTACAGCACTTAAGGAAACAGATATAAAAAAAAACACATAATTCTCGTTCATATGCTCATATTTCATAATATATTTAAATTCTAGAAACCAATATTTAAATCATAAAACTAAAATTTTTAATAGCACTTAAAGTACAACCATTAATTGAGTTTGCCCAGTTTTCTAATAACTAAAGTTCATAGGTATAAAGCACATCCAATAATATATATACATAGCATAATATTACCTCTAAATTTACATATAAATATTCAAACAAGCAGTTCAAGCATAAAGTTTTTAATTGAATAATCGAGTGAAGTCGCGGTAACTCGAATATTCACTTACTTGAACAAAGTATAAATATTTTATATTAATCGTTATAAATAAATGGGTATTAAATTCAATAGTTATTATTGAAAGTTTTCATAGATTTAAGAAGAAATTTGAAATCTTTGTGTGTTATGCTATGTCTGGCAACTCTGAAATCGAATGAATTCATTGACAGATAAACAGATAGACTAACAAAAAAAACTGACATTTGGTCTATTAAAAGATATTTCAATAATAAATATTTGCAGCATTTGCAAACCCTACTTCTTACAATTTTAAATAATACTCATTATTTGGTCTATTGCAAATCTCTCTTAATAATATTTTTTATCTCATTTAATTGTTCAGATGGGTTCTAGTTTTGTTGTTTCCATATAATTTGAATTTTTGTACAATTTTTTTTTTTTTTTAAATTATAATTTAGTACTATCGAACCATCACCATTCCCAGATTTTACTTTTTGAGCAATTAAATTGCGAATGGGTTTCCACGAATAATTGTTAAAATTTGTTGCAAGTGTGACACAAATGTACACAAGTGCTTAATATTTTTTTGAATCTGTAAATTTATTATTTGGCCAAATTTTAGCCCGTTTTTAATGAGTACAGAGATCACTTTACTTATATAAAACATTCTTGAAAATGACACTATATTTACTGAAGAAGCTTGTTTTCCTATTATACCGTCTACAACTGCCGCATAGAGACACTAATCACACAGTCCATTTATTATGCTCATTTCTCATGCCTCTCATAAAACAGTCGTGAAATAATATCAGTATTTTCTTGGAAAACTTCTGAAAAATATATCACTTGCCCAGCTCATTTCACACACTCCATAAAACTAATTTTAGAAAAGTTTTTCGGTTTTGTAGCAGATTTATGATTTCAGTTTAAAATCAATCTGTCTACAATATCATTTACATTCTGTGTCTTGGACAATCGCATTAAGCCCACTGTGCCGCACTCCATGATGATAAAAAGGGAAAATATGGCAAAAAATCAACACAAAATAGGGGAAAAACATTTTGTGTGTTTGCGTTTTCAATTAGGCAAAAAATATGTACATGTTGTGGAACCCAAGATCCAACACCATTCCCAGTCATAGCTCCAGCTTTATGGTGTGGGCGAACTGGTTGGAGAACGGATCGGATCGTATTGGATCGCTGTTAAAGACTGGGGCTAAACGCCTGGTGCCTTATGCCTTATCCCGGACATTTTGAACAAAAATAAAAGCACATAAGTCAAATATAAACATCCATCTGTCCATGCAGACTATTCTGGTTCTGGTGGGGAGTCCAGTCGACGTCATGCTGCCAACCCGTCTCCCAACTCATTCGATTCCCCAACTAAACAACCCAACCCAACCCAACCCATCATAATGTATCCCTCTCTTCTGTTCCATTCGGGGCTAGATTTTTGTTTCAGCTTTACGCTGGCATTTGGCCAGAATTATTATTATTTTCTTTTTTTTTTTTTTTTCTTTTTGTAATTTTTTTTTTACTTTTATGTTTGTCTGTGCCTTTTCAATAAATATTCAGATAGGCAAAGAAATATTTCGATTTTTGACATATCTGAGGGGAACGCTTGATCGATATGATCCGATCGGAGATGGGCATGGAAATTGAAATGAAAATGAAAATTTTGTATATGGGAATGGGAATGGGAACGGGAATGGGTACGGGTACGGGTACGGGTACGGGTACGAGTACGGGTTCATGATCGTCGTGTTCAGCTTGTTGCAGGCAATTTTGCTTTTAAAATTTTTATAGCTGCATTGTCCAACTTAATGGCCAGGCCATTAGCGATCGCCGATCAATCGCTGATCAGCAGATCCAACATTGCCCCCGAACTCTGCTACTTGCCCACAATTATGATCACCCAGCAAACATCAAGGTCCTGAAAAACAACATGTGCCCCATGGGCATATATACAATATGATACCCCCTAGAGTGACTATATAATTTAGCATACAATATACACTCCGTCTCACTCTGTCTCTCTCTCTCTCTCTCTCTGTCTTCTCTTTCTAGTTCAATTAATAAAATAATTTCCGTAAGTAGTTCAATTTATTCACTTAAAGAGTCGTTCATCTAGTTCGAACCTCAAATGTTTGTTGAGTTTGTTCACTCTTTGTTTGATCATTTGGTTCGCTTTTGTTCGTTTATTTTGAGCGAACGTTGAGTTCTTTCTTGTATATAGTTCATTTATTTAGCTCTTTTTT
Organism: Hirtodrosophila alboralis; assembly: GCA_035043045.1. Classification (NCBI taxonomy): domain Eukaryota; kingdom Metazoa; phylum Arthropoda; class Insecta; order Diptera; family Drosophilidae; genus Hirtodrosophila; species Hirtodrosophila alboralis. The sequence continues at coordinate 15,634 of JAWNNH010000144.1, read as the reverse complement.
TAAATTTATTAATTTGTTCATTTGTCATTTAATACTAAAGTTTCATTACTATGTTTGTTTAATTTATTCAATTTGCTCGTTCGTTTTATTGTTTAGTTTGTTTGAAGTTTGTTTCAATTGTATTGTATTTTGTTCAAATGTTCATTTCGTTCGTTTGTTAATTCAGTTAGATCGTGCGTTCTTTCAACTGGTTCGCTTGATCGTATAGTTGAAGCATTTACTGCGATCTTTTGATCATTTATTTATTTCCTGAATTTAGTTCATTTGATTAAAGTATGTATATAAGTATATTATTTCTTGAAATTGTAATATACACTATAGTATAAGCTATGATAAATAGTAACAGTAGGCTATAAAATTAAAAAAAAAAAAATTCAAACTTATCGATAAATTAATTAGTTACGTGATTAGTTCAATCGATCGACAGATTTCATGCAATTCTATTTTTAGTTCAGAGTATACTCTAGTTATCCAAATTGTGACCAGGTGTTGGGATGAACATAAAATTTAATTTATTTGTTGTCCACCGATTTATGACTTTGTCTTGTGTTTTTTCATGGCATTTATGAACAGGTTGGCTGTATATTTATTATTTAAACTGATAAATACATAAAATGTATGTACTTAATTATACTATAATGTGATAGTATATATATTGCAAGTCTCGTTGCATTCTTTTCTCGATTGTTGTTCTTGTTGTTGTTGATTTGATTTCAGGTCGCATCCGTCGCATGCGTCGCTTTTATTAATAAATCCACAAATTAAGCAGAATGGAAAATGTGTAAATTATAGAAATGCCGTCTGCGCGTCATTAAGCAGGGAGAATACCATAATAAATGTATTTATAGGTATTTGGGTGACTATGACGGCGACGTCTATAATCGCCACTGTGACACTAACCGAGAAACGCGGCGAGCCGTAGAGAAGTTCCCCCCCCCCACCCCTCTCTCACTCTCCACTCATCTAAAAAAAAATTAAATAAAAAAAAAAAATAAAACACAAAAACATAAAGACAACGAGTGGCGACTGTGTGACAAAAGTGTGATAAAAATATACATTTAATATTTGTACATTGTTAGCGGGAAGATATATTATTGTGTAATCATGCAACGCCCCTCGCCCACAGTTCTAAGGGGTTGGTTGGAACGAGCTGCAGGCAACCAATGCAGTTCCGCTACAGAGAGCAAATAATTGAATGAAAGCTTATTGAGTTAATCATTAAAAAACTATAAAATATTTGTAATCGAAATTACAAAAACATTAAACAAAAATGTTTCTTGATTTTAGTATCTATCATTCAACAAAATTTTACAAAATTTATTATATTGAATTTGTTCTTATGCAAAAACTATATACGTCACAAAACTATCGACTCCGTCAAAACTAATGTTGGCCTTGAGTGTGCGTAAGTGAAATGTTCGCAAACAGCAACAATTTGAGTAATACGGACATGTTTAAACATTTCATTGGCTATGCGCATTCAAATTGCTTGCGTTTCAAAGGCCGACCAACAACAACAATTACAACAACAATAACAACAAAAAGTAGCACAAATATTTGGAAATTTAAATTTTGTATTGAAAAGAAAAACGTACACGTTCACATATAAATACATATACTCGTATATACTATATACGAGGGCTATCAGAAAAGTCACCAGTAAAGACACGATTTAATTTTTTATAAAAAAATATTTATTCTTTTTTTGTATCATTTTGGCTGGAATTAATGAGAAACAAGTTCTTGCATGTTTTATTTGAGTTAAATACATTTTTAAGGGCGATCATTACTTCAAAAAATGCTATGGAAATTTAAGTAACGTCAAGTCACGTCACGTAGCGTCACGCTGCGTTTCTAGGCTTGTAGAAAACAAACAGGAAAAGGTTTTTAAATAAAATAGCCTGCAAAATAAACTTAAATTATTTCAAATTATTAAAAAAAAATATTTTATATAAAAAGGCTTGCACACTTCGCAGAGTTTTGCGCTTTTACAACTTCAAGTCGAAACCGAGTTCAATTTTCGTAACGTCACGCCATCGCTGTTTTTCCTTACATCTATTAACTGAAAAATTCAAATGTTTTTATTTCTTTTACTAAATATGGTTCAGCTGAATTGCTACTCAGATATAAAAAAAAAATTTTTCAAAAATTTGACTTTTTTAACTTTTTTGTACATTTTGTCGTACGATCGTAACGCCACGTCATTGTAAAAATGCCCTTTTAAATTATTGATTTGATTGCTAATTTTGAAGTACACTAGTTTTCAGCGCCCAAAAAAATTGTCCATGCAGGTACTATAAAATAAGTACATATTTAAAAAACATTTTAATTCTATCCCCCAACAAAAAAAAAAAACACATAATGATGATGTTCTTCTTTGATTAATAATTAAATTATTGAAACTTAGCTCTTAGCTCTTAGCTCAAATACGCAAATTCCTATTTTTTTTAATAAAAAAAATTTATTTTAGAAATTAAAATAAATAGTAAACCGCGACATTTTCTACAGGAACATAAATTTAAAAAATTATATTTACCATTAAAAAAATAACTTATATTTAAGAGTAAATGTTTAAATTTTTATTAATAATTGAATATTAATAAACACATAAGGGGAAGTTTAACTTAACTTTAATTACATTATGCAATTAAATTGACAAATGTAAATAATTTTCAAAAATAAACATATGTACGTTGTAGTCTCGGTAATAACGAAATTAAATTATAATTTTATTTATTTTAGAAATCATAAAACGCACCTCGCTCATACGATAAATATATATATATATAAATATCGCAACCCGCTCTTTCCCTGTGTGAGTGTATCTGTGTGCGCAACCCTATTAATTACTTAATCCATCAAATTATTTTGCTTTTGCCAAACGACAATAAACTTCTCCTTTCGACTGTAATTATTTGCAGACAACAAATTTTCGAAACGAAAGTGAATAGAATCGGATACGGAATGATCATATTGTACAGATGATTGGAATGTCTATAAATATTAATGTGGGAATGTACTAAGGAATAGTAGCATCAGAGTGTTGGGAACTTTGAGGCAAGTGACGAAATCAGTAGCAACAAATTTCGCTTTTGCACGACTAAGGAATACCCTGGTCTAAAAATGACTAAATGGTTTTTATTATGTGATAGTTTTTTGTATACATATCACGGAACTATAAGTTTATATTTTCCTATCAAAAGATAATACAAATTCAAGTGATTTGCTCCTTTTATAGACAATATTTATATATATATATTATAAATATTTAAACCTTATAATTGAATGCCTGCTTTATACTATTACCTTTAGTTCCTCTTCAATACCTTCTATTAAAAATATACCCTGTTTTTTTTGTTTTGCGGGGTATTAAAATGCGCACGTAGCTTTCTGCAGGCAACTTATTGCAAACATATGTCGTCTATTGTGTCACATATAGTATGTATATATATATTATTTTTAATTTTTAAAGGTATTCACAATGGTTTTCAGATGGCTTTCAGATGATGCCAAAACTTGATTGAGTTTTGTAGGTCAATTATATTATAAAATGTTCGTTCAAGAACGGAAGTGCTTGGTGTCCTTTATTTTTAATGAGGAAAATTAAGAAACTTATGAAATTGTCAATTTATTGGTCGGAAATATTTTGCGACATATCGGAATTGAAAACAATTGGAATCAAAGATTTTAGATTAAATTTTCAAGGGAAGCTGGCAACTTTGATAATTCTTTAAGAAAAGTCAATTCATAATTTCTCAATTTAAGTGAAACTAGTTCTTATCGATACTATCGATATGTTTTTTTTACAAATTCACTCTGTACATAAACTTGCAGTTATTTATTATTAGTCAATATTTTTTCAGCTTTAATTTATGTATTTATTTTTAGCAGCTCCTTAAGAACACCCTTCATGTAACTCACCTGAAAAAATAGGCAAAAACACACCCATTGATAGTATTTGTAATGTTTTTTATCGGATGGATCGCCATCGGAATTACCAATACCCGGATATGGTACAGATACGCCTTGCTTTTTCAAAAATAAACTTTTTAGCGTATATGTTGACTGGATCCAACAATATGTATTAAGCACATCTTCTGGAATATCCTTAGTGTGGACACAATCAATTGGATTACCCACATACTGGCGTGTGGTTATAATTAACGAGAATGACATCAGAATCATCACAGTTATTGAGTAGTGCAGGCGGAATACTATCGAATCGGTTTTAACGTGACTGACCTTTACAAGGTTTTTCAATCCACGAAATATATCTAACATGGTTTGTTAAACAGAGCGCGCAGATTAATTTACCAAAGCTCAATTGGTATCTATCTATCTAGGTGCTGTTTGTTTTGAAATTGTGAGTTTTCTCTGATCTCTCTCGATAGTTGGATTCGTCTTAGAGCAGCCTTATCGATAGATGCGCTTTATGAAACTTTCGCTCTCAGGATTGGAGTTCTTTCTCTTGCGCCTCAAGCCCATCATCGGCAGCTGAGCAGCTGGATAGGCCCGGTACGCAGTTCGAACATTTGCCGGATAAGTTAACAGGATACACGATTGTTGGATCTGTTGGGGCTGGCTGTATTGATGTTTGGTCTGGCTGGATTGTTTGGATCGACACTTTTTAGTTATGCGTTTTCCTTTCACCGAACTTGGCATTTTTGTTTAAATTCTTTGTGTTTTTTTTTTTATTATATTTCTTTTCTTTTTATTGTTTTAGAATTGCGACTATTGCACGTTTATTTGAAACATCACTGGTCAGCATTTTGGCTGCATTGTGCGTTTTATTACTACAAATCAAAATCAACAATCGAAATTAATATCAAAGCAACGGACGCGCAAAGGAAAAAAAAATTAAAAAACGTGCAGAATTTTTTGTTTAATATTTTCACAGAGTACAGAGTATACAGAGTATAGTTGAACTTTTGTTTATTGAAAAGCAATTGGAAACATTTTCAACTCTCTATGGGTTCAAATTTAGAAATATTTATTTTAGCGGTAGTTTCAATGCTCGCCAACCATTGAAATTTCGTAACGAAGAAACAAAACAAATAAAAAAAAAATAAAAAAAAAAATATAACACGCCTAGCATATAAATAAAATGTAGAATTAAATGGGCTTCCAGCATTTTTAGATCGGGTGTATTGATTTTTAGGGTTGGGGTCTTTCGATATGATACTATACGATACAATGTATGTTAATAAATTTATGCTCCACACAGCTGGCGGCTATGAGAATTCAAAAATTGCAATGTTTATAAACAAATTCCAAAGTCGAAGGCATAATAATAAAACGCAGCCAAAAACAACGTCTAACCAAATTGCGTATACGCACACGTGGCCCAATAAACCAAAGCAAAAGTCAATGGCGAAGGCTTCAACCATAATTAACGCGCAATCATCAAGTGTAGAAGAGATGATCGATGCAGAGACTGTAGACTGTAGACTGTAAACTGTAAACTAAAGACTCTATTGAGTTATAGATAGGTAAATACTTATATATTGAATACTATAGAAGCTCATAGATCGAACTCAAGGTTTTATTTCGTAAGTTAGCTGACAGCGAATCGCATAAGTTTATTTGTTGTTGTTCTTTGTGTTTAGTTTATAATTTCGTTATTGTTGTTGCTGTTGCTATTGCCTGCTGTTTTGTTGTTTATAAAATGATACAGGCACAACTGCACTTGACATTTCAACAAAAGATTCTTTTTTTACATTTTTTTTTGTTTTGTGTTTTTGTTGCGAGGGCATTTTGGAAATATGCCAGGCATGCCCCATGATAATACCCCAAAATAATTCCAAAATCCCAAATTTGTTTGTTGTCGCTACGCATGCCTAATTAAGTTAAACGAGTCCCAATTTAATTCTCATTCTGATTCCCATTCCCATTAAGAATTTCATTCCCAATATCGTTTTTGTGCCACTTTACAATTTTCTTTTTTTTTATTCAGTGAGAGGCGCTAACAATGCGCGTCTAAATTTAAATATACGCATCTATAATTATGATTTTAAATTGTGCGGAAGACAAAATATGAACGGCAACAACAACAACAATCAAATAGGAATCCCAGAGCTTGGCATCTCCCAATGACTAATTGGGTTTTCCTCGCCGCCTGACAAATCTCAGGCAAATGAGTAATGAGGAATCTCAAGAAAAATGAGCAGCCCAAAAAACCAAAAAGATTTGCTTATCACGATGTTTTTTTTTTTGCATTCGCATAAATATATATTTACAATATTTAATTGAATGTGAGCACGAGAGCTGATAATATTGTAATTATTTGGTAATTTAATTATGAGGATTTTTGACTCTGTTTTATATTTATGATAGATAAAAAAAATTCTCAGTTGGCTAAAAATACTTATCGATACTATCGATACAATACTACTTAAGGTTTTCTGGCTCTAACTCCTACCAAACGAAGTAAATCATAGTCTGAGTATAAAATATTTTCAAAGACATTGTGTGCACAGAGAAATATATAAAAAAAAAACATAATTTAATTGGATGTGTTATGTTAAGTTAGGAACTTAAGCTGCGAATGTCAAACATATTTTTACTTGCGGTTGCGCAGCATTTAGAGAAACAACATTTTATTTTGAATTGAATTTTGAAAAGCAAAGCCGTGTAGACAGTTTGAGGTTGATAAGATTAAGTTCTTAAAGAATATTTATCATATGCTCACGTATATACAAAACTATAGACATATAAAGAGAAATACTAATATATCAAGAATAAATTAAGAAATTTACAAGAAACCAATTGGGAAATTTATATATTTTAAAATTTGCTACACAATTATTATTCTTGTTAGAGTTACATTTTTTTTTTGTCTTAATAATTATATTTTTAAGGTTTGATAATATTTTTCGAATGTATTTATAGGAAGAACGACTAAAGGGTTCTTGGATATATCACTTATAAACTGCATATTATCCATATTATTGAAAAAAATTATTGGTAACTTTATTAGCAGCTCAGCTATCGATAGTATCGAATGCCAAAACAAATTACAATTTTCATTATCGATAGTGAAAATATATAAATTCTTTTAATCATTTATATTTAACATTTCAGAATCTTATATATCTCATGATAAGACAATCAAATGAACTTTAAGATATTTAAAATTGAAATATGTACCACAATAGTATATATCGAGTGAGCCCACTATCGAATTTATATTTTTGCATGAATTTATGATAAATCTGTTATCCCCCCTTTTTATATAGTACGATCCATAATTAACTTATCTCAAATAGTAGTCTGAACCAAATATTGTGCGCAAAATTTGGGGGGACCTGGTGTCAAGAGCCCAAAACAAATGAGTTGAGAATTAAAAACACTTTCAACGCATTTACAAATAGGAGACTAGAACCTAATATATCATTCTACACTAAGTGTGAATGATATAAAACAATAACAGCAACAAGAGCAACGTCGACATCGACATCGTGCTGTATAAAATATAAAAATAAAATGCAAAAAAAAAAATCAAAAAAAAAAAACTGAAAATTAAAAATTTTTGTGTACGTAAAAACTTTTCGACAATCACTAAAATCTGCCAAAAAGGCGAATTTTCCCAAAACGAATGTTTAGTATTGAGGTGGGCGTGGCGAAAAAAGAAAAAACGTGGGTGATTGAATACTGAATAATGTAGGAGGAGGCGGAGTACCCACATTAAGCAAAAACGCATGTGCACCGCAAAAGTCCAAAAAACAAAACATAAGAAAAAAAAAAAAAAAGAAAGAACGCCTTTCTTTGGCATGGTGAATCTTCTAAATACCCTAGCAGTAGTCTTTAATATATAGTAAAATTTTAGAAAATTTTTACATAGCTATAAAATATATTACAGGGCACTTTAAAAAATTATAGAATTGATAAGATTGCTTGAAATAATTTGCAAGCAAAAATGTTTTTTTAACTAAACATTTTTAGCTATAATATATAGTAATACAATTTTAAATAATTCTCAAAACTTAAAATCAGAAATTGTATATCTGAATAAAACTTTGAACTGGTTGAGTTTTAGGTTGAGTTGTTCTTCGACCGATCGTCCATATGGAAACTAAAAAACTCATAGTACAGAAAAAGGTAGATAGACAGACGTGTCTCAATTTTGGATGCCGATCAAGAATATATATACTTTATGGCATTACGCACTATTCCTTCACTGTGTTACACATTTTGTGACAAAATTCAAAAACCTCTTTTCTGCAAGGGTATTACAAGAAAAAAGAAAAACCAAAAAATAAGAAAACTATATCTCAAACATAAAAACAAAAGCCATGTGAATTTTGTTGGATTGTGGATTTTTGAATATGAAACTTTTGCCATCATAAACACATGGCCGGGATGGCAACATTTGGCCAAGAAAAAAAAAAAGAGAAAAGCCAAAAAAATCGTTTATTTACTTTGTAGAGTTAATTAGAATGAAGCGCGTGGGTGCATACTATTTGAAATGTTTGAATAAGTGAATAAGACTAGATACTCGTTTGAATACTTTGTACAATATTTTTTTTTTTTTTTTGGTTTTTTGCTGCTTTTCTCTGTGAAAATATGAAAACATAACGCGTATCAATTTTATACACACATACGATCGAATTTTGTTGTTGTTGCACGCGTCGCGGGCGCGGCCACAAGGCCTGCGAACGGCTGCATCACGTGTGGCAAAAAGGATTTATTCACATTTTACAATCGCACAGCTGACTGATATATATATTTATATATAGATATAGGTAAGTATATCTAATGATTTTATGAATGACCAGAAAAAAAAACCTGAGCACTTGAAATTTCAGTTATCACACGGAAACCAAAAAAAAAAAACACAAAAAAAAAACAATTCAAATTTAATAATAAACAAAAAATGTTATGTTCGACTTTCGATACACTCGTTGTTGTCTACAATATATCGATATATCGTTATGCTCTTCGTTGGCTTTCTTTTTTTTGTATTTTTTTTTTTTTTTCTTTTTGTCTGTTTAGTTCGAGATCACAGAGAAGGAAAAACGCGCGCGCGTTCGCCTCGCCAACCTAAAAGACACTGCGGATATGGCAAACAAAACGTTGGCCGGGCCAGTTTCTGAACTGTGGCTGGCCAAAAACAAAAACAGAAACAAAAAAAAAAAAAAGATATAAGAAAAACTCTCTCCGACAGATCTCTGTCAACATATCCCCCATGCCAGCCTGCTGCCTGTCGCTCTCTCTCTCTCTCTCTCTCTCTCTTTCTCTCTCTGTCTATTTCTCATTAGCTCTCTCTCTCTATTTAGCACGCTCTCTCCTTCTCTATCGCTCTCTTTCCATTTGACCAACTCGCACACTTCCGGCTTGTTGATGTCTCTGTCTCAATGTTGTTGTGTGTTGCATTTGGCGGTCGACTCTTGTCTGTGTGTGTGTGTGAGCTGTTGCTTGTTGTATATGTATATGTTGGCGACTGTAAACAACAATGTATTAACAACAACAACAGCAACAACAACAACATTCCATATGCCTCACACAGGCCCAAAAGCAGCACAAGAACTGAGCACAACACAATGGACAGTTGCACACAGTTCCATAGCTTCCTAGTTCAAACAGTTATAGGCCCCAGTTCCAGTTCCATTATCGAACAAGAAACCCTTAAGCGCACAGTGGTTCCAATGCAATTAAATATTAGCTAATTTAAATCAATTTAGCTAAATAATATTACTTAAAACATGTACAATAAACCTGAAAATACTCCAATCACGTTTTTATAGCCAAATGCCGATGGTTTAAAACTTTTTCCCAATTAAAAAACCTAGAGGAATTCAAAAATAAATATTTTCAAATATTTAAAAAAAAATCGAAAAAATGTTTTTAAATTTTAAAAGTTATATAAATTAAAATTAAATTAAATATAAGATAGCTACATAATACTGTAACACGTTCAGAAAAACTTAAAATTTTCTAATGACGTTTTTAATAGCTAAATATAGATAGCTTGAAATTTTATCTTCATTAAAAAACAGAGAGGAACATTAAAAAATATTAATTAAAAATGTTGAAAAAATGAAAATTTATTAAAATTTTGAAAGTTAGTTTTAAGGTTTGTTTTCGTTGATTTATTTAATAAAAATTATTAAATAATAATAATATTAATTAATAATTTTGTTTTGCCAAATTTTGCTATAAAAAGATATATCTGAGAAGAAAAAAAAATAATATGCAATTACTAACGATCATTTTTTAGCTTTATTTTTTATTACTCAAAAATATAATTATTACACCTAATTTATATAACAAGAACTTAAATATAATTGAAAAACATTTGAAAAAGAGCATTAAACTCAAAAATATAAAAACAATTAAGGATATGCATATTTTTCCAAGAACATGTTTTTGTAAATTAATTAAAAAAAAACGAAATAAGTTACAGTCGATGGTTAATTCTATATTATTATTAAGAAAACTTGGTTGTAAAAAACTAGTGCTTATATTTTTTCTTATTATTTTTTATTTAGAGCGGAAGCGGGCCGTAACAACGCACGCCGGGATGAGCTAGTATAGATTACATTTTTTAATCTATTATTTCCTATACCACAAGGTTAAAAAAACAAAAGAATTAATATGTAATCTTAGCTCAAGTTCAATATTGAATAGAAAAATAATTTTATTTAATTAAAAAAATAGATTTATAAAGTTTTTAAGTTTAGAATGTAGAGAAAAGTTTTATTTTTATTAACATTTTTAAACCGACAATACTAAATATTTAAAATTAAGCCCCATATATAATTTTTTACTTTTTCATGTAATAGTTGTAAATTATTCAAATAAAGTTTTGTATTTAACGATTTGTGATTTGAAACATTTGAAATCACTTTGAAACCACAGTGTCTGTGCCAAACTATTTACATGATGCTCATATTTATTTCGCGCACTCATGAGATGTCCGCAACTATCAACAGCATCCAACTATAGCTCAGATATCAACAAAAACCCCATTGCAAAAGTGAAATGAATGCAAATAGAAAAAGGAGTCGAGATGAGGTTGGAATTTGGAGTTGGGTTTGGGTTTGAGTTTGGGTTTAGGTTTGGAATTGGGCCAGGGATTGCGTATGGAGTCGAGTACGTGACGCGTAGAAGTTATTTTTGCATTGTTGTCCTGTTGTCCAGCTGTTTGTCTAGTTGTCTCCTTGTTGCTTGTGCGATTTCCGCTCATTATTGCTGCAATCAGGCAGACAAAGGCTTCGCTATATATATATATATATGTATATATGGAGGACATAGCATACAGGACATATGGGCATAGAATTTATGCGTGTTTTTGATTTTTGCACCCAGACACCATGTGGAGCATATCAATAAGGTCTATGCAGACTGGCAGCTGCCAACTGCCAACTCGCAACTCGCAACTCGCAACTAGAAGCTCCCAATTCTCAGTTAGCACAGCTGCATATAGATATGGAAATAAAAACTGTCTGACATCCATTGGCGATTTGATTATGTTGTCATTTGTTGCAAAGCAAAATGTTGTCATCATGATGGACAGCTGGCGCATCCAAAAGCAATCCGAAAGCTAAAGATATCGTGCATTATGAATGGTAAATGTTGAATGTCCTTTATATATGTATGTATATAAAACTGACAGACTGGCTACCCATTAAAATTCAATTGGTTTTGAGTCTACGTGAGCAGGCTGTCAGAGACAATGACAAAAGCAGATCTCTTGTTGCATAATTTGTCCATTAAAACCAAAGTTCTTCTTCGAGTCGTCTACTCAGGCTTTTACTTAAGTGCAATCCGCAAAATAATCAAGGCGACTCCTCGCTGTCTGCGCCGGAAAATGCCACGCCTTCTTATTAATGCACAAGGCAGGACATTAGCCAAATTTAAGTTGAGACTCTTAAAATGCATAACACTTTGTTCTCTGGGCCCAACGCCAAATGTTGCATTATGCCTAATGCCACAAGGAAATGTAGAAATAGAAATTGTAATTATCAACGGATTCAGCTAATTAACCTTCAAGAGAGCTTAGAAATTGTGCTTAAGGAGTTTTTTCATTAAAATTGCCAATAATTATTTTTTTGTCCCGAAAATTAAAATTAATAATAAAAAATATTTTTCAACTTTTATTTAAAAGTTATATATAAAAGTTATTTTTTAAAATTTTATTTTGTATATCTTCTGAAAGGTTGACATACCAATTAAAAGTTTTTCGAGATTAAGATCATTTCAACTATCGATAGTATTAATTTTTACAAAATATCTTTAACCTGGGGTCGGAGAAGTTCTCTTCGATGCGTGACAAAATTATAATATTCATTTTGCAAGGGTATCAATGCTGAATTAGATGAGATAATTTTGCATTTGTTAGGATAAGGTGTATGAGTTTTACCTGCACTTTTTCCAGCAAACAAAAACTTTGACTAGAAAACTGCACAGAGAAACTTAATGGCTCTTCATGGTAAATCTAGGCAAAGTTACTTTTGCTAAGATCTAAGTATAATTTGTTTTTAAGTTTATTCTTTTATCAATAAATTAATAAACTATATATATAAAATTGTTGACTGACTGACTGACTGATTTTTACTGTAGCTTTCTATAATATCATAGGTTGGCAGTTTAAAAAAATATTGTCAAAAATATATTGGGAAGTGAGTGGAAAATTGTATAAAAATCTCAGCTCCAGCATACCCAATGCCGCAGAAGACTAAAACCTTTGGGATATTGTAGAATTTAGGAAGTTGATTTTTTCATATTTTTTCTAAGCGAGAGCGTAGCAATGCACGCCGGGATTTATTTTATTTATATATATTACATAAGAGCTCGTAAGCAAACTTTTCTCTGAATATCGCATCTATAGTTGATTAGTATTATAAATTCATTTAAAAGTACCTTATAATATCTAGTCTACTTCATTTAAATTCTAGAAGGATAACAAATTTCATAAAAATTTCAATTTTTCAAATGCAGCTAATAATTTTAAAAGGATGTCTATTAAAAAGACCAAAGTAGCAATAAAAATTTTATTTTTTTAGATTTTGGAATAATTTTTATTTTCAAAGCCTCAATTGTGTTTATACGATCTGACATACACCGAAAACAGTGCTCATTTATTCTACAAAATCTCTTTTGTGCTGATTTTAATCAGCAAAACTAAGCTAAAAAAAATCGCCTGTTTTGTGTTCATAATTTAATATAATATAATATATTGAGAAGTATTTTTTATTGATTTCGATCAGCGTATATTTGCTGAACTTGAAAATTCATATGACTGACAAAAAATATGTTTTGATACTTGTGTTGACGATCAGCTTTCAAATCATTACATTGAGCTGACCGTGTAATCCTAACCTTCAAAAACTTTTAAGCCTTATTAGAGACAAAATAAATTCATATTGTTCTCTAGTTCTAAGCGTAATATTTGAAATATTAAGTTAAAAAAACTAACTTTAGAAAAAAAACCAACCACTTTAATAATATGTATTCAAAAAATGTTGAATCCCTCGGGTATTAAAGTTTTTGCGTTCATTTTGCGTTTTGTAATTAATATATTTTTATTTTATGATCGACACCCACAAGAACTTGAACATTAATTATGCTATATGATAAACCACATATATGCTGCTGATTTTATATGTGACAAACGCTTTGATTTGATTTGCTTGCCACGGTTGAAAGATGTCAAACGGTTGCGTCAGTTGTCGTTGCGATCAAGAAGAAATATGATTTGTTAAATAGGATATTATAATTTTAATGACATGCTTTTGGGTATTCCCCAGAGAGGCGTGTTAGATACAAAACAATTTTCTTTTTGGCCACACACAAACAACGAATCATAAATTAAATGTGCTTTCTGTGTTTGTTTCGTGTTTTATTTCTTTTGGCGCCTCCGCTCGTAGCTAGTATACCCTAAATAAATTAATATAAATATCAAGCAGCTCGTGCATCAAATTGATAAAAAGATGCTCAAATTAACACGGGGCTTCCTCCCTTTCTACCCAACCGAAGGAAATGCAGTCGAAGCAATTAACTAAGTCACCCCAGCGGTCGTCTTGCCAACGCCTCTGTCTCTGCCTCTGCCACCGCCAGTGGCACACCCACCTACCTCTTACCTACTCCCGCCCCCCCTCTCTGCTATATTGTGCCCCATCGGGAAAGTTTAAACGGGGTCAAGCGGTTGCATTCCCCGTTTTTGTTTTTTACCCGAAAATAGCACAGACACACACAAATACTATAATAATAACAGAGGCGAGCGCGTGAGGTGGGTGGTGAGCGAAAAGAGAAGGGGGGGAAGTCAGGGGGAAAAGAAAAAACTTCAGTTGTAGTAAGAGAATTAAATTGATAAGTATTTTTTGTATTATTATTTCTTCTTTTTAGCATACACGCGTATGCTCCAAATATAGTTGCGCAGTCATCGCATCAGTTTTTCCGGCTGCTAACAAAAACATTTGAGTTTCAGTTTTGGCATAGGGCTATATGTACTACATATATGAATAAAGAAAGATTCGACTGCTGGGAGTAATAGTGCATCGTCTATGCCGCATTAATCCATAATCATCAAAAACAACATCAAAAAGGGGGAAAGGGGGCAGCTTCTGGCGCCGTGTAAAACAAAAGGTCACTGCATTGACAGTGAGGAGTTCCCAAGTGATTTGATATTTCATGTGGTGTTTGGCTAGACATGGCTACAGACATTGGCTGCCACCCCGCGCACCCCCCTGTTAGACGCATCCCTTGCAGACAACCAGCTGGGGAAAAACAGCTAAAACAATATAAAAGCAGGCATCAGCTGTGCGTACTAAAATTGCTGATTATGTTAGGTCAGGGGAAATCCGAGGTTCAGTTTGAAAAAATTTGCATAAAAAAAATAACATAAATAAAATATAAACATTGCCAATTAATGCGCCTAATTATCAATATTATTTTAGGAAGAGTTTTCATGCTTAAATCCAATTAAATATATGAGATATATAATATATGTGGGAATAATATAAGTTTTTCCATTAATTCTTAATATAATAATCATTAAAGGTCTTTCTGTGTAATTTAAATAAATAGTATTTTAATACATAGCCAAATTTTTATGAAAACCAAAAATTAAAATATTTCAATTGAAAAGCAGTCACTAAAACTAAAGGAAAGTACTGGAATCAATAAAAAAAAAACCTAATTAAAAGGGGTAATAAAGTTTAAAAATATATATATATGTATTTTTAATAAATAATTTAAATCATTTTAGGGATTATCAAAAACGAATTTCTGAGGAAAACATTAGTTAAAAAAGACCTCACTCACAGCTTCGTTACAGTTGTGAAAGATATAGAATGATTATTGTCTTTGATTGATTATAAGTGATATATGTATATATAATAATATATGTTATTTTTTTAAATATTTAAATTTCTACTTTTTTAAAGTTTAGCTTGATAATTTTAGTATTTTACTATTTACAAAACATGTTTTGGCTGTGCCAATAATTATTAATTTATTTTATTATTTATTATATAATTATAATTATAAGTACACACACTCAGAAAATATAATCCATCTAACAGTATGAAAATAATGAACATTCGTTTCACAAAAAAAACTTTTTTCCCTCCCAGAGCCTAAATAAATAGTTGTCAGATTACGATTTTTAAATTATTTTACACAGTGTGATTAA